>JASVER010000021.1:11741263-12063992 GCA_030449065.1 Oceanodroma leucorhoa
AGAAAGAAAGAAAGAAAGAAAGAAAGAAAGAAAGAAAGAAAGAAAGAAAGAAAGAAAGAAAGAAAGAAAGAAAGAAAGAAAGAAAGAAAGAAAGAGGGAGCTAGAACCTTGTGCTTATGAATAAGTTCCAAGAAAACTAAATAAATATGAATAAAGGGAAAAATCTATTATTTAGGGGAAAGGAAATTCTGGGAGAAAATGCTTCTCTTTTTTTATGCTTGATGTAGAACAAAACTCTGATCTGCATTTATCACTGTTGAATTATGGAATGTTTCTACTGAAGTATGACATCTCTTGACATTTGTTTAACAGAAAATGAGGGGGAAAAAAAGTGCTCTTAGAAAGTGATGGCAGGCTCACGGGGGACATGCAGATGAACAGAGCAAAATCTCCATGTATTTGAAGTCCTAGGATCTGCCATCGCTGCACAGAGGCTCCGATGTGAAACAACAGGAACATCTGTGATGTCCCGTAAGACAACTTTCATAGCCACATGAAGACTTTTGCCATGGTAAAAGTAGGAAAAAATTTGGGTCCACAGTGGACAAACTGGACAGAAAGTCTTTCAGCTGATGAAACAACATAGGAGTTATTCATTTTTGACCAGGAAAAATGTAAAACCAATAAAGCCTTTTGCTGTGGGAGTCTGTTAGGGGGGAATGGGTTCAGGGCAGCTCTGGATGCTCTGGTGCTGGATGGTGTTGAATTTGTGGTGAGATGGAAATGGGCTTAGGCTGACTTGATTTCAAAGACTTTGATGAAATATCAAGTAAGGAGTTACTTGAGACATCACTGTAATGATCTGTAACACATTACTGTAATGATCTCATCTATATATGAGTGGCACAAATGTCAATAAATTGATGTTTAGCCAATACCAAGAGATATTCTAATAACCGGCTAAATGAATGCAAAGGAATATGGAAATGCTTCGTAGTATAAAAAAAAAATTGTTGTAATAATACTGCTTCGTCATTCTCCTGGACACAAGTCCTTTAACTCTTCTGATTGCTTGCTTCTGTTGAGAAAATGAGGCTGGATTATGTAAAAATAAAAAATGAGATTGCCAGCAAGGCTTTTCCTTTTTATCACTATTTCTTTGGTTTTGCTCATAATGAATATTAATCCTCTGCTTAACTAAGTCCAGGTCTATAATGCTTTTACTACCCAGAATCAAATCTAAAAAAGGAAACCTCTCACAGTCCCATGCAGACATAGAATTGCTTCTTTTGCCCAGATAAAATTCATTCAAATGAAAACCAACTTTTTTGAGTCCTAGGACCTGGTGCAAAAAGCGCTCACCATCACCAGACCAGAGTGCTCAAGGTGCCACAAGGGTGCTGCAAGAGGAGACACAGGTTTGCGTGGCAGCCCGTCACACCTCAGCAATTACTTGAACGCTGAGCATTGCTAGTTACTTTGGTTAACGATATCATCACAAGGAGCTGCAATTCTAAATCATGTTAATTTGAATTGTCAGTTATTGTTATGTCAGGCTGGAAAAGGCAGATGCAGGGAATTGTTCCTTTAACAGATTCTGGCATAATCTGGCTGGAATGGCCTATTCCATTAGGCACAGCTCATCCTGTGCAATGTCAAGAGTTAAAACTCAGGCCAGTCAAGGTGACCTCTGCCAGGCATTTTGCCTTTGTTTTTGGAATAACTCAGATAAATGCGTGTCTGAGAACAGAACTTCTACCTGCAAAAGCAGTGCACTGCATGGAATAACAGGTGATGCATTAGACTTAGTAGCAATAGGATACAGTTACCTCGTGCAAGACCACACATAAAATGGAAAATTATCTGAGCGTGCAAGCAAAAGAAGATATTTTAACAGCCTACTTTAGCTTTGGAAATATCTCTGTCAAGTGTTGGGGCCTTTCTATTGGTTGGAAGGGAGCCTCGCTTAGACTAAACACTTATTTAGACCTTCCACATGATCTTGAAAGATTTTCAGGCACTTAAAGATTCAGGCAGTTCTCAGCAGAGGAAGAAAGTGGAAATAGTTCCATGAGGATCTATCTTAAGAAGGGAGGGGTCTAAGTAGCTAAAAAGTTAGAGAGAGAAATTTTGAAAGTTCATGAATGCTTCCAAATTTAAGCCAAAAATGTGGGCTCTTCTGGCTGTTGCGTGGTCTTGCTGCACCCTGAAAAAGAGCCAAGACCTGCTGTACAAAAGTAGACACCAGTCCTTTAAAGATTTTCAGAGGGATACACTCACTCAAATAAACCCTACTGAGCTCATTACTAGGCCAGGACCGAGCAGTTCTGGACTCAGCTGTATTGCAAAGCAGAGTAACTGCAGTGTGTCCAAGCTCCATGAACTGGCTTCTCCATTTGCCAAAAATCGGGGATTGATTTAGTCTCTTTAACCATTCACACAGCAGTTCCTTTATCACTCCTCTGCTCCATTAAAAGAGAGGTGGTCCATATCTTTTTCCCAGAAAAATTGCCAAAAACATGAGCTAATCATTTCTAAGAAGAATAAACTCTCCCTGGACAGCTGTTAACAACCTTGTCTTAGAGTATTTGATGCCTTTTTTGTCCTTTTTCTTTAAGCCCTTGGGTTTGACCAACGCTGCAGYCCAGTCTTGAAGGTGTCTCTGTTTCCCGTAACTCTTAAACAATATCTTGGGCCAGATTCTCAGCTGAACTAAATCAGTTTACCTCCACTGACCTCAAAAAGACTAAGCTGATAGATACCAGCTGAATACTTCTGTCTCAGGTTCTGCTGATTTACACCCAATAATGTCTAAATCAATCTCTCAAATGCCTTGCGTTTGTGATAGGTCTTTGGCTGCTATTAAAGTTCAGCATCCTCTAGGAGCATCTCCTGTAAACCTGGCCAGCAGCACTGGGGCAGAAAGAAAATCAAGGCTAATCTTGAAAGCAAGTACCTTTAATGGAATTAATTTGGGAGTGTTTTTTGTAGAGGAGTCCAAAATTCCTCCTCTTTCGCAAAACTCTCTTTCAGGTCTTTTTTTCCCCCCTGCAGATATTCTCAAGTACCTACAGGCAGCATTCCTTAGAAAACCCCTGCATATACAAGCAACTCACTCAGCTACCCCTTTGCACTCCCCTTCTTAATTGTGGCACAGGTACAAAGTCCATTGGCTTTAGCAGGATCCTGTCTTGAAACCCTTGAAGTATCAGCCTTTTGATTAATCCTGCCCAGCATCCATTTTCCCTGTTATATAGCAAACCTGCATTGACTCAGGCATCTTGGAGACAGAAGGGAGCAAGGAATGGAGGGCTGAAGGGAGGAAAGAAGGGCAAAACACCAACAGTTTTGCATCCCATTGGGCTTTGGTTTTACTGCTGCTATATTTGAAGTGCGAAATACTTTCTGAAGATAATAGCATCTGTTTCTGTGGCATCTCTCTCTCATCTGGGGCTGTGCTTCATTTCCACTCCAGCTTCACAAGAATACCCCCATAGGAATGCCTTTCTCTTTCTCCTGTTTGCTAATGACAGTGCTAAATAAACAAAGGAATACATCAATCACTCTGATCAGCTACTTGGACCAGTCATTCCAGTATCCTGCTTCAGCCATTGTCATATCAAGCACTTTGTAACAAATATTCAGTTTGGCTGAAAATCTGAATGTCTATCAGAAAATAAAAATGCAGCTACGTTATGTTTTATCCAAAAGAGCCGTGGATGTCACACAAAAGAGAAAAAAATCCATCTTGATGTAAGATGCAGCTTGATAAATTCCTCRGTAAATTTAAATTACAGGCTACACTATAATCTCTGAACTCAGTGAGCCAGGAGGCTCCTTCTAATCATGAATTTGAAGCAGGTGAAAATCTCCACAGATCTTGGTGGCAGTCAGTTTTATTTCACTGCAGGAAGAATGACTTCTGGCCTCACGCCAACCGAGTTCTGCAGCAGTACTCAAATTTCTGAGGATTAAAATGTTCCTTTGTTTGCATCTGGAATCCTCTTAGAGAAGCAGAATGGCAGGGATGAGAAAGTAAAAGTATCGTGCCCATTCCTCCACAGGGCCGTATCCTCATAMCCTAGCCTTGAGACAGGAACTCAGGAGAGCAAGCTTTAAGGCTTGACTCTGCCAAAGACATGACCAAGGTCATCATCAGACATGTCCGGTGATTCAATTATTTTTACTGTCTCTTCTTTAGCAGGAAGAGATAATTTTGGTTTTGAGTTGCCAAATAAGAGATAAGATGCAGGCAGGAGGGAAGGAAAGGGGGAGGAAGCTATGGGAGGGATAGTTTGAAGAGATAAGAAAACAGTATGCAAATGCACTTCCCACACAGACCTCCTCTAGCACATCTCCAAGACCAGAACTCTGTGTCAGGGGGCAAGGGGCATCTCCCAAGCAGAAGAGCRTACATGGAGTCGTGTGGTGGGGAGAGGAGAGGTGACACCGTAGCTGCACCTGACACCTGGGGCAGCGTGCATCTTTCTTCAAGACTCGTACACGGGTTGCATGAACAGCCCTCTCCGCACAACTGTCTTTATGCCTTCAGGTTATAAAGCACTTTCAGTTGGGGTAGGCTGCAGACTGCCCAGAGAGTTTAAAGTCGATAGAACCACTAGATCAACTCATCCAAACTSTTCTTCATCACAGGCCACAGATGACCACACTATGGAACTACGCAACAGTGAGATCCAGGGCCAGCATCAGATGAGCTTGGGTTTCACACTGAGCATGCCTATGGCACCCTTAGGTCTGCAATACCCCAAGAGGAATAGACGGCAAATCTGTGAAAAATGTTCAGCAACAGAGCCCCCCGCCACCTGAAATCGAAGGGAATGTCCAAGTGCCAATCAGTTGCTAATCATCTGTGTCCTAAGGCATGGAGCAGAGTGACATSTTCCTTCTGAAAGAAGACTGTCATTTGTTTCCATATCAAAACAAGCCTGTTCAAAGACTGAAGAAGAGCAAAGGGACCTTCACCTAGGAAAACATTTTMAAAGGAAACACTGAAGAAATTAAGGCTATTTTGAAACACTCAGATCTGCGGGAAAGGCTCCATTTGGGAGACAGYGATACTGCTGGGGTGCCCCAGCAATGCTGCTAGAGACTGGCATGGGAGGAGAGGAGCCAGCCCACTGTGCAAGATGTTTGCAACAACGCGGAACAACCCACATAAACTGTGAATGTGGGGTTCACATAAGCCTCAATATAGTGAAGAAAAATGAAAAAAAAATGTTCATTTGAGCATGTCCCCAGTTTTAAAACTGGTACCAGCTTGAAGAGGCATGAAACTGTGCTAAATGTTCTCTTACCACATACAATGGACCACCAAGGTCCACGTGATGGGGGATGTGGAATTTCTAGTCAAGCCACTTAATGTAAATCAACTCCATAAACAGAAAAAGAATAGCTTATCTCTGACAGTGGCCAGAAACGGATGCCTACAGGAAACTATGGAAATAAGGTGAGCACAAGATGAAAGTCTACAGCTCAGGAGCTTCCTAAGCTGGATGTGATGTCTTTCTATTTAACAGCCCTGCATGATTTTTACCTTTCCTAGGTTTGTCTACCTGTTGAAACCCTTTAAACATTTAGCATCTACACTGTCTTCGACAACAAGTTTCATAGCTTAGCTGTGCTTCATATGAAAAATGATGTCCTTTGGCTTCTTCTGAAACTGCTACCCAGCAYTTTTATTTGATTGCAGAAGTGCTGGTAGTGCAAAAGACAATGAGCAATAGTGCCCTAGTCACCTTCCTCCTGCCATTCAGGATTTTATTAGCCTGCTGGAACAGGTTCCGGCACAGTGCATTCCACACCTTGCCCAACTTTCCATCACCCAGCTGGCTCACAGGCAGGTTTTATGAGTATATTTCATGGTATCCTAATAAACCAGTCACACTCAGGTGCAAGGAGATCCCTAGTTCTCTGGAGGGTGCTTTCTAGCTGGGACTGAGACTATGTTTGCCCCAACAAGGAGGGRCTGGTGGGAAATGTGRAGGTCAAGGACAGCCTTGGCTGCAGTGACCATGAAATGGTGGAATTCAAGATCCTTAGGGCACCAAGGAGGGTGCGCAGCAAGCTCACTACCCTGGACTTCAGGAGAGCAGACTTTGGCCTCTTCAGGGATCTGCTTGGTAGAGTGCCATGGGWCAAAGCCYTGRAGGGAAGAGRGGCCCAGGAAAACTGCTTAGTATTCAAGGATCACCTCCTCCARKCTMAGGATTGATRCATCCCAACAAAGAGGAAGTCAGGCAAAAACGCCAGGAGGCCTGCATGGATGAACAGGAGCTCCTGGACACACTAAAACACAAAAAGGAAGCCTACAGAGGGTGGAAGTAAGGACAGGTAGCCGGGGAGGAATACAGAGAAATTGTCTGAGGGGCCAGGGACCAGGTTAAGAAAGCCAAAGCCCTGATATAGAATTAAATTTGGCCAGGGATGTCAAGGGCAAAAAGAAAAGCTTCTACAGGTACGTTGGTGATAAAAGGAAGACTAGGGAAAATGTAGACCCTCTCCGGAATGAAATGGGAGACCTGGTTACCCGGGACATGGAGAAGGCTGAGGTACTCAACGACTTTTTTGCCTCGGTCTTCACCGGCAAGTGCTCGAGCCTCACCGCCCGAGCCGCAGAAGGCCTAGGAGGGGACTGGGAGAATGAAGAGCTGCCCACTGTAGGATAAGATCAGGTTCGAGACTATCTGAGGAACCTGAAGGTGCACAAGTCCACRRGACCCAATGAGATCCATCCGTGGGTCCTGAGAGAACTGGCGGATGACGTTGCTAAGCCACTATCCATCGTATTTGAGAAGTTGTGGCAGTCTGRTGAAGYTCCCACTGACTGGAAAAGGGGAAACATAACCCCCATTTTTAAAAAGGGGAAAAAAGGAAGACCCAGGGAACTACAGGGCTGTCAGTMTCACCTCTGTGCCTGGGAAGATCATGGAACAGATCCTCCTAGAAGCTATGTTAAGGCACATGGAGGACAGGGAGGTCATTCGAGACAGCCAGCGTGGCTTCACCAAGGGCAAGTCCTGCCTGACCAACCTAGTGGCCTTCTCTGATGGAGTGACTACATCAGTGGACATGGGAAGGGCTACCRATGGCGTCTATCTGGACCTCTSTAAGGCCTTTGACACGGTCCCCCACAATGTCCTTCTCTTTAAACTGGAGAGGTACAGGTTTGATGGGTGGACTGTCCGGCGAGTGAGGAAYTGGTTGGATGGACGCATCCAGAGAGTAGTGGTCAACGGYTCAATGTCCAGATGGAGATTGGTGACGAGTAGTGTCCCGCAGGGGTCCATMTTGGGACCGGTGCTGTTTAATATCTTCACCAATGACATAGACAGTGGGATCRAAYGCAACYTCAGCACGTTTGCAGATGACACCAAGCTGAGTGGTGTGGTCAACAYGCCTGAGGGACGGGATGCCATCCAGAGGGACCTGGACAAGCTCGACAAGTGGGCCCATGTGAACCTCTTGAGGTTCAACAAGGCCAAGTGCAAGGTCCTGCACCTGGGTCGGGGCAACCCCCAGTATCAACACAGGCTGGGGGATGAAGGGATGGAGAGCAGCTCTGCCAAGAAGGACTTTGGGGTGCTGGTGGGTGAAAAGCTGGACATGAGCCAACAATGTGTGCTTGCAGCCCAGAAGGCCAACCATATCCTGGGCTGCACCCAAAGCAGCGTGGGCAGCAGGGCAAGGGAGGGGATTCTGCCCCTCTGCTCTGCTCTGGTGAGACCCCCCCCTGCAGTGCTGCGTCCAGCTCTGGGGTCCTCAGCACAGGAAAGACATGGACCTCTTGGAGCGGGTCCAGAGGAGGCCATGAAAATGATCGGGGGGATGGAACACCTCTGCTGTGAGGACAGGCTGAGGGAGTTGGGGTTGTTCAGCCTGGAGAAGAGAAGGCTTCGGGGAGACCTTATTGGGGCCTTTCAATACTTAAAGGGGGCTTATAAGAAAGATGGGGACAGACTTTTTATCAGGGCCTGTTGTGATAGGACAAAGGGGGGATGGTTTTAAACTAAAAGAGGGGAGATTCAGATTAGATTTAAGGAAGAATTTTTTTACAATGAGGGTGGTGAGACACTGGCACAGGTTGCCCAGAGAGGTGGTAGATGCCCCATCCCTGGGAACATTCAAGGCCAGGTTGGACGGGGCTCTGAGCAACCTGATCTAGTTGAAGATGTCCATGTTCATGGCAAAGAGGTTGGACTAGATGGCCTTTAAAGGTCCTTTCCAATCCAAACTATTCTATGATTCTATGATTCTATGAAATCCGATATGGAAAGTCAAGAGACCAGGGCTTGAGAACAGTTTTGGGTCTTGACTGTGAGAGCAGAAATAGCATGATTGGACAAGGCAGGACAACTCATTTATGGCTAGATCTTCATCTCTTTGAGCTCACCATAGAACTCCCACTGACCTGAGTGCTGAACAAAAGTAGTCTGAAGTTCAAAAGTGTGCATGGATTTGATTTAGAGCAGGAATTCTGTCCTCATAAAAAAATATGGCAATATCTCAAGTTTTTGCCTCCCTTTTCCCTGTTATCCTCACCACATCAGTGGCTGGACTGCAGGGTCCCACTGCAGTGGGTGGAAGTTATTTTTCAAATGTCAGATACATGAAAACTTCTCATCTTGTGCTATGAAATCAATGATGCGATAAATTAATTTAGATTCTTTCGATGGCTGGAGGGAAGGAAACTGGATGAAAGAAGAAAACGGGACTCTGTGTTGTTGTTTTGTTTTGTGGTCATTGAGGTTTTTGTGCTTGTTTTATACTACCCTTCAGGATTTTGATGGAAAAGGTTGAAATGTGTAAATAGTTCATACAAAGCACATGTTTAGATAAAAGAACATACTGAATTTTTCTTTCCCTATCCTCAGTCTCTTTTCCCGCTGTGGAAAGAGACAGTAAGAGCTGAAGGRTATCAGTTAATAGCACACCAACGCACACACAAAGGCAGGGTAAAATGCTCACCCCTTTTTAACACCCCTTTCAATGCCTGAAGGCCAAATCGCACATTTCCAAACATGCAGAAATCTCMTGGAGGCCGCTTCTTGTATGAGCAACGTTGGAGGAAGAACTTTGGCTTCAATCCTGTGTCCTGAAACAGGAGCTGCCATAGCTTTAGTACTTTCTACATGTCTTGAACAGAGTTTATGCCACCTAGGATAAGAAGAGTTCTGGATATCAGTTCTGGGACAATATCCTCTGTTTTGCTGCCTGCTGGATCCTATAGTTTCAGCAAAAGTTCATCAAACATGAGATGTTTGAAACAAACTATGCTGGACTCAGTGAATGAGCGTGTCCCAGTGTAATGTTGCCTGGTTAGAAAATTTCTCTGCATTTTCTATTCTCATTAGGACAGCCACCCTCTGCCAAGCAAATACTGTGCATGGGAGGCTCGCTACTCCCTTATGGATGCTCTAGAAATACTCCCTCTGTTTCTGTGACAGAACAAACTAAACCTACAGCAAAGGGAAATTGCATAATAGCTGTAAGTCTATTGACCGGACACAAACTGCCAAAGATATCCCTATCTAAAATCTTCAGAGTATGACAATTACCCACGCTTGGCAGCCTAAGATGAGGGGATCATATTTCTTCCAGACCTCCCACTAAAATATGCAGCAACCCCACATGAGGCTGTGTTTTTTATTGGGAACCCTTTGAAGCCATTCATCTTGCTACAAATGAACTCTGGCATTATTATTCCTTGTAAAAGGACAGGGCAAGGAAGGCAAATATCTTCTGACAATGACAGTGTTTCTTTATATTTTGGCCTTATAAGCAACCCTGAGTACCAAAAAAAGTCAATTACCACCACAGTTCAGCTGTAATCGCTGCGGAAGGACCCTTTTGATAATCGTGACTATTATGGCAATGACATTGGGAAARTCAAGCACTTCATGGTGCACAGGGACCTCCAGGAGCAAACAGAAGATTCTCCACCCTGCTATAGGTGCACAGAGTTGGTTGCATCCCTCCTCTTGGACTCCCTGTACGATCAACAGAAAAATATCAGACAAGACTTTGATTTAGGTATCTGCTTTAGGAGCACRTGCCAAGGCTATACCAGCTCCATTGACTAAAGCAGCTACTTAGTCTTGGGAATCTAGTGCTACTGGAGATGTTCCGGGGTATTCCACCCAAATTCCAGCTGCTGTTCTGAGAGGATRTAAGGCTTTCATACACACTGTGTCACATCTGCCAGTCCCACGTGGAGATCTCAGATTTCCTAGGAAGTGTCAAATGCCAAAAAAATACCTATGCTTAGGGAACTGTATTGAGTCCGTTCGCCATACAGTGACATCTGCATCTGATCTCACTTTACATGCAATGGAAATTCAGCAATCATCATTAATTAAGTGAACAGTGAGAGTCTCTTATTCTACATATTAGAATTGTGAATACTACATATTCTAGCAGTTGTCCAAACAGATCAGATAAAATGAAGGCTGTCAGTAAAGAATGTGTAGTGTGAAACAAACACCACATTGGGAATGAAGACAAGAAAGYAAGGCTTCTCATTCTCAGGGTTTTTTTTTTTTTAATTAGATTGTACATTAATCAATATCAAGAAATAACTACTGTTACGTGGATTTCACACAAGGATAAAGGCTAGGGTGCAAACTGACAGCTCTTAGCACCAGTGTTGTTCCTCTCTCTACTGTTTAAGGAACCTTTTGGAATTAGCAGCMTCCTCTCACCTTTTCTGTGGGTTTATCATTTGAAAGCCACAACARTCAAGATTAAAAAATGAACAGAAATACTCAGGCACTTAGCTTTCCCTTAAAATAAATCAGAACCCTGATTCTTTACTGAAGTGTCTTTGTGAACCCAGTCCAGATGCACTTCAGCACCTGATCTGTCTTGTTTCAGGCCAGACAGCTTCTCCCAGACCTGACTCCATAGACCTTCCAGCTGATCAAAGCTGGAATGGGATCTTGGGGGGGAAGATGAAACAAAGGCTGTGTTTTGAACACCAAACCGGTCTGGGGAATATCAGCTGACTCTGCTTGCAAACTTGTCATCAACTTACTACCGTGACACCCTTAATAAATGTGYCAGAGACCAAAAAGTTAACAAATACACAAATATGACACCTCTGCGTCATCAACAGTATGTCTAACCATGTTTGAATGAGTGGTTGCTCGCTGCTGACCCCATGCTGTTTACTTGTCCTAGGAGGGACTAGGAGATACTCCTCAGCAAATCCACAGCCTTTCTGCGTCCGAAATTGTCCAGAAAGGTCCAGCTTGCCCTTAATCGAGTCACCAATCTCCCAGAAACTCTGTTTTGGAGAAAGGGAAGCCCAGATTCTTCCACTGACTGTTGCAATTATTGGGTTTCCATTAAACCTTGTTTCAAAGACTTAAGCCAGCATCTACTTGAAGAATAGTGGCTTAATCCCTCAGCGTTTCAAGTCCCCAGCTGGGGACTGAGGGTGATGCTACACTCGCTATCCAGGAATTCATCAGAGATTGCGTTTCTGAGCCCATGCTCTTGCAGCACCTGACTCAGCAAAGCCACCGGGTACTAATGTAATGCAAACAGCTACTTGCAATAAAGAATGATAAATAGTTTGTTGTCTTTCTTTCCCTTCCGAGAGCTGTTTATTCAGCTCTGAATAGTTAAGTAAGAATACTTAAAAGAAACAACAGACATATATTACAACGAGAGTCAGACAGCCATTTCAACCAAAAGGATTAATGCCAAAGCTGAATCTGTCAGTCTACCATTATTTCTCACTTGATTAATCCAAACCCCATCAAAGCCTGTTCAAAGCCTCCCACTGACTTTCATGGGGTTTGGATCAGCTGTTTTGCAATTTTCCCAAAGCAAACAAAACCAGCATGATGAAAGAAATGTGAAGAGAAAGGAGAAACACAGAAACCAAAGCTACACATTGAGCATCTCCTAATCAGGAAGCAACTTTATCCCATGGGATCACAAAAAAAAAATGTCTGGAGATATGAACACATTCCAAAAGACAGGATAGAGCCTGCAGCCCRTTGACTCATAAGTGAGGAGGGCTCTGGGCAGTTCTTCCCCCGTGGTAGACACAAGGCTGATTTTCCCCAGATGAAAGCCTGTGCTTACAGGCCCTTACCAGGATCAACTGAGGAGCTCTTAGCACTCAACTTCACTTGTTGTCTGGTGACTTTGGTACAGATCTTCTGCAGGACCCTGGTCACATCTGCCAACCTTCTGTAGGCTTCTCATATACCTTGAGTATATGGATATACCTTGGGCATAGGGACACAGGATGCTCAYTTGTGGGCAACCAAATCCCGTGCCGTGTATGTCAGTGAGAGCCATGGTAACTTCTTCTGTGGGTGTTTAAGACAACTGGTTGGGGCTGTGACCCACCAGTTCAGGAACTGCAGCCAAATGCACACACAAAGAATCGGTTGCCTTTCTTTATAACGGAATAGCACCTAAACGGAGTGACTCTGTCAGCCGCTCTACACAGTCCTTAATGAAAGATGGAAACCTAGCTAAAACATCATTAAAGTTTCTTCTGGTCACTTTGTAGCATGAGAAGGTCACACACGTAACACAAGCTGGTTCTTTTGGATCTCATTACCTAATAAAGATGAATTACTCAYGGAACTGGAATTTGGTGGTTTCTGAGGGGTCAGTGATCATAGCCTGATAACAGCCCTTATAGGAAAATGGAAGTGTCTCAACCTATCGTTTATATCCTTGGTACTTCTGAAAGGCCTCTTGTCTCTGGCTTGGAGAGATTAATGAGTAAAATTGATTCAGAGGAGGAAAAGCAGATGAAAAATGTACATGAACTCTGGGAGTTTTTTATTAGATATCTAAAGAGGTGTGATTTTGCAAGGACAGATGGCAAAGTGAAAACAGAAAGACTCAGAAAATCAATATAAAATAAATGAAAACAAGAAAAACAAAGAATAGAAGTGGGAGATTTTGAGGTGTACAGAAGTAAATAATGGAGTTTAAGAGCCTGCAGGATTCCTGTCTGAGAGGGCCTATTTGAAAGAGTTTTTAAAGTATATCTGAAGCAAAAAKTTTGTCAGTAGAAAGAGTAAAACTATGCCTAATAATATAGAAAAGACAAAGCTGTTCAGTARCACTGTAGAAAAAGTTAGAAAATATTTTGCAGTGTGAGGGAGTGAAAAAGCTTAACCTTTTCTTTTTATCAAAAAGAAGATTTGGTCTGCTGATCTTACAACTCAAAATGAGATGCTCTTCTGCACGACATTCCCAAGGCTGTTACTGGACTCAGTGCAGGACCCATCAGGAGAAACTCTGCCCCATGTTGGAGCAGGTTCTAGTGGTTCCACCGATGTTAAACCTTCTGGGCAGTTTGCAGTCTACAGTGATCAAAACTGCTTTATAAACTGAGAACAGGGAGATAGTCACACCTCGAGGGCAGCCCATGAACTCTGCAGATGGGACTTGAAGGAAGATGAATGACCACCTGGAGAAGAAGTAAGACCACAGTATAATAGGGATTTAAAGTAACTCCTCACACTTCCAGTGACCAGACCAAGGGAGTACATGCAATCAGTTGGGCTGACCYAAAGGAGCAGAGGCAATATCTTAAAACACATTAATACCTTCACTTACAGCAATCTGACAGTTTCGAGGGTCCCAGAGTAATACCTCACCAACTGGACCATCCTTCCCTTCTTCATCCATTAGCATCGATAGTTTATCTGTCTTCCTTTTTTTCTCCAGAACAGTTTTATCTGACATAGTATTTACACTTCCATCACAAACATTCTTTTCTCTTTAAGAAACTGCTTGGGTTTTATACCCAATATTCCCTTTTCTTTCTGCACAGCAAGGAGCAGGAATGGAGCACAAGTCATATTTCAATTATGCAGGTGTGCTGTCTGAAAATGAAAACCATCTCACAAATAATGGCACTTTTCCATCACAATGCATTTGCACGTTGGATAAGGAACAGAAGAGTGTAGAAATAAGCATAGAGGTTGCTTTCTGAGATCAAAACGCTACAAAGTGCTCTTAAAAGTGCGTCTAGCTAGAGTAGCACTGCAGCAGTCGAAAACCAGAATGCGTTTCTGAAAAGGGCAAGGCTCAACAGAAAAAGTGCACTTGTAGCTGAAGGGGCTGAATCCATACTGGCTTTACATTAACTGGTGTGGATAGATCAGTGTCAAGAGTGMCCCAGATGCGATTCTGGTTTAGCAAACTCTAGAAAGCATATGTGCATAGGCACTGCACACCAAACATGCAAAAACCCCATGGGAGGCTGGTATTCCAGTAGGTAGTCAGCGCACCATCTCCACTGCAATTACCATTAGTACTAAGAGGCGGAATGGATCAAAACAAGCCACGCTGCTGTAATTCGCTGGTTGAGTGAGTGTATCTCCTTCCTTGGCCAGCTCTTCAGGTAGAACCTGGCAAGCCTGGAAGGATATAGAGAAGAAGGAGTCACTAAATGTGTGCTAGTGTTGTGGAATGATTCCCTAGAAGATAATTTTGCCATGCACTGGGAAAAGGATATTTAATGATGCTCTAACTCATCACCAGTGGCTGCTGGACCATTTGTGCCACAGGGCAAGGGAATGTAATCAAGTGCCCTGGAAGTGCCTCCCCAGCTGAGGACTGAGGTGTATTGCCCTGCTGCCTGTGTAAGCATCACCCTCCGAGCAGTGAGAGTTCAGGCAGCAAACAGTGAGTGTAAAAATAATACRAAGAAAGGTGATGTTGCAGCCAATGTTTTCAAGAGCTCGCTCACTCTACGTTATTTCATATTTGGACTTTCTGCATAAGATGTTTTAATATCTTAGGCTGAAGTGCCAGGCTATGAAAGCCAGTGATCCAAATTCCTCCTAAGTCCGTGACTCAGTCTGCCCCGTGGATTACATACCTCCAGAGAAGTAGAGCCAGGCAGGGAAACACTAGACGGAAGAATGTATGTGGACTTTTGGCTGTTTGATTCCGGACCAAGGCACTGAAGAATTATCAATTCTTAACCTTTCACAAGAGACAGCTCTCCCTACAATATTTCTTAGTGAAGCAAAACTTTCTTTCATCTATTTCCTTCAGCCACACACCGTAGCTTCTTTCTGAATTGTGCTTTCTTCACCTCTACCCTGGATTTAACTCTGGCCKTAAAAATCTGAATAACTGATTATTGTTCTCCTTCTAATAATTGGAAAATTCTTGGTCCTTGTTTAGGTTGAGCACTAATGTGAACCCTGARCATCATCAATAATGAGATGTTTTCAGAAGTTACCACCTTTCATGGCTATTCATTGGTGGTTCAAAGTGCATTTACATTGGGCTAGGACCACACGTAAGTACACATGATATGTTACAAAATCTCAAAGGATGCTCAAAGATTAGCACAAATCTCTCATGATGTGCTAATTCTATGTCTGGTGATCTTGTGGACATTCCTTTGCAGCTTCACGGTTTTGGTTATTCCTTTCTCACKGAAACAGTACCTCACCTCATCAAACACTCCCTATTCATATGTTAAAACAAAATCTTTTTTTCTTTCTTACCCTTGAATATATCATATAAGAAAAAGCCTCCAAAGAGAGTTCAGGATGGGAAAGATGAGTCCAAGATGGCCAGAGATTTCCAGAGCTACAATACTCCTACGAACATCTGTCATGGGTTAAAAAAAAGCTATTTATTTAACATTGCTGTCAGAACATGAAAAAAATGAAAGTTGTTGCAAATCACCTTGAAATCACATGAATCCTCCCAGGGAGTGAGGAGGCTGGAGCTAAGAAAACATGGCTTTATTTGTCCTGCCCGTGGGGGAGTCCGTGGTGTGGGTAGGAGCCACATTCGAGGCAGCTAGCGGAGACGGAGGTGTTTTCCTTCCTGAGCTCCTGGAACAATTCTCTGGAGGCCTTAAATGACTGGGACAAAGTGAGTGCTCTGGTCAGTGGGATTGCTGAGCTGTTAGGGTGTATTCACCCCACAGCCTGACTCTCTGCCAAGCTTYACCCTTTATCATGGCTAAGGCATAGCTGTGTAGTGAACCATGACCACATCCATACAACCACAACTACCATCCAGGACTGAACTTAAGGTCTTTGAAACTGCAAACAGGACCTCCTGCCGCTTGAGCTATGGAGCAACTGAAGGCAAATATATGTAAAGAAGATAGACTTAAGCACTTAGACTGTGTTTTCTGTGCCAGAGCCTCTAAATTCATAGGAGTGAGGTGTTGCACCCATGCGTACTGCAATCCAGAACAGGCTGAAACTGTGCCAGTTTGGAGTATTTGGAGAATAGTTCATATCTATCTTCACTCTTTGGGATAACACAACCTAAGAAGAACCAATTTGATAAACAGATTCATGCAGAGGTCCAACASAAGCTGGTGATGTTTAAGCACAGATGTGAAAAAAAAAATAATGCTTTGCTGAAGTGGAGTTTGTCTTCTGAGCAAGATGGTCATACAAACCTTAACAAAGTTAGGCGAGGTAATCTCTTTGGACCACAGCTGAAGGTGTAAAGCTACAGGGACTTTTTCTACCAAACCTGTTGAGGATAAATAAGCATGACTGAGTTGGGAAACCCACAGGACCAACATACCTTCCTGGTTTTGACACCATTATAAGCACAAACAAGAACTAACATATGCTGACTTTTTACACAGCTTCCCTCACCCTCATAACCTCTGTTCCCRCTATCCACAGGAAGCAAGAACAAACTTGACAATGTCTCTTGGTTTAAGCTAGGCATGTTTACAATTTCAGATACAGCAAGATACAGCTTGACCTCAGGTTAACTTTAAATGAGTCTCCCACCATAGTAACATCTTTTTTTTTAAGTGCGCAGAAAGGAAGCAAACTCAATGAACTTCTAATACTTTGTCTTTTCCTGATGATACTCAGTGCAAAGACAAATCAATGCAATGCCTATCATATGAGCCTGTTATATGACCTGCAGATAGAAAATACAGGTTGAGGATACTAAGTGCTGCAGAAAARACATCTCTCACACAGAACTGGTTTCTTTTCCATTCCTTTGAGATTTTTTGTGGATGGGGAAAGCTCAGAAATCTTCATACTCAAGAGGGAACTCATTGATAACTCTTATATAGCCTAAATATCTGCACGCACATTACACTGCTCATCACATCAAGTGCAGTAAACATGATCTGCTTGAAAATGGACTGGTTTTGGCTTTGGCAGGAGAATAAGTTGGTTAGCATTCACTCTTGAGATGGGGCAAGGGGGAAAAGGGGCGTGCAAGCAGGCTGTGATTTCAAACAGCCTCAATGCGTCTGCAAAGGGATCCCATTGACGCAAATCCTGTGTTTTGAAGTGCAAGTGCCAAACTTTGTGTCTGTCAGAGTGCACCAGGCAAAATCTGTTTGTTCCTCTATCCAAATGTTTGTTACAGGTCTGCAAACTGAAATTAGGAAAATCCAGTGAAGGCAAGTGACTGAGTTCAGTATTCTTTCTCTGACRGTGGGCAGTGAGGAAAGCATAGAAGAAAAAAGACGAGGCCAGAAYTGCATTTCCCATGGCTGTATCCTACCAGTTTTGGGAGRTCAGGAGCTTAGGACTGTCTAAGCCACTGGATTTATGTTCCAGTAGTTTTTCTAATCCCCTTTTAATTCCATTTATGAAGTTGCTTTCCATAACATTCTGCCATTCAGTTACACATCTGAAATACTGCAGATTTTCTTCCTGTATTTTCTGGGGAGGTCTCTGCACTCTRAGACCATTGGCTGCATTTTGCCTTCAGTCTTTAAAGCAGCCTTGCAGAGATCTTACCCTTTGGCCCTGGCTCTTGGCCTCCATCTATTTTTGTAAACAGAAAGCCATTTATTTCCATTATTCTAAGATTGCAGTCTGACAAACATTTGAAGTCCGCACCGCTGCCAAAAGGAGTGGTCCTCTCTCCCTTTCTTGTGCCATCGGTGTGACAATACAGTGAGCCAGATCAGGAGATTACTCTGGCTGAAAACTAACCAACTAACTTGGTCCATCTCACTACCTAGCATTGCCCGAACTGATGAAGGTACGAGACAGAAGAGTGAGAGCACTTCGTTAAGAAGAGGAGGGAAGGTGGGATCATTTTTTCTTCAGTAAGAAGCAAGCCCTTACATCATGAGATTGCATGCTGAAACCGTCTCCCTACCTCCACTACCTCTTTTCCGTCAAGACTTTTTTAGTAAGTCCAAAAGGACGTGGACTCCCAAGCTTTTCCCCCCTGGAAGCCACGAAACCACCAGCTATTTGCAGCCTGAAGGTCAGTGTTCTCTAAACAAGATAGTTTTAGTTACCAACCGGAAAACAGTCTCGTATCAAAAATTACTGTGGGAAGCTATCGCTGCATGTGCAGTCCTTGCAGTCTGACTTGCTGCTCTATCCCCCAGCAACATCCCGTCATTCATTTTTCTTTCAATGCTAAAGAATGTGGTTGGCCCATGCCTTTACAGCTCAGATAGCCTTTTCCAGTTGCAACTCATGCCTGCCCAAGCTGTCAGTCACTGCTGGAATCAGGGTGGTATTCACTGGTAAGCCACAGTTGTGCTTTCTTTCCTTTGTATGGAAGGGCACCTTGCCACCATTTTTATTTTTATTTTAGACAATGACTTCTTTCTGAGCACCTCAGCAGGAATCATCAGAAGGCACTGCCTCGCACAAAAGACGAACGTGGCCAGTCATTTTTTCCAGGAACCACAGAAGCCCAGATACCACCAGTGAACAGCCTCTGGGTGGAGAAGTGGCTCTCAGCTCCTGCAGAGCTCTGCGCTCACTGGCTGTGTCGATGGTAGTAAGTTAAATATGCACGGACCGTGCTCGGAGGCCAGCTAGCAGTAAGGGCTCTGTGTGAATATTCTTAAGCTGTGTTACTCCCCCAAAAAGTGATTTCTGCTTCCAAACTGCCTTTTGGAAACAGTTTCTGGCTCACGTACAACTAGGAGAATAGCATGGGCTAAGAGCTGTTGCCAACGTACATTTGTATGTATGTATACAGGCAAGCCACCCCAACTGGAGGGGAGAGAACCCAGTTGTAGGACTCATGTCATGATGTTGCGGTTGCCTTCAGGGCCCTGCGACATTTTATATGCCTGTTAATAGTAGCTGAGAGCCAGAAAGTATCTCAGCTTTTCGGAGAGGGAGGAGGGACTGACTTATTGGAATTATTTACAGCATTTCAACCCATGTTCCTGAGGTAAAGTACAGAAGGTGYTTCTTGTACTCCAGGAGTATAAGAAACGGAATTGATGTACCGAAGGACAAGAGTTTTCTCTCTGTCCATGTTGTATCTTTATCTCACATGGTTTTAAGGGACTGTCACGTGCAGCACCTGGAATAGTTCAATGACATGTACCTTCATGCACCATTTTGAGAGAGATAGTATGACATTCTCGCCAGTGACTAGAAACAAACTGGGAAGCTACCCTTTCACCCAGTCTTAGTCATATAAAAGTTCAAGATCTACCCTACCTTGTTGAACGGTCTCTTTCTAAAACAGTGGAAAAAGGAACCATTCGTTTCATATGCTTTATCCCACTTGCCTTAGCTCTTGCTCGTAAAATAGCATGAACTTTGTTCCAGAGGTTCATGCTATATTCCGTGTTCTAGCAGGAGAACTTAGATGTTTCATTTAGATTAAACAATTAAGGTAGGATTAATCTCTCTCAAGGTCAAAAGGTTAGAGATAGGTTGTCCAGTCTTAAGAAAGTCATCTAAGGCAGGTCAAGTTAATCRTCTTCTGAAGATGCCAATTTCCCTTTTTTCATCGTGAAGGAAGCCAAGGTGATGAACTTGGAATTAAATATCTAATGCCTGGATATCTRCCTTAGGTAAATAGATCTCTGTGTGCATGCACAGTAGTTGGCATGATAATTCACAGTAGAGTCGTGATTTTTCCCTAGGACTCCTACAAATTATTGAAATATTTACAAATACCAGGAACTGTGCACTTTGTAGCCCTTGGCTTGGGGGATTTGTCTGGCTTTGAGCCAAGTTTTTCCAAGTTTGATGGAGCAAGAGTGTGCAACCTCAACATAGTTCTGCTGGACAATTAATGTCAAGGTGTGAGACAGTGCTTGAGAAATGACCACATATGATGAGAAAAGTAAAAACACAGACAAAAGTGCAATTTGGACCATGAGCAGCTTAAACTGAGATAAAATAAGGCAAGATGAATCTCACTTGATACGTCCTATGAACAAATCAAGCCAGTTGAGCAACTTCATATCTTCTGTAGCTTTCCCAGACTGGGTGGGTGAAAGGGACCACCAAGAGATGGGACAAACCGACCTTGCAGAATATATTTTTTCCTAGCATGTAAGACCTTTGCATTGGATAACCTGCCAGGGACATTTCCTGGGTGAATGAAGACACCTATGCTCATAAAATAAGAAATGGCTTTCAGCTCTGGGCAGCTACAGGGAGTGGGGATTACCTTTTCATGGGATCCCTTTCAACATGCATTCCTACTAAAGGACACTCATTTTCATTCTCCCTCTGACATGGTATTGCCTCTCTAACTCTGCAACGCCATGGGCCAGTCCAGATTGGTTGGTGGAGCACAGCCCAAGGAAAACAGTAGATGTTCTGCATCTCCTACTGAACACAGGCAAAAGGATTCACGTTGTGATTGCAAGAGACTTGGCAACTGTAATAAAGCAGAGAAACATGCTCTGTTCCTCACCTGCAGTTATTTTCCTTGCTCTTGATGAGATTCCAGAAATCATTTTTTTGAACGTAGATATGTAATTTATACTAATAGCTACACTTGAGCTATTCACTTTTCCTGTACCTTTCACAGTCCATAGACAGAAATAGGCTTCTCAAAGACACAGAAGAAATATGTAAAATGGATCAGATTCCTACAGATCCTACAAATTCCCGTTCATAATCCTGCAAATTCCCATTTTTCCCCACAGACTATAAAAAAACCTTAGACATTAGTCATTAGCTCAAATGGAGTGACACTGTAGATGTCTGAAGTTGGATTAAATTAATCCCACCTGTAGTCTCAACTGTGTAACCACCCCTTAGCATCAATGGAGGAAGAATGGTCTCTACCAGGCAATTCACTTGAGCTGTCTTAAATGCCTATCTCAGGACAGGATGAATACCCTTGAGAAGCACCTTCTCCCTGCCCTGACTTTTAAGAAASTTTCTGCAGCTAGATCTGGATAAACAACTGCTTGGACAGTTCYAGTTATGAACCTCCTGCCCTATGTACTTTCCCAGTCCTACCAATGCCACGAGCAAGAAAGATGAAAAGATATAAAAATAGCTACATGAAAAAACTCCTGGGATGACCGTGGGCAGGGATGGCCTGTTTTGTCAGGGGTGATTAATGCTATGAATATATTATCTTTGAGTGCATACTAATGAATGCCCTGTTCTTTCCATACCAAGGGGCATGGTTTGAATCTTAGGATATAGTGTCCCAGCCAAAAAAATAGTCAGTCACCCCAGAGCAAAACAGCATGCAAACTGCGTGCACAACCAGGAGACAAGGACACAAGAGCAAAACAAAGGGTGTGCCAACATAYGATGCTTAGTCCAGCAGAATGAACTTTGAGTGGGAATATAAATACATGAGAGAACTCCCACCAGGAAAGGAGTTACTCATTTATGCTGAAAGTGATTATTGGCACAGGAAGAGAGGTTAAAGATTGACCCAGCATAAACTTAGGCTGGAAATCAGAAGGCATTTTTGAGTGACTGGAGCAGTTTGGTTCCAGTCTAGGTGACACTGAGTCACAATGTGACCAATGAATAACTTCCTACATCTTAAACAGGGTCTTGAGAGCATTTGGCTGACATATGGSAGAGGGACAGACATTATTTTGTTTGGATAAGAATTCTGGAGATCTATAAATCAAAAATAACATCCATGTTATTTGAATTTGGTTGAACGAATCTTGTGTTTAGTCATCAGGCAAACTAGATTTTGGTCAATCTCTGCCAGCTGCTTCACATCTTATTTTACCAACAGGACTGAAGAACAGCACATATTTATGTGTCTTTAAGTATATTCTTGCTCCCTGCAGAGGAAGGTACAGAGGAGKTCAGCCTCCAGCTCAGCAGACCCAGGTGTAAATCCCTGTCACGCGTCTGGATCCCTTTGTGTCCTTGACCAAGTCCCTTTTGTCTTTGATCAACCTTATCTACCTGTACAGACACAGCCAGAAGAAAGGCACAGGTCAAAATTTTCTGAAGTGTTTGAAGCTTTCAGACKGTCATTGAAATAACAAGGCTATCATCTCCTCAATTCTAAGGGACCTTGACATGTGACTGTCTTTGAGGATCTGTCTTCTCTGTTTCCATTTTCGYCATGTTTTTGCTGATAGATTTGAAACTGGGAGCACACAAATCCATGTACCTGCCCACGTATGCTACCTGCCAATCAGCCTACAATGGAGGACTCTTGTGAAAACCAGTTTGTGATATTAGAGCAGTCTCAGCTGCATCCTAGTCCTATCCCTTTTGCTATGAATTTCAAATTTTTCCCAAGCATGCAAAAATCTTGATAGCAGCCTGCTTACAGTTCCCTGTTGATTCTTCCAGTCCTTCTCTACCCCCTGTCTGTATTGTCCAGGACTAGAAATATGCCCAAAAAGGGAAGACAAACCTGATGCTTTAAAGGACACTGTTGTGTATCCCTGCAAGAGAACCTGGGATGCATCTAAGCGATGGGTTCGAGGTACAAGACGATCTGATGTGGCTGTATGCTACAGACAGCAAAAAGCAGCTTGTGTCAGCCRGTATGTTATATCAGAGCAGCTGCAAGTCAAAGACTAAATAAGAGTGTAGACATCCATTTTGTCCAAATCAATAGCTAAGATTCACCACATCTCACTTCAAACAGTGATGCTGGGATTCAGCTCCAGATTCATGCGCCACATTCAAGGCTCACTGTTACAGCTTTATATTGACAGTGGTGGGAAACCAGTGCTTCTAGGTGTGATTTATCTGACCTATGTTAGATGTCTACTTTAGGAAGATGTAAGAAAAGGGAAAAGAAAAACAAAAAAMCAGCCAGCTTAAAACCCCCACCAGAACATGTAAACAGATGGAGTCATGCTCAAATAACAGAGCCGAGAGAAGGGGCAAACGTATTACTGGGAATGTTCTGCTTGAAAGATTCTCTTCTCACTGTTACATTTTAAAATTATTACATTTTAAAATGTAATAGTGAGTAATGAGAAATTGGAGGAAGGGCAAAACTGTTGGTAGCTTTATGCATGATGAAACCACCACCCACAGGAAATATGAGTTATATTTCACACTTATTCTGAGAATGGACCATTTTGTGATCCTGTGGCTGGTTCTCAGTCTTCTAGATGAATTCCTGACTAGATTTTCACTTTACTGGATACCCATTAAAATAGTATTTATAGTTCAATTAAGAAAAAAAAAATATTTCTATTAATTTTTAAACTACTTTCCACTACTCCCAATCCCTTCCAACAAGGTTTAAAAAAAAAAAAAAAAAGCTGCTTTATTGCAAGGATAGCTAAATTTTAGCTGCAAAAGAGAACTGAACCACAGTTCACCTGTGAAAAGCCAAACATAAAATAAAACGCTGTAGCAATTAATATGTCAGATTCTTTTTTAACGTGTCTGGAGYTGGCAGTGCTTCTCTAGGTCAGATTATGCCAAGAGAGGGTCTTCAGAGGAACTGGTCTCACTTTCAGTTGTGARGTAATCAGGGTGGTTTAGAAGGATTTGATCCACTTCCATCCTACTTTTCTACGCCACAATTTGCTCATTCTCGAAAAGTGCATTTCCTTGTGGCTTCTGAATATTCAGCAACAGTGGCTGGATGTTCAGTCCACAAGACCATGGGTACATCTACATGTACACGAGGTCCAACACACCAACAGCCTCCCTGCACGCGTGCTGGATGACGCATACACCTGTATTTCTGCAAAGAGTTTTGTAGATGTAAGTACAGGAATCCTAAGTGCACTTCCCAGCATCACGTGCTGAGGACAGGGATGTATGGCTGCATATTCACCCCCTTCTTTAAATCAGGTGGCAACCACACCTACTGTTATGAAAAGCTGCAGCAGCAAAAGTTGATTGCACTTASCTTGAAAATCACACCTTATCTCTTTATCCCGTGCAGGAAGAGGTGGGATTCATTGTACCTTCCTGTGAACAAGCTAAAAGTTGAGGATCCAGTCTACCTGTGGCTAGWTCTGAAGTGAACTTTGTGTTCATTTCAGTCCCACTAAATGTTTCCAATTACTGTGAAACAGTTTTTTCAGGATCTTCATTTACTAAAAAAAGTTCTAATGTTTGTTCCAACTGAACCAGACGTGGTTTGTTTTCAGCGTTTCTTACTTTGTCTTGAAATGGAAATATCAAGTTTTGACCTGCTGTAGTTACAATACCTCCTACTTCTGTATTTAACCTTTGTTTCCCAGTCATTGTCAAATGTGACCACTGTAAATACCATGATTTGTAATTCCTACTGTGGAAATGTTCAGCTAAGAAGGTTTCCCTTTTTGAAATGTCTTGTGTTTCAATCTCTCTACCACAGGATCATTTGAAGTGACATTACCTCATTTCAGTTCCCTTCCATTCATGTTCCTTGTTCTTGTAATAGCTTGAATGCCACAAAATGTTGAGAATATTTCTTTATTCCCATTTGCTGCAAGCTATATAAGGTAAAACCAATTGTGTATGATGTATATAAGCCTTACTATTGCAGCAGATGGATATTCAAGAAGTTTTAACTTATTCAGTGACTTCGGTTAGAGCACAACTTCCTTCCAAGAGATGCCAGAAGCTGTGCAGGACCATGAATTCAGTGCTGATTTGACCATCTCAGAAAGAAAACTTGTACATCACTAGGCAGCTGCAATTCTAACTTCAGTCTGCACAGACTTCGTGGCATTTTTCTTCCGGCATACAAGATAGCGTTGAGGTCTGCCTTGGCTGGGGAAACCAGCTCACACCTCGGCTGAATTGTCATGTAGAGTTTCAGGTTATGCAATTCAAGGAACACGCGGACAAATAGGAGAAAGAAGACAACGACAATGATCAGAGGGTCAGTCTGACTGAGAAGTCTGGGTTTGCTCAACATTCAGAAGAGAAAACTGAAATGAGAGATGCTGTGAGGTTCTTTGCACTTGCCTTTAAACATCAAGTTCTAAACTTCAGTCTTCTCCCTCATTTTCTTTTTCTGAGCAGTTTACAGCAAAGCTTGTTCCTCTCCTTGCAACTTAATATCCTCGAAGTATGTTGAGGAATGCACCTCTTGCAGCTCACCTGTCCCAAGCCACCAGCCCAAACCTGCTGCTGCCTGCCCTAGAAGGAATAATTCTGCTCAATGGAGTCAATGTAGGTTGTGATCCTCCAGTGAGCCAAGTACTCAAAGAAAAACTGAAACTAGTGAGGCTCCCAATACTTTGAAGTATTTGGAGTCCCAGTTTTCCTCAAACTTTTTACCTTTCTCTTCTACCTGCCCAAGAGACCCCCTTGCCTTTCAGTGAAGGCTTAGATTTCWCGGGTGTACTTAGGTCTTCACTGAACTTGCAGGCAAGCCCAGGATCTGCACAGGATCTCCTTCTTTTTATTCTCCGTCCCTCCTCCTCGTCTCTCTCCTTCTTCTCCTGTGGGTAATCCATTTCTAAAAAAAATATTCCCATATGGTTGAATTAATTGTCATTGTTGCTTTCTAAAAACAGAGCAATTCCTTTAAGTTTATCCAGAAAAAAAGTTGYCTGTGATCCCCCCAGATTTCAATTCCAACTTCAACAGTATAGAAAAAAGGGCATACACATCTGGTCACAAGAGGAAGAACAACAGTTGTTGATGAAGCAAATCCTAGATTATCCTGGAAAAAACAAGGCATGGTGCTGAGACTGAAATAGACTGTGCTGAGCACATCCTGCCAGGAAGAAAAAAAATGCAGAATACACTAGATCTAATTCTGCAGGGTACTGAGCATGCTTAGSTCTCACTGGAGGTAATGGGAAAGTAGACGTAGCTTAGCATCTCGTACAAATGGGMCTGACACAACCCTCTGCTGACAATAACTTAGCAAATCCTTGTCATTTTGATTCAGTAGCTGTATGCACTTTCCAGCTGGTGTCTCTTTTGAAACGTTATTCTGAAGCATGCATGCACTGTGATCAGTCTACTGACTCCAATTTTATATATGTGAAATATAGAACTRAACCAGAATAAAGCTTTTAGAAAAATCTTTTGAGCAGATGGTTCTGCTACTGGGCCCCCTTTCAAAGGCGATGTCATTATTGGGAAAATTCATTTTCTTGAAGGAACGTGCAACATTTAATTGCAGTCAAAAACAACAGAGCACATTACTCTSGACTTCTCAGGCCTCRTCTGGACTTCTCTGGGTTTGAACGYATTTTTGTCTTCATTTCACCTGTGCTTGCAAAATTATTTAAGAATGGTTTGCAACTTGCTTTAGGTTCAAATGACCCTTGTCTAACTTGTCCTAAATGTAAWGGGAAAATTACCCACTCGTCAGGTGTTCATTACCTACCCTGTGGTTTAGGGTTTGTTTTAGTAAATCATCTAACTATTTTCAAGGTGTTTTTTAACCTAAAGTTTACTTAGATTTGTGCATCTGTGTGGCTTTACTCTGAAAGAAACCATTCCACATATATGGAAGAACAAATGAATGCTAGCAATCATTCTGTAAATATTTTTTAGGACAATCAGAAAAAAGTGTTAGCAATATATTTCTGGAAATATATAAAAGCCAATCCTYAACAGAACCGTGACCTGGGGGGAAGAAACCCACACAGTCAACACTGCATTCCTCCTAGTAGAGACTTTGTCATGCTGCTGGCTTGCTGTAATGGTACATGGAAAGGGTGAATATAATTCTGGAAAAAGGGGTGAAATAGTAGGAGGTTTGTATATAATAATGTAATTGCAATTGCATTATAAATAGGAGTTAGCAACAACTAGATAATTTTGACTGTGTCAGAATTTTGACTGTAATAGCATAAAATAGCTGCTTGTATTTTGATAAGCCTGTTAAAACTCTGAGCAGAGTAACAACAACAAAATTTTTTTTTTTAAAATCCATGCTTTTTTTGGTAGCTCATTACAAAAGTCTGCCCATAGCAAAAGTGCAATAGGACACCAGGATGAGCAGGAGGGCATCTAACGAAGTCTGGATGGAGCTAACTAAGCTCAGGTTTTGCAGAGTGTCTGGTGGATGAAAAGAGAGTAGCTCATCAAAGACATCCAGCAAACTCCGACAGAGCCAGAGTCCTTGCTCTTACACGGCCTGCCTCCGCTGTGTTTAGAAAGTGTGGGAAACACTTCTGAATTAAGCTTTGCTTCATGCTCTGTTTCTACAGCTTATTTTTGAAATCAGCCTACAATTAATGCAATTAGTGTAACAGAGGAGGAGTTGTTTAGAAGATTTGAAATAACAGAAGCCCTCCAGATGGACTTCGACTCACTGGTGAACATGACAAAGGAASTTTCCCTTCCTGTGATGCTAAAATGTTGAGATAAATATTTTCTTCTTTGACTTGCTGGATTTATTGCCTCCAGGGTGATGGCAGGAATTTTAGAGTAGCTTTCCAAAAGCCAGGTTATGCTACAGCAATTCCAGTGGTTTGGGGTTTGTTGGGAGGATTGATGCTAATTAAAAGGATAAAGTAAGATAGATAGCCTTCCCAAACGTGGCAAGATATATTATCACATTTCATCAGAGTGCATCCTTTATGATCCCACAATGTGTTTGACATTGTGCAAGGCATATCTGCCAGCAGAGTAACAGCTTATTACAATTAACAGGTCACAGTTCAGCTCCAACAGCTGACCTCCATGTTTCAGGTCAAAGCATCTGAGRTGACTTTCTATAACGGCCTGAATTTTACATTAAACAAAACAAAAACCAAAAAACTGAGGAAGTTTGTCTTGATGTCTGTGAATGGCAAAGCACTTGCCACCCTGACACTCCCTTGAGAAAGAGGTTTGAAGCAAGTGTAGATCCTGCAGAGACTTTAAGCAGGGAGGACCAYGTTCTTAAGTAACACAGGGTTAGTGTGAAACATGGTGCAAGAAGTTGTGAGCAAGACTAAGCTGACCATGTGTCCTCAGCCCCAACCACCTCTATCCCACCCTCCAAGTKCTCCAGGAGAAAGAGTCTTCCTCCCCCTGATTTGCATCTATTGCATTCACCCGTGAATTAGCTCACACCCAGAACTGTTCAGCCCTGTATCAAAGCTAAAGGAAGAAGGCGGTGATTGTCTTTCCCGGCTTCCTCCTCAGTAAATCTGCACATTTCCAAACGGCCCTTGCAATGGTTTCTGCCCTCCTCCAAAKGGCACCTGGAGCTGAGCCACGGGCAACTGGCTCATCCCTCCCGTGGGCTGTTGGSATCCTACAGCCACCACTAAACCTCCTGCCTCGGGACACAGGTGGCCGAGACAGAGGTCTCTGCAAATGACACGAAAACAGAAAAGCACTCTGTTTTTAAAAGCTTTTAAAGAGAGATTTCCTCCATTCCCTTCAACGGAGTTCCACTAAACCTTTGGGTTTTTCTCCCTTGTCTGTGCAATCAGAGTAGGAGCACAGAGGAAAGTATTTCAGTTCTGCATGATTAATTTCTGTTTAAAGAGAAAAAAAAAATCCCCGGGGCGTTAGCCTGTACCATACTCATGGGCTGACTGTTAACTGCTTCTTGCCTTTGGGACCGTTAGCTAATAACAGACCATCCATTCATTCATTTCTGATAAGGCGACTGTGCTCTTTCTTTTTCATCCTTCTCAGCAGGGAAGGGGACGCCGTGGGCCATAAACTTCCTAGCATTTCACGAGCACCCTGGGATTTGAAAACTGCTTCTCATAATATTGTAACAGCTTTGCAGCTACGGCAGGCTTGGCAGTAGTCACAACACTTCAGATGCTGGCCAGACAGAAACACATGCTTCATCATATAGGTCAAGCTACTTGGTATATCATCTGAAATTGCAACCTGCAGGTATGGCTCTTTGCCTTAGGGCTAAGACATGTTATGACATGACAGCAAAGAGGATAGTTTGTGGCAGGAGCTGGAAAAAAATCAAACTTAAGGAAACCTTGCAGGTTACATRTGGCAGTGTACAGATTAAATTGCAAACTTGCCGTGCAGTTCCCAGAACAGGGGCGGGGGTCATTCTCAGTGAATGCAGGAGYCATGTCCCTAAACATTTTGTGCAACTCTATCATTCAACTCATCGCAAGCAAATTTGGCATTTCACTTCAGACACAAGATCTGTGGGATCTGGTCAGGGTACGTGACCCACCTAACTGGGGGTTCAGACACTTGATGTTGCTGAGGACTCACAAACTGTCACAGACTGGCGAGTCTCGTGGTGATGCTACTGAAGGTAGTAAACATTTAGGTTTACTACCTAGTAAAACTAACATTTAGTAAACATGTTCTCTCAGCACACACATACCCCCTCCCCTCTCAGATGCCAGAGGATGCAAATCAGCTTAGTTTTAGCACAGCTATGCTAACTTTTATTGATTTGCATTTGGCACAGGCAAAGAGCGTGGACACAACCATAGTCCATTCAGCTGATGTGTGATAAAGGACCATTCTAAGGTCAACTGACCACGTATCTAATGGTTCCAGTAGCCTCCCACATCTCTTACTTCAGAGAAAGYGCAACAGTCCTTGCATTTGGGCATCTCTCATCATATCCTTCAGAAAACCCAATCCCTTAACTGCCTAGAAAGGTGGCTTAAGCACAGAGGCAGGAAGAATATTTCTTTCCCTAAAACGTGGGTTGTTTCACTCCAGATTACAATTTGCCCTTAGTGCAAACCCATATATTTTCAAATGACCTCATCAGTCAAGGTTCCTTGAAATCCAGACCAAGACATGCTTMTCTATGAACTCTCTTGCATTTGAACTCAACGAACCAAGGTGGATGGAAAAGCAGTTTCTTTATATGAGCTTGCAATGTTTGGCCTCCACAGCGTTATCCTTAATCCTTGTGGTTACACAGGAGGTAGAGGTGACATAGGAGTGGGGTGAGGAGGGACAAGGTTGCTGYAATAAAGTCACATGCCAACTTGTCTCACGGGTTCATCTCTACATCTCTGCTGATGCTTTCTCATAAAATGAACAAAACAAATCTCAAAGGAGAATCACGTTCGAAGGTCTAAACCARGCTTGCAGTTTGGTATATACCACCCTTTCTAGTGGCTACCTCTGGTCTCTGCTTTCATCTCCTTTCAACAGTCACGGTTGAGTTTTCAAAAACTTGGTAATTTCTCAGGTTTCTTGGGACTTGTCCACATGGGGAGGCAGACTGGAGTAGCCTATTCAACATAAACCCCTGGAGCACAACTCTCGTGACTGAAATTTGGTGTCTGGTGCCATCTGAGGTCCCCTTAAGTCTCAGCATAAGAAAATACCCCTGATAAGAATAAATTAGAATTCATACAAGGGCARAAAAGTCCTACCAAGACATCCATAGAAGGTCATCTATATCATTTCCAAAAGTCTGAAARTCACAATTATTTTAATTCTTCTTCTTGATATCCTTATGCAAAAAGCCTGTCATGTGACTTTGGAAATAYGCATCCTACACCACAGTTTGTTGAACTGGAGATATTAGCAGCTTGTGTTGGCCAGGACTTTTGTATTTTTTCCCCCCAAGACATGTCAAATCCTGTTTCCTAGAAAATGAGATCAGAAAGGGCCCTCAGAAATCCCATGGTCATCACCAAATGAAGGCCAAGTCTGCTAAGTCCTTCCCACCATATCTATCTCTCTGTTCCTACAACCCTCTAAGACAGAAGCCATGTGCTCCTCTCCAGGCAATTATGTTTGGTATTTCATTATCATTTTTTTAGAAAGTTTTCCTGGTCTTGAATTCAAATTTCCTTTATTTCAGCTTGTCCATGGACCTTTGTTCATTTTGAGAAACATGGTGATGGGACCATTTCAAATGCATCATTGAAATATTTACATGCTTTTTTGACTTGGGACAAAATGAGACTCACAAAAACCTTGCTCAGGCCAAAAATGCACTGAAATATTTTGATATGAAAGACATCACAGTAATACTATATTTATTAAGGAAAATAATCCCCCTCAAATAATATCAACCTAGTGACCTTAGGAGTTCTAGAGTTAAACTCTAAGTATAATCTGTTAATACATAGCATGTTATATCGTATCACCTAAACAACTTAAGTCTGCCTTATGCAATCAGTAAGCGTTTATTTATGTTTAAGGTGTGTTTCCAGATAAGATAAAACTGACTTGGAAATACACTCCAAGCTGTCTCGTCTCGTCTCTTATCTCTTCTCTTCTCTTCTCTTCTCTTCTCTTCTCTTCTCTTCTCTTCTCTTCTCTTCTCTTCTCTTCTCTTCTCTTCTCTTCTCTTCTCTTCTCCTTCTCTTCTCTTCCCCTTTCCTTTCCTTTCCTTTCCTTTCCTTTCCTTTCCTTTCCTTTCCTTTCCTTTCCTTTCCTTTCCTTTCCTTTCCTTTCCTTTCCTTTCCTTTCCTNTTTCCTTTCCTTTCCTTTCCTTTCCTTTCCTTTCCTTTCCTTTCCTTTCCTTTCCTTTCCTTTCCTTTCTCCTTCTTTCAAAAAATCAAAGTGCATTATCAGCATAATTTCCTGAAAAAATGAAGTTTTTGCTTTTTAGCTGTTTTCCCATTTCTCTGGAGGTTCCTTCCTCAATAATGATGGAAACTTCTAGACAATTTCAACTGAAAYGGGGCTGGGAGTCTCAGGGATAAGAAAGTTCTTACGAGATTCATGAAAATCAGTAGCTGAACAGAGTAAAAAGGTCCAAATCAGTGCCCAAAGCAAGATGGGCAGGTTGAATTCACTCATACATATATTTAGTAGCAACCATCTAGCTAATCAGGACATAGGTACTGCCTTGCCAACAGGCACACCATTCAGCATGGAAATAATCTGGACTAACCCACCACAGACTGGCTCTTTCTTAATGGAACTGCCAGGAGATTTGGAGGAATATCAGCGAGGGGACAGAAATCCTTAAGAATGTTACATTCCTTGAAATGCCTTTTCTACCAGTGAAGAAACCTGGATGTTGACATTCAGTTTATCTCCCCTACCTCTAGTCATCAGAAAGTTAAACATGTTAATAAAGTTATAATCTCTATCAATGAAGAAAGAAGTCTTCTTTTACCCTTCTAAAGGGTAAATCTTCCCATGTTAAAATAAGTGTATAAGATACCYGGGACAAATTGCACTCTAGTACATCCAGTAGCTGTTAAAGGAACTTGCATGACTAGATGCTCACCTTGTCAACAGTTGAAGTTAGATAAATCATTTCCCTAAGGCCTATAAAAAGTCTACAGAAAAGCACTTAGCAGAGAAAAAAAAAAAACAAATCTAGCCTCTCCCTCACTCTTCACTACATCATGTTTGCCTTCCGATTAAGCAACGTTGACTCCTGTGTTTTCTCCCTGCCTTCTAACAAYTGACACATGAGTAATTGAATTTAGCAAGTAATTCTGGTTTTATACAAGTGATATAGACCCAGCCCTCCAGCTTCTACTGCTTTGGCCTCGCAGAGCACCGAGGAATGGAAGGTCTTCTTTTTGTGGTGACTTGATGCTGACGGTGAGGAGGGTGGGATGACCAGGCCCACACAAAACTCCCCTRTTCTTCAGTGTAACACAACTTTTTTGTTTGCTCTTCAGTTAAACTTTTCCACCGAATATTATACAAATATTTGCACTCGTTGGTGCAACGCAATCCCTAACTTTCTCTGCAGGTTGCAGAGCACTTAGACTCTATCAGCACAGACGTGGGTATTTCGTTGGCCATTGCTTCCCATCTTATTGAAGCATAAATTGCACCACTGCCAAMGAGGTGGTCTCACCCTCCCTCTGCCCATCTGCCTGCTCATTTCTGACCTCCCATGCCATATTTTAGTAAGTAATGCCACAGGCATTCCTGTGACCACCATATAGGCTGGTTCAAGAAACCTCTTGGGTTAAAGCTAACTCAACAGAAATGTAATTAGTTTTATTCTGGATCAGYTTTCCATCCTGGTTCAAGACAGCCTGCATGAATGTGATGGCTTGGCCAAAACATTAGCAGAGAAAGGCTTGGATGGGAGCAAGAGTTTAGAATTAAGTACTGAATGCTTAACATATAGGCACTTCATTTTAATAGGGAGGACTCTCATCCTGAAATGTCTATTAAGGCATTAAAAATTCAGCTGCAATAGGCTGTCCACAGTGCTTGGATGGGCAATTTGGCTGTCCAACAGTGCCCATAKAGTGAATGATATATAAAATGAGCTTGCACAGTGGCATGAAGTCACTCTAAGGCAATCGTACAGGGTCCTTTTTGTGTGTACAATATTGTTCGAATCTTTTGAGTGCTTATTTGCAAACAGTCACTGAAGAAGCATCAGTCCAAGCTTGATAGTCCCACCTTAAGACAGATGGCTGAGCTGGGTGAAACAAAACATCTGGAGCTGCTAATAGCTCTTTGATGTGGGAAAAAGGAATCTAGATAACTGACTTAAACTTGACACTCTACTTGCATAGGGATAAAATTCAGTGACAACCTTATTCTAAGTCATSAGGCAAGGATTCAAGGGGTTTGGGATCAATTCCCAGCTCTATAACAGTCTGCTTTTATAACCCCATCAAGTCACTTAATTTCTCCATGATTCTGCTCACCATCTGTGAGCAAGACATTTTTCGCCTGACTCATCTGCTAAGAAGCTAAATTCTTGGAGTAGGAGCCATAAATCTTACCATAACTGCAGTGTTGAGCAAAACACATTGTTCTCGGTGAGGTGCTGTTGTAACATACTTCTCAGCTTTGTTAGAGCTTTCTCTAGCCTTTGTGAATTAACCACCATGAAGAACGGGGTGTCAACAGCAAACCTGCTCATATCATGCATTTCCTTCCCAGCCTCCAGTGTTCTTATTGTCCATCTTGATTTCAAGAAAGCAATAAAAATATATTCTGATCAGCATCAAGAACTTTGGATGTAGTCTTGAAAGCTGTTTCTTCCCCTTTTCCCCCCTATCCTTTCCCTTTCCCTTTCCCTTTCCGTTTCTCTTTCCCTTTCCCTTTCCCTTTCCTTCCCTCCTATAACAATCTTCTCATCAGGGAAACCTTTTACAGTTAGGTTTTCTCAAGAGTGCTCCAATAACATTTGCTCATAACTTTCCTGTGGGTGAACTTGCGTTGCTGAAATCAACAATGCAAAAAAAGGTGAAAAAAAAAAAAAAAAAAAAAAAAAAAAAAAAAAAGACTAAAAATGTGTTTAAGCAAATTTTACTATAGGACTGGGATTTTTGGGTTCTCTAGTTTTCGTTTATAACACGGTTCTAAATTAGGCTTTGTCCACTCAAACTCAGCAGACCACAATGCAGTGGCATGATTACAGCTTACTCATCCTTCAAAATAAATACATTTTATTTAACTTTGGGACAGATGTAGGGAAACAATTCCTGCTTTAACCAAAAGAGAAAGAAAAAGAAAATGAGTTCTGTGAACAGCAGAATTTATAAACTTTTRTTTTCTGCAGCTCCATGCCATAGTTTCTTTGGTGACTGATTTCATGTTGCAGTCTCYCTCTTGGGGGTGGTTCTTTTCTGGAATTCTTCCTCTCCACTCAGCAACCTATTTTCACAAAACTTGCAGTAAATTAATATTTACAGGACTTTCATCCATCTGTTAAATTTATTTAAAATTGAGCAACAGGTTCAAAAGTTACTGGGGCAGGGACTGAGAGACCTGACAAGCAGATAGACAGACAGGGGCAAAACACGTATGGAATAAAATTAAATAAGTGTAATGCTATAAAATAACTGTGATAAACTTTATTGTTTTTGTTGAAGAAGGTTAGAACTAAATGTGACTGAAATATATTTTTCTTGCATTCATGAGTACTCTAAGGAATTTTCCCTTATCTTACCAGTCCTTGTCAGTCCTTGACATTTACCAGTTCTTGCCTCATTTTTTTGATCCATCAATAAAGTAATGGCAGTAGGACTCTTTCATCAATATATAAAGGTCCCCACCATCCTCGGGGTTCACTTATGGTACCTGGTTTTTCATAGCAGCCTCTCGCCCAAGCATATATAAAACACGACTGGAACTGCACAGCTTCCAAGGCTGAATGTTGCGTTTTGCTGAGACAGTGAAATGCAATACCGACTGATGGAGRGAAAACAGAGATGTCAGGATTTGAATCACCTCATTTAGCTGTCTAGAAATTGCGTATCTACTCTAAAGCAGTCATCCAGGCTCCCTCTAGAGTTCACGAGGAGAGATCGGCTCCTCCAGAGAACAGCTCAGCCTGGGCTAGGGTAGGTTTCTAAGGTGAATCAATCTCTGGTACAATACATATATAATTAGTTTAGACTAGATGCCAGTCTTTTTTAAATGTTTAAAATTAAGTGAGTTGAATCCCACTTACTACAAGAGAAGGCTGTAAAATGCTATAGAGCAGGTGTATCAACGATATTGTGAAACCTAAGGGCAAGAAATCAATGACCTGGCTAATCCACTGTCCAAGCCTGCTGGACCTGTACCTTATTCAGGCAAGGGGAGAGAAATGGTTGGCACAACTAGTTTTGGTACCCAAGTAACCAGTTCAAATATAAGACTCAGTGATGAATCTGGAGCATTTTCTCGATTCAGGCTAGAGTCTTAATCACAAAGTTGTCCATCCCTAGGAAATKAAAAGTCATGGGAATTCCTCTAAAGTCATATACTAGGTGAGTTTATTTATTTAAAGAACATGTTAAGAGTGACATCAGGATAGCACTCATGCCTTATTCAACCCTGCCAGTGTATTTCCTCTCAGAATAAAGAGTCACTTTTGGGATGAGACCATAGGTGCTCCTCTCAGGTAGGCTATAGAGAGGTGTCATGTTAGATATGCAGGAACTACAATCCATCCAGAGTCTCCACACTAAAAACCCTCCTTGGATGAGAAAGAAAATGCATCATCGGCCACCAGCACATAGTAGCCTCAGCTGCGAGAAGGTCGGGTGATTCCCACACATTAGATCACTGGGTAACAAAAGACAAAATGGGTGTTATGCTGGGATGATCAACACAGGTATTAGGGAATAGCGGGGTTTTTTTATAGGGTTTTCTAATACAGAGTCGTTGCTTGAAGAAACCAGGTTAAAAGCTGGGGTAAATWTAAACTGGCATAAAACAAAACTGGTTTCACAGGAGCTGCCACATGGGATTCACTGAACTGAACATTGGCTGCCTAAAATGTAAGCTTCTCCTCTCTGCAAGTTGTGCAGACTACATTCTCAAAGGTACCGCCAAAGGAGGAGGCCTCACCAAGTCACCTTCTGGAGATGTCTGCCTCTCTCTACTGACTAGGCCACTCACTTTGATTGGACATGTAGCTTTTAGACATGTAACCTTAGGTGAGATAGCGTAATCTTTGTKTTTAAGTAGCATCACATCAGTGAATGAAGACCAAAAAGACTCCTCACCTTGTTGCTTTTAATGCTGTTTGTAAAGATAATGTCKTCTTTTCCACCTTCAGGAATGCTGTGGCTGTTGCAGGAGAAAGAGCTGACCAGGGTCTTTCATTTGTGGTTGATTCCATGTGAAGAAATTAACCCATGCAGGGACTACACCTTCACTTTTAGATGTCTGAATCTCAGGTTGACTCTCATCTCTAACTTTATCTGTCTTAATATGCAAGCTGAATCCCACCTGAAGTAATTGTCCTACAGGAAGTCTCACAGGAAGGGGGGTTCTTAGTTTTTTGGGTTTAAAGTCATTCAAATCCTAAACAAGGRGCTTAATTTCTTGGCTGACCTTTGTGTCCTAGGAAGATAAATGACCTGACTAGCCCTCCAGCCTCATTCAGTAAGTTGGTGGCAAATCTCTGCAGTCTCTGACCATAACCCAAGCCAATACAAAAGAGCTTTTCTTTACCATTTAATCCAGATTCCCTTTTATTTCAGGAAAATTTGTTACATAAGGCACGAGGGAATATATGTGGCTCTGTATTCAAGTAACAGTCTAAGCTTCTGCTCTCACTATGYCTAACAGAGTTAATTTGGGACCTGCTCCCCTTGGATGGACAGAGACCACCTTTTTCATTGCAGCCTGAACCTACTCAGGGCCAATTTATACTCACCCAGTGACAAAACTGTTCTTTAGCTCACACGGCACTTTTCCCTCCCCACCCCTCACCCACTCCCAGTGTCTCATCTCACACCCACAAAGGTTTACGGTCTAGCCTGAGATGTTCYGCTTGACAGCCACAGTCCCTGTACTCACCAGCTCAAACAAGTTCTTTGGAGCTGCCTCCTTGGATGCACTTGTGTGCGCTGGTGGACTCTACCCTCACGAAGGCAATGAAATGCAGATTTTTAGCAACCAGCACAGATTTTTAGCAACAAGCACTTAAGCAACTGGCTTAGTGAATTGCTAGACACTGATTCACCTCTTCTGGAAATGGATTAGTTCCAATCAGTTGAATATCTCCAGGCAAAGCTCACTTAAAAATTGCTGACCTCTCACAGAAATGCTGGACCAACTTCCTATTTCAAGACTCTGCTGTCCATGCAGCATATCCCCCACTGCCTGCCTTCTGTTTTTTTCAAGGCTGTTTGCTAGGAGTAAGGATCTTGATGTTTTTCCTCCTCTGAAATCATAAATTCCTTCTTTTATTAGCTCACTAGAAACTCTCTTGGAGTTAACAAGTATGCAGTGTCTTCAACTGGAGTCTGAGCAGCAGGAGGGGACAGACAGTAAAAATGGGATTAATTTCACCTAACTTCAGCCATCTGAAATTGAGTTGTCTAGCTGAGACTAATCCTCTAGGCTCCCTCTAGAGTTATTAGAGAAAGAAGACAACACTGGCTTTCATTCCCACCCAAAGATAAGCATCTGAAATATCCTAGAAAAGTATCTTTAAATGGCTGAAGTTAAGGAGATGAGTATTGCTATCATGTTGGACAGTCTTTATATTATTTGTTGTACTCCAGGAAGTCTCTTACCTTTCAGCTAAAAATGTGTTCCTCTCTCAAAGTTAGGCGTGCAGCAATCAGCTCTCCCTTTTATCTTTGACACACTTCCCCCCCCCGCATTTCTGGCATGGTGATTTTTTGGTTTCCTCCCTGCTCCCTGCTCCCTACAGATACTATTTGGCATAAACAAGGTTCTGTTTRTCTTTGTTATCTTCTTGCCACTGCACGTGCATGAGTGTATACAAACGCATGGTCACGTGCGAATGAAGTCTAGGCACGTGCATCTGGAATCTAGACATGATTCAGTTTATCACATTACTTGGCAAAGGAGGAGGGGAAGAGAAGAAATCCCAGAGAAGTATGTTCAGCCTTGTTTCAGTCTTCAAAACCAACCCGAAACATCTCCATTTAAAACTTTCCACTGAAAAATATCAGATGCCATGAATAAACAAAGCAATAAATGCAACTGCACAGCACATGGGGCAATGACATTGCTCTTGCACAAGGAAACTCTGATATTTTGACATTTGTTTTCCTCTCAAACTGGAACATAGTCAAAATATTTAAACTTTCCTGGAGGGAAATATTTCAGTTTAGAAAGGTCAACTTTTCATCTCAATACACGAGATTGACATCAACAGGAGACCGATGAAATGCTTCCCTTTCATTTAACGTTACCCATTGAGTCAAGCTAACGCCACATGGAAGATGTTGCTTTGGGTCTCTCTCTCTGTCATGATCCCTGTGGACCAAGTTCTTTGGCAGGGCTCCTTCTCCAATGATGCGTAGCATTTTCTGCTTTCCTTTCTTTGTTGCCCCAAATGGCCTGAGCTCAGACAATAGGACTGTGCTGCCAATACGATTCAAACTTTTCTGTGACTTTGTGTATATAATAATGGGATACAGTACTGGCTTCTTCCCTAACTCTGACCATCCAGGCTCTTCTGCTACAAACAGCTGCCATCTCACTGGAGGACCAATATCCCAGTACCAGAGGGATTCAGTGGTTTGAACACAGACATCTACAATTGCAGTCCCACAAGGCATCTGCCTGGCCTCCAGCTACCATTCCAGAAGGGCATGGGTCTCCGTTAAACCCGGTGTCCCATCTGCCAGCCTCACATGGATATGCTGGATAGCACAAGATACCTCAGAAAACACTAAGTGTCTACATTTTGAAAAATGGATTCCACTCCTAGTGTGAATGGATATTATTTAGGATAAGCAATGAATAAGACCTGCTCTAGACAAGTAGAGAGAAAATTTGATTTAGAGGTGACAGAAAGTAATGCTTAAGCTGCAACCGCATGAATCTTTTGTGGTCTGTTCCTTCTTCACCATACTTCTACAAAACAGGTCATTTGTCTCTCTGTTGAGCCAGATGGGCAAGGACTCCGTTTGTCTCACTGCTTCTGGCAGGACAAGGCACACAAATCCTTCCTTCATTAGCTGCTCTGGAATTAATGAGCATTGATTCATTTCCAGTTATTGGGAGATAAGAGTTTAACTAGTTAGCTCACAAAGTCCGGCTTCCTGTGACACCTGCAGCTTGTTTCAGTTTCTCCTTCAACTCTTCCACCCACTCTCTGATACATGAAATAATTATATCCTGAAAATGTGAAACCAGAAGATATTTCACTGCTTAGTTCACTAGATCCAGACCAGGCACCATCTGGGATACTGCAAACAGCTTTTACTGGACTCGTTCAGCCTCTGGTCAATGCTGGGCATCCAGGCTCTTCCATGGGCCCTCCTGGACATGGCAGAACCTCCTGCCACAAAAGAGGCTTTGAAGAAGGTTAAAAGTACTTTAAATAACCTCCATTTCATTGAAGCAAAACTGGGAAACTTTAATGACTTGCTCAAGTCCTGGGACAGGGAAAAAAAACATGATTTCCACATCCAAGCCTGAAAAAAACAAACAAGCAAAATGAAAAAGTAACCTACCAAGTGAAAACCCTATGGAGAGAGGGGGAGGTTGTTATGGAAATTGTCTCATGCTACAACGCTTGAACAATATACCTTTTAATTAAATTCTACTGTAAGAACCAATCTGGTGCTCAAAGGAACCAATAAATGCGTAAGTTGTACGACTGGCCACAGATGAGGTTCCCTGCCTGTGCACCAGCATCACTTCAGCATCACTGAAGCATGGAAAAATAGGGACCTCAAGACATCATCTGACCATGCTCGTTCCTCAAGCTAAGAACAACCCTACTTCAGCCATCCCCAAACATATTTATTTAATTTTTTTATCCATAACATCCTAAATAGAGAATACGTCTTTCCCCTTAGGCAGAAGAGGATAAATTTCCACCAGCTGAGAATCTGGAAGATTGTCTCTCAACAAGGATCACATGGAGAAAATTGGAGATAGGAAGGAGAGATAAAGAATGAATCTCCACTAGCCCTCAACATACTCAACTGTAACAGTAAGACTGATCCTTCCAATGCAATGCACGAATTTATTCTTTTCACAGTCCTGCACACTGAGAGAGAGCCCAGAACGCGCTGCCAAAGGCACCTCTGTGAGAGCCGTTTCAATTCAAAGATCTCATCTTTTCAAAAGATAGGACGTTGTTGTTTCTGACTACACCGATGCTGAAATAACAGGGATCCCTGATTCAGAAATTTTATTATCAAATGAAATTTAATTTTTCACTCACTTCTGCTAAAGTGGCTCTATTTATAACTATGAAAAGGTTTTAAATAGAGAAGCTGGAAAATGTTCTTAAACTGAAAATACCTAAAGTCCTGGCAAAAAGTAAATGTTCCGAAGACTGGTGTGTTTCTTTTCTTTTCTTTCTTTTTTTTCCATTCTGCTCCCTTATTCTTATGCTTGGCTGAGTAACATTGTTGAAATGTGCAAGAGCCAACTTCCACCATTTCCTCACGCAGCAAAAAATGTTTATGGGGTGTAACCATCCTGGTGTATTTTATAGATGGCCTTTAGGTACACAGTTCATGGAAGTGTAGAGCGAGCTAAAGGTGTATGAGGATGTCTCCAAGTTCTGTCTGAAGAAAGCAAGTTTAAGGAAAATCCTAGTTCACAACTGCCAGGTATAAAAAGGGAGAACCTTTGAGGGAAATATTAAAAACATTTGCATTTCATATATATTAAATAAAATATTTTCTATTTCTCATCGATTATTTTGTAACATTTCTATTTTTGCTGAATTGAAGGAAAAAATCCACGACTTTCTTATCAAAGTCTGTTTTCGTGCTACAAAGATGTTCAGGAATTGTACTGCAACCCAACCGCATTTTAATAAAAGTTTTTAAAAGTAGTGAAAAACTTAAAAAACAAGAACTCTAAGAACAATAGGGAATGCTGAATAATTTTCCAAGTTCCATTTTAAGAAGGCACTTTTGCCAGCAAAAATAATTTTTTTGTAAAATCTTACCTTCTTAACTGTTGACTAACTACTTATATTTACTGAAGGTGATGGATCCTTGGATCCTCTTAAGGCTCACAGATTATTACGGGTACATGACTGGAGCTGTTTGGGAGTGTTCCTAATAAAATCTTTGGAGTTTCTTTATTAAAAACAACATTGTCCTTTTGAAATGGAAGAAGTTGGTGCAAATATATCAATTTGGGTAAGGTGCTGCTGGATGGAGTGGACACTTTGTTCAGAATCAGTGACCTGAACTCCTGATATAGTCAATCAAGGCACTCATGAGATGCTCGGGTTCAAATCCTTGTATTAAAGGAGAAAAAAACACACTGAGCATGTTGTCCTCTCTGGGCTGTCATTTATTGTGGGGAACAGGGTCTTCCTTGATTTTTACCAAGAAACGTAACTCATCTTAGGTTCTGCACAGGCTCTGCACACGTAGGATGAAATGCACACGCACAGTCACACATGAATATTTCCACTGCAGCTTTATGGGGCATCTAACTCTCATGCAAACTGACTAAGAAGCTTGGCTTAATAATGTAGGTGGTTAAAAAGCTCATACATCCTCTTGCAATGTATTTTGCTGAATGCTCTCAGAAGGACTCCTCAGGTACAAATGGAAAAGCTACAAATGTAATAAAACAATATGTTGGCATGGATGGGGGTTGGTGGAGGCTTTGTTTGTTTTTTTAGAAGAACTTACTTTTACTAGCCCCTGGCTTGAAACAACAGGAACAGCTGAAAGACGCAAAAGGCAAATATCGTAAGCTGTTCTCTCATTAACGGACGAAAACGACCCAGAAAGCTGTCCAGCAGATGCTTTCCAAACCACTTGTGGTCCTGAAGAGATCAGAAAGGCACATGCAATTTCTTCTTTGGAAATTCCTACCAGGTGTGTGTCAGTACTTGTGCAAAGGCAGAAAAACTTCTCAGCTTTTTCAATTAAAATATTCCCAATTAACACTGTAACATCACAATTTTGTAATGATTGTATTTCTTTTGGCTAAAGGAGCTCAGTAACTTAATTTCTTTGTCCATCACAATTCTTTTCCAACTAGCAGACAAAAACGGAACACAAGATGAACTATTTCTCTATCTGTGTTTCTAACTTAAAAGGTTAAGCAGACCTCTGATTGAAAAAAGATGGAGAAACACTGCTGCAAAGGCTAAGCAATCAGAAATCCGAGACGTATGAGTGGTGGTATTCAGCTGGAGAATATAGCYTTACTAAAATTGATTGTTCCTCCCCAGCAACTCCGTGAAACCCAAAAAAATGGATTTCCATTCCTGGTATACACCACCAGGTCACCTGTTTCTGGGTAACCCGGCTCTTGGCAGCTTTCTTGGCTACTAATGGCAAACCAAGAACCTACAAGGGCCRGTTCCCAGGCTGCCAAGTCTCCCAGGTTCAGTTCAACAGATATCCTCAGAACATATGGGCATTTACGAACTAATTTTCTGGGCGCCACCACAATTCAGTAAATAACCTTTTCAAGAGGGATTAGAATAAGAAAGTTTGAGGTTTACTTTAGTAAAAGAAAAAAGAAAAAMTGATAACCTGCTCTATATAAAACTTAGAAGGTTAGGCAGCTTTGCTCCAAATTGGAAAACAAAAGTGAACATCAACTCCATTTTCCTTCATGGAAGGGAATTGCCTTTCTCCCCACTCCTCAGCTCCAAAACTCCCTCTGGGAAACTTGAAGGACAACTTCTCTGCAGCACTTGAATKTATTTTAGAGATACTTAGTGAAGGGCTCCTTTCAGTCAACATTAAAGTGATTAAAAGTTTGAGGTCTGATTTACCTGTGTGATTTTGGTTCTTGGTTCAGTGGAGAGATATGGATATTTCTGAAAGGAGATTCATCTCATCATAGGATGAGCTGCCTTTATTTTCACAAGGGAACCCAAATATCCACTTTTGAAAGGGAGGGGTATTTGGCTAAATACAGGCAYTTACACTGCAAGTGTCTTCACCTGAAGTGGTCACTTAGGGCTCCCTCCATAATCACCACAGACCTGGAGCCTGTTACCCCATTTTTCTCACCTCCCAAAAGCTGACCTCTAAAACAAATCAGATGAATCATCACCCCACATTCCCTCTTCAATCCATGGAAAAATATCAGTGCCCTCACAGGCTGATTCGTGCATCTCAAGTGTCTAAKTATAGACCTTGGGAAGCTCCTATGCATCTCAGATATCTGACTTTCATCAAGCTGGAGTGGAGTGGGATATATTCCACCATAAGCAATATGGTGTGAGTCCCACAGAAAATCTATTGCTACACTGCATTTCTCAGAGCAGCAGTTATGAACTAAGAAAAAAAAAAAAACCCAAAATAAATAAATAAACAAAAAGAAGAAGAAAGAAAGAAGGAAAGAAACAAAGAAGGAAAGAAGGAAAGAAATCTCAAAGAAACAGCAAGTGTCAGGGTACAACTGCACTATATAGTCCCCCGTGAAAGAAAGGTATATTTTGATGTAGCATTCTTGACCAGGAACTGAAAAGGGCTGTTTGGATTAAAGAAGAACTTAAAAACTAGTTCAAGAAAAAAATTAAACTGTTTACATTGTTGGAGAACTGGGATAAGCTTCCAGGCGAAGGAGGAAGTGTCCGGGGTTTAAATGTTTTTTATTCTGATTACAAATATTAGTCTTCCAGGGAGATCTTGCTGAGTGCACAGGATTCCTCCAGCACACGTTACGGGAAGTAATAAAGCTGGTGTCTCAGATATTGCAGGTTCCCATCATGTTCCAGCAGAGAACAAAGGGAGACAGCGCCTGGACACACGAGTGCTATCCCAGTGAGAACAAAATGTAATGAGATACCTGAGAAAMAGGAAAGGGGAAGGGGAGGGAAAGGGGGAAGCGGAAAGAGAAGGGGAAGGGGAGGAAGAAGGAGAAGGGAAAGGAAAGGGAAAAGGAAAGGGAACGGGAAAGGGAAAGGGAAAGAAGGGAAAGTCCTGTGGGACTTAGATTCAGTYCTTTACATTGGTGTATCTATGTGATGTTTAGCAGATTCCCAGGCTGTTAAACGAGATCATTACAGTTTTTCTTCCCACATTGTCTCATTTGAAAGTAAACATGTTAAATCTCTTTCTTCCCTCTTGCTCTGTGCTTCGTCTTTGCCTTTGCCGTTACTGAATTTGATCTTGTTGCTTAGGCACAGCCCTTCCAGGTGATGAATATTACTCTGAATTCTCCTGTGAGTTCTCCCCTTCCAAACTTGGTGTTGCACTAAATTTTAGAAGTTAAAGTGTCTCAGAAAAATGCTAAATAAGTCTCCATAGCAGGAAGACTATTTGATCTTCAGCCCCGGTTGGCAGCAAATCTGTATTAAGTCGTCATGACAATTATCTTCACTCCAATGGGAATAGTCAAGTGCCAAAAAAAAAAAAAAAAAAAAGATTAACCATTGATTTAGACTCTGAGTAAGATTCATCTGTCCTAAGTTGAGTGTCTAAAAGACAGATGAAAAATGCTGAGCCAGTAACCCTAGGTTGTCTTTACAGTCAGAGGAGAGAAATGGGCACCTGCAGAGTGCAATTTTTCCCATCTTAAGATCAGTGTCTAAGATGGGTGAGATATTAATTATTTCTAGACACTCCTCTTTATCTGCCTCAGGGTGACTGGCTCAGAAACAGATACCCAACGCATATCTAATATAGGGAAGATGAATACTACCTTAATATTTCTGAGTTTGCTTATGACACTATCATAGAAGGCAGTGCCAAATGCTCTGTCAGAACCAAGACGTGACACAGTCTCCKATTCATCCCCGATCCCATTATCTTGTCAAAACTGAAAGCATATTAGTTTGACATGATTTGTTCTTGACAGATCCATAGTGGTTGTTTTTCATCACCATATTAGTACTTCCAGGTGCTTATGAATTTATAATCAATTCATTCCAGTATCTTCCCAAGACCTGAATTCGGGCAACATCATTTGCACCTTCCTTGATCCTCCTTTTTTCCTCTGTGTGAAGATCAGTTGTGTCTCTGCTTTCCTCCAGTCAAYTGAGATTTTCCTCTAATCTAATCTAATCTATCAAGGTATTCTTTACCTAACTCGCTCCTTACTCTCATCTACCCTTCCAGGTAAAATTTTTTTTAAAGTATCTTAAGAGAAAAATATTGGGCTTTTATGCAAATAAAATGCAAAGAAGCCTCAGAAYATTTCAGTCTTCTAGAGTCTCGTTTCAGTGGAGTAATAAACTTATCCTAACTGCTTATTTTCTTATTTTTTACATATTCACAGATTCTTCTCTAGAAGTTTTCTTTTTCTGGGGGGGTGGAGGGAGACACCATATAAGTAGTAATTCACTTTTCAGCTCTAGCATTCCCATTGGTATCCTAAAATGCTTGCATAACTCAATTACGTTCATTTTCGTACTTTTGTTTCCACTCCAAACATCTCTGGAGACAATCTAATTCCCACACTAAAAAGTTTCAAAAAAGAAGGAGAAAAAAGTATTTCAGCTAGAGACACAAACTTTCTAACGCCTCTCAGAACTTTTTTTCATTGTCTTCAAACTGYCTCACATGATAGCTGACCCCAGAGATTTGTAGACCTGTAAAAGAATCTAAAAACAGCGTGGCAGATTTTGCACCGGGCTCGTAATGGATTTTTGCTCATGATTCCACATCCAGATGATTTAATGAAACAAAAGAGTGCAATAGTAGATTTATATTACATTGGTATTTCAGGGTCCTGGCAGTCATATTACTAGGTATGGTAGGGCTAGGCAGAAAGACACTTCCAACTTCAAATTATTTTTCTACTGCACAAGATCAAATCAGCCAGCATTTTCCCCAGCTTAACAATTTTGAGCTGAGGTACAGGAAATTGAAGTGTCTAACTGTAGGTATCTCTTCCCTGCTGTGAATGTCCTTCTTTGAGTCCACCRTGCAGTCCTGAAGTCAGCTATTATTCCCCTGTAAATGAAGAGTAGGCTGCTACTGTCTCCCAATCTTGCAAAAGAAAAAACAATTTTAAAAAATTCTTTCACTCTCTCCCCCCAGACCGTGTTTGAAATCTCTTCTGTTTTCTGCTGGCTTTCCTCCAGGCACTGTCCAGTTTTCCTGGGTGTTATTCTRCAATCTTTCCCTAAGAGCAGGCACTCCACAGATTGACAGTCAAAGACCCTTGGGACCAGCATGAGTATCTCACTTAGCTAACGAGAGCTTGAGGGGTGCTCCAGCCATGGTCTCTGCCCCACAGGTGGCTGAATGAGGTGAGATGCCGCGGTGACAGCACTCAGTAATCACCTATGGGAAGCCCAGAGCTTCCAGGTGCCCCTTGGGCCATTCTCAGTGTGGTGCCACTTAGGTGCTACTGTGTTGAAAAAGGATCACCTACTGGTTTTGAACCAGAAACCACACTCCAAAGACTGACCTSCCGTGTTTCATGTAAAGAGTGGTTCCCACCTCTCGTTCCTGACTCCACACCATCCCATTCCCCCCCCGAGTCCATCCTGGATCTCACCTGCTGGACCATCTTTCTTCAACGTCATGACCCCATGTTCCTGAGGATTTGGGCTGGCCTTTTCTGAGAGCGGCTGGCTGGGTCATGGAGAAGGAGAGATGATGCAGTGATGAGCAATGGCAGAGGGAAAGAAAATGAGGAGAAACATGTTTGAAAGCAATGCTGCTACAAGGCTTATCCGTCCCTGCAGCACCGTGGCTCTTCCCAGTGACATGATATCCCTCCCCTGCAAATTACAGGTCCCATTTATATGATGAGAGAGGAGAGATTTAAGATAYCAGTCCTAGTGATCACTTCTAGGTCATCATCAATTATTTCTCAGTGAGGGACAGGTGCTTTTTGTTTCAGCAGCGATGTCATATTCTGGTCATTACACTTTGCCTGGAGAAATGATGCTTCTTCACCAGTTGTCATAATTCACTTTTAGACCTACCTCTCAAGAAAGATGAGCAAATGAAGAGTAGGGGGAGCAGAGCAGAAACCAGGGTTGCTGTGTTCTTATAGTTTTTAATTTCTTTTTTATGGATTTTATTTATTTATATTTTAATTAATTTATATATATTTATTTATATATTTAAATACATTTTATRTATTTATAAATGTAAATAGATTTTATATATATATTTCTATATTTAAAAGTCCCATTTTATATATAAAAATCAGAACTGGGGGGAGAATAAATTCCAGACCTTCCTTAGTATGTAAGGTTCAGGTTCATYTTTCCTGATTTTAGAGGCAGAAGTCTTTTCATTTAACTTTAGGGTCTTGAGTCGGTTGGTTCAACATAGGTGCCTATGACACCTGAGATGCCTTGGACATCAGTAGTGTTGGCAGATATGACATCCCACTTTCTTAAGCAAAGCACATCCTTTTCTGAAATGTTACAACTTTATCTCCATTCTGGACTGAACGAAGGCTGTTTTCTTCCATACCAAGTTGTTTCAGAACAGTCTTTGGCTGACTGTCATCTTCTGACGCTTGGTAGAAGCCAGACTGCCAAATGCTGGCTTTCTGAATGCTTTCAGCTTAAAATTAGGGTGGGAGAGGAGGAGGTGGGCTCCTCTGGTTCCTCCCTGCAAAGTGCACCTTCAGCACAACAGCAAGCCAGCTTCCTCCTGAACCTAGCCCCATCTGAGAGAATTGGCGATGTTCTTCTTCTTCTTTTGCCACTGTCACTTTCCAAGTTTCTTCATTTTTATTTGGGAGGAAAACAGGAGGAATGGCGAAGTTTGGGGTAGTGCTTAACAAAGATGCAAGAGGACCATCGTTCAGTGCATTGATCTTGCAGGGGAAAAGAATCATTTTGCTTCATTAGCTAAGAAAATAAAACCAGAGTTATTTTATGATGAAAAAAATGCACAGAATGATGACCTAACCACAAAATTTTTGTGCGGAAGGCTCAGTGACTTGGCAACATCCAAGGAGGGGCAGGAAGTCTCTRTCCCTGAACAGATCCTCTCATGTTTACTACTTCAGAGAAACTGTCATCATAGTCTCTTAAAARCAGAGCTTTTCTGATAAATGTGAGAAAAAGGGGATTTCTCTTATGAAACTATATGATATGAATAGAAAAAACAAAGGTTTTCAGCCCACAAGCACTTCTTTCAGCCTTGTTTTCCAAAAACCTCCTTCCAGGCTTCTCTGTTAAAATATTTGCATGTTTTTCCAATTGCATCTATGGTCTATGAGAAGAGAGTGTGCCTATCTGAAAATCTGCCTTATTTATAATCTTGGACCATCCCTTTTGCGCCAGCCCTACTACTGATTTTTGAGACAAAGCTCCTGTGGCTGTTGCAAGACTTCCCATGGCAGGTAAAATTGGTTTCCTATTAGTAGTTGGATGTGTGAATAAGGACAGAGATGGGACTGGGAGTGTGGTGAYTTCTTCAGGTCTGGAAATCAGGTGGGAATGAGGTACAAACCAGCCAAGTAAAGAGGGTTTTCTAAGGATGAGAGGTGGGATATGAGACACTCACAAGCAGCATCATGGAAGCAGTTTCTGTTGTACCAGAGCCAGYTGGYATYTGCTGTTTCACTGACCGAAAGGCTRAAGAAAAACTCGGGACTAAGAGCCCACAAAGCAGAAACTGTGTTCACGGAAGGAAGCCATCCAAAAGAACCCCTTCCTTTTCYTCACCCTGGAGACACCAACACCGGGAGAGCTCATGATCTGGGACACAGCGATCCCAAGGAGCCGTAGAGCTTGCCCAACTGGAGTGTCCTTCCTGAGCCAGATTTGAGAGTCGTTCTTTGCAGGCGATGGTGGCATAGGGAGCTTGGACATGTGTCAGCCTGGTCCAGACAACACCCAGAACAACTTCCAGCAGCTCCTGGTGAACTGTGCAGATGGGGACTACAAGGGATTCAGTGATTTCTGATCACATCCCGCTCCCCAGCTTTGACTCTCAACAAGCCCTATGGCAAGTCCTACCTAAAAGGTGAAGTCAGTCCTACAGTCAAAGGGGAACTGGGACCCTACTTCAATCTGCCTGGATCCCCAGGACAACAACAACAGCAAAACAAAACAAAACAACAAAAAAAAAAACAAACCCCCACACACAAAGAAAAGAAGAGCTGCTCATTAAAACTTACACAGATTTTACTGTGTAAATTAAGTTCAAAAACCTGTTCTGAGTAGCTGGTGGCACTTCTTCCATGCTTTAGCTTCTTATTGCCATTTAAAATAAAATAGGTACATGAAGTGCTAACAAATCACAATGAGAGAAGGATATTACCTCCACTTCTGCAAGACCAGCTTGACTTTTACTGTGTTTCTTCTAGTGTGTAAGTGCTGGTATTTTTATTTTAATGCTGTACCCCAGGACRCTTTCTTTCAGAGTTTATGTTACAGGACAGTAGGAAAATAGCCCATAATCATGTGTTGCTTAAAATAATTGGATATTTCATTCAGTCTGCAGTGATTGACACTGAAAATATGTGGGCTTTTTTTTCTTTCCCTAATTTTGCCTGATGCAGGCTGGAAGCTTCAATCAGAGATGACTTTTTTAAAGCCGCCCACTTTGATAAAGGAGACTTTGTAGGGACTGAAAGACCAACCAAACCTTTTCCCCGTGCATGAAAGAAAAACATAAGGAAATTCAAGAGCTGGAAACAAAAGCCACGAGTTGAACACCAAAATGCAGATAAACCTTTTTAGCAGCAAGCCAACCATGAGAAGCAGCAGGTTTTCAGACGCTCAAGCCTCCAATTCAAGAAGTAAGGCCTTGTTTTCAATTAGAGGCTTTTCCCACACCTCAAGAGGGGAGTCAGTGCTGCGGTAATCAGAGGCAACGCTTCAGGCTTTGATGGCAGAGGCAAGCAACATAAACAGGTTCCGTGACTCTCAGGACACCCGGCAAGACCACCTCCGGGCTTTGTGGGAGCAGACGTAATGCTGGGATTACCTGTCCCAGAGAGCAGGAGCCAGATTCAGGCTGGTCCTGCCAAAACGCAGGGAGAGAGAAGAAAGGGATGACTCCTGAGACCACATCTTTTAATATTGCCAGGCTACCCTACCCCTCCAAGCCCCGACTTTCCAGCTAAGCAGCCAGCGGGGTGTCACTCATGGGCTGGGGCAGACCCAGGGGAACTGACCACGCGTGGTCCATGGGCTGCTGGAGGAGTGGCRGTGCAGGTGGACAGGAGGCATGGGGGACTGGGAGCATGTCCCTGCTCACAGGTCTCCAAAGACTGGTCTTTCGGAAAGGGACGGACATGGTCAGGGGACGAGTTTGCCATCTGTGTGACTGGAAAATCACCTTTTGTTCTTTTTTATTTTTTTTACCCCAGAATGGCTCAGGTGAAAAATTTGCCTACCAGAGTATCCCATCTCCAACAGCACTCATGATGGATAATGACTGAACAGGGTGCTGTACTGATAACTACCACTAGTACTACTAATAACTACCATAGGAACARCGTGAACATGTACTGATGGTTTCCCACGTACCTTCCCAGCCCTCAGTAACCCCTAACTCAGAGACCTCCTAGGGCACAGACATTACATTAGTGTTTAAGTGTCTTGAATGTTTTTTCCTTCTGTTAACTCATCTAATCACATTTTGAATCCATGCAAACAAGATCCYGTGCAAGGAGTTTCATAGTTTCACCACCTGCTTGTGAAGACCCGTGTCCTTTCGTTTGCTTTGCACCTGCCCCGAAATCTTCAGTCCTGTGTTCCCAATCTCTTTATTAGGAGAGAGACCAAATCAGCATTTCCCAGTGGCCCTCTTTGTGATTTTCACAGATCTATCTATCTATCGCCCTCCTCTTTTCTAGATTGAAAGGTCCAAGTCTACAGCAAGGTTACGCTGACAAACCAGGATTCAACCCAATAACCTAAAAATTACCAGGGCTTGAAGTCACTGACATTTGTGGTCAGAGTTTTCCTGGACAGGGCTGCAGTCCTGTTCAGGACAAAGGTTGAGGATCTTCCCAGACTGTTTGGGGAACCGAATGAAAGATTTCATTCAATGCACCGAGCACAGGCATCCCGGCAAGCTGCGGCTTTGCGTTGTCTCCGGCGTGCAGCAGCAAGCTCGAACAGCCTCACAAAGAGAGCTTGTTCCCCCCCCCCCCGTCTCGCTGCCAGCTCTGCAGGTTTCAGGCCATCACCTTTGAACACTTATCAGAGCTGAAATGGACTGTGAACTCCGGGGAAAGCTCACCCCAAGGCTGTTCATGAGAGTCCCTCACATGCTTCCCACACGCTCAGCCGAACAGGCTCATCGGGGATAAATAGAGCTTTATGAGGGCAAGACGCTATATACTGGTTTATGGTCCCAGGGAACAGGTTACAAGCTCAGCAACTGTAAAAAGAACTATATCGCTCATCATTCCCCTATCTGACTCAGCAAGGATCTCTCTTACAGTTAGTGATAAGGTGATTCCAGCTTCTTTCATCCCACTTGCACAGGCTCTTTGCACATTACAGCCACTGCTGCAGCGTCTCCTAGCCCAGTCTCATACCTGCGATAAAAAAAAAAAAATAAGTATTACTTACAAAGAACGCCTTGTCCAGTAGCAATTGGACATAATCAAAGTTTAGAGGGTCCTTGCAGCTGTAGGGTGCTGTGGTTTTGATGCTGTTGGAGCGGGAGAAGTTGTCCCATCCCGCCAGCAGCTCTGTTTCAGGCTCTCTCATCCACAAGCTCTCGAGGAAGTTTGAGAAGCGAGTCAGGCTCCCCGTTATAGCCATACTTCTCCAGCTGTTGTAACTCCACCACGGTCCACCAAAGCTGCCTCGACCCATGCCAGCAAAGGATCTGGCCCACTTATTTACATGCATGACTCCGTGGTGCAGCTGGCAGCTGTGAAAGGGCTCATTTGGAAGGCAGCGTGGCTGGGATCAACATCACTTAAGYGATAATCTGTTAATCAGAGCTTCTTCTGTTGAAGCAATGCTTCCATCTCGTCGTTCCATGCTGGCAGTTTTCTTCTGCAAAGCTTGCCAAATTGTTTCAGCCCCTGGCAGTTTCAGAGGGGTTTTTATTTCTCACCTCCAAACTGGAGTTTGSTCTTGGTTCTGACTGTGCATTGGATGGCAACACGAAAAAAGGACAATTTGATTCAAGCCCAGAGACATCCAGACTATCACKCACGTGGCAGGAGAGGGGGAGAGGGAAAAATAATTTTTAAAAAGAGTAAAAAAAGACCTTGTGCATGTGGAGAAAAGTAGGCAGGCTCAAGACACTTGCTTCTCCCTTAGGGTGGGAATGACATTGTTCAGTGGTGTGAAGAAATCACTGAAGTTGCTAAACTGTGACGAGCAGCAGGCAGGGCAACTGCATGTGAAATCTAGTATAAAACCTCTCAACTCACGTTGCTATTTTGAAAGATGGAGCTGGTAAATCACAAAASACCCTCCCTAGGAAGGAAGAATAAAAGAACAAGCCAGAAGTGGCATCAGTTGCTGCTCTGCAAGGAAGATAAAGYTGTGGGGAATGACCTGAAAGGCAAATCAGTCACCAACATGGAGGGAAACCTTATCTGTTAAAGACATGAGTTTCAGTGCTCACCCTGTTCCTTGGTGTGCTCACCTACCCACCAGTTTCTCCCCACAGCAGAGGGGTGAAGGAGTAGAACAGACAGTGCCRAATTCTGATGACTTCTGCCCAGCGCAAAGACTGAGGGATTGACACAAGACGGTGCAAGTTAGAGCTGCATTTCCCAGTCCTACCCCTGCTCCAGAGCCCAGACTCTGATTTCCATCCTGACCATGGGCTCATAKCATCAGCTCAGGTCAGGCCTACAGCAAGGAGACCAACAGAAGGAGAGTAAGAGAAGAGCTCAGGATGCTTTGCAGAGCCTATCTGTCCCACCTCCTCATCAGGAGTTCACCGAAGGCTGGCATTTCCAGGGCTGCCTAGAAGAGGAGAGGCTGGGAGATGGGCACCCATATCCCCTCATCGTTACAAAAATCCAACTAAAYGGAGGCCAAGGCCCGTTGCTTAGCAAGGTGGTCCATGACCTACCTGCGTGCCCTCAGTCCCGTTTCATGGAAGTGCTCATAAAAGCTCAAAAAGGACTGAATCAAACCTGTATTATAATGAAAAAWTGAAGAGCACAGCTTGGTTTCAGCTGAAGGTCACTGAAGGCTACTGTGCCTGCTGCTGGTTTCTTTGCTAGCCCAGCTGTTATTCACCTGGTCTCCYTAAGATAGAAGCACCCCCAGGTCCTTTTCCGCCGGGCAGCTTTCCAGCCACTCTTCCCCAAGCCTGGAGCGTTGCCTGGAGTTGTTGTGACCCAAGTGCAGGACCCGGCACTTGGCCTTGTTGAACCTCATGCAATTGSCCTCRGCCCATCGATCYAGCCTGTCCAGATCCCTCTGCAGAGCCTTCCTACCCTCAGGCAGATCAACGCTGCCACCCAGCTTGGTKTCATCCKTGAACTTACTGAGGGWGCACTCAATCCCCTCGTCCAGATCRTTGATAAGGATATTAAACAGAACTGGTCCCAATACTGAGTCCTGTGGAACACCGCTTGTGACCGGCCGCCAACTGGATTCAACTCCATTCACCACAGCTATGATAATGATGGGCAGATGCATGCCTGGTCATGCAATATGGCCAAATACYGCATCTGCAGCGGAAACTGCTAGATAAAAAAACAAACCCCTTTTTCAGTTWGCAAATTCAGTCTGTGTTTGGTCTGGATGCTACCGAGTGAGAACATCTATAATAGCGTTTTCAATGCATTGTGGTACCTCTTAGGTGTCACTGCTCTTGAGTCCGTCTCCATAAACTCATCTCTAACAGCTTCCTCTATTCCACCTCTTTTCTCACACCTCCTTCCTGGTGACATGAAAGCCACTGTCCCCCTGCAAGGAGACTTCAACTGAGCCATTGATTTTTGTTTAGCTTTGCTTTTCCTTTCCAACAAAGTGGATCTTCAGGTAAGACTATCCAAGGCATAAGGAGCTTTGAAACAGGACAGTCTCCTGTCCTGTTTCAAACAGGTCACAGAGGTGTTTGTTTGACAGCAAGGATGTGGAGGTCCTGACCTCCACTGGCGATAACAATATGGGCTGTTTGCTGTGGCAACACTGTACCACAGCTAAACTGAGGCACCAAGAATTAAACTATAGAGGGGCTCATGACTTACCTTCAGGACCCTCATCTGTATTTTCATTTTGCTTTGACAGAGAYTTTCACCTTGGATTTTGTCCATAAGACCCGGAGCAGCTGTTTCCCTTAAGAGCCAAGAAGGAAGGCATCACACATCGCTTTCACAGTCATCTCAGCCAACACGACTTCAGCCTTGTGCAAACAGCATCAGGCCTGAAGTACCRGGACTTCTTTTTACTCTCCCTGCTCACGTTAAAAGACAGCGATGATATCAAAACTCTCTTCTTTGCAACACATATAAAACATACAGCGAATATGGCCAGAAATCCATGATGGCCATTTGGCCCAATGCACAGACCTGACTTGGCCAAAGGTCCTTCTTGCATATATTTTGGCCTTGACTTTGCATAAAAACCAAGAGGAATAGCCAAGCGGAAACAGGGCAGGAGAGGCCATCTCACTCTCTGCGACACTTGGCCATTGGACCAACTTCTTACACAACACGGGATTTTTGCAGCATGGCTGCCGGTGCCATCCAGGTCAGACCTTTCTCTCCTTGATCAACGGCTTCGGCTGACGTAAGTCGTGATGTTTCACTGAACCTGAGTGACCCAGGAGAGAAAGAACAGGAGGTTTTTTATCCAGGATGGGATTTCAGCTCCTGCAGAAGGGAAGCGTTCACACAGCTGGGAAGAAAACAACCCAGGGTGAGGAAAGGTTTATTATTTGGCTGTGTAAAAGTTAGCTACAATACAGAGCCTATTCAAAATAGCGATCATTTCTGGGCAAAACCTTAGCCAGTTTAAATTGATTATGCTTTTTTTTTTTTTTTTTTTTTTTTGAGATCTACAGATGAAAATGCATCTAAACATTTAGAGAGGTTTGTTGTAAGATGTTGGAGAAACTCATTTCAACCCGTGCCATCCCCAAGGGTCTCCTTAAAATAGCAACGTTACAAAGGCTTCTTTTAGTGCCGCATTCCTTCTTGGTTCATTATATACACGTTCATGGATACAATCTGAAAGAAAAACAAAACAAAACYTAGATGTCCAAATTACCTTTGCCTTGATAGGAATATAAGCCTGGGACAGATCTGCTTAGGAGAATGGAGTCCTCCGGTGGGAAGACTTCCAAGCAGGGACCTCACACACTCGCATGCATCATCCCAAACAAAAGCAGGCATCTGGACATGCAGAATAATTCATCTCACCCTCCAAAGTTTGTAGAGAGAGAAAGGATCCTCCTGTAACCAGGGCAGAGAGCATACACAGCGTTTGGGGATGATGGGAGATGACAAAAGCATTTTCCTGGAGCACCTGCTCAAAAATACACTAGAGCGGTAGAGCTGTTTCTTGTCTGACCTTGCATAAATCACAGTTTCCAGGGGTGGTAGGGCCTAAAACTGCAGGGCCTGACTGCGCCCCATGAGTCAAGACAGGGACCCTTTTATGTGGGGAAAGAACTGGACAGGTTGTTTTGGGGTCACGTGAATGGYGAAGATGCTCACATGTCCACCTCTTGGACTGGGAGTCCCTGGACATGATTTACTGTGACTTTAGAAGACATCTGTATCAACCACCCATACAGTCCTACTCTTCAGCTCTGTCCTGCATTCCTGCTCTGCCCAGAAGATAGAGAAGAAGGTGATGAGATGAGCAGGATGGCATCCAAGGAGATCTGCAGCAGCAGCAAAAACCTACATGAGTGATGTTGAGTTGTGAACTGAGCTTTAGATTAATTCTTATGGCTGCGAGAGGGATGGGGTTGTGGGGCAGCACCTTGTCCGTCCTCACTTGTGTCTTGCATTGAGTAGTTTGGGAGGACGGTTACAGCTACCACTTGGGGAAACCCACCTTTAGACTTGGCTGCAGTGCGCTCGATGCTCATCCCTTCGAAGAATAGCTCTAGCCCTTGGACTTCCCATCCTCCCAGAAGGGAAAATGCAGGGAAAAATGAATCATGCCCTGACTGCTATACCTGGCAGGGGGGCTGTCTTTGCATCTAGGGAGTCCTGAGGTGTGAGATTATTTTACTTGTGGACACAGGGGATCCAGGAAAACATCCCTCATAGTCTTGGTGGCCACGAAAGCCAGACATGGCCAGGGTCAGATTTCCCCACTGTGCTTCTTGGGCAAGCTGGGGCTGGAGGGAGGGAACAATTTCCTTCTTGTGCAGCTTCAGCAGTTCAGTAGTATCTGCCTTTAATCATTAAATGATTCGGGGGAGAAACACCAGCCCAGAGGCATCCCTGGTCCAATCCCGCATCCCACACATGGGGGACTGGATACAGATGGGGGACCAAAGCCTGGACGTGGCTGTCCCCTAAACCATATCGGATCCTGGTTTACTTACACCACCTCCTCCTCCTGGTAGCAGCAGGAGGTGGGGCCATCTTCATATAYGAGGCTTTGCCCTGCTTCTCCCCTCTCTTCTAGGAAAAAAAACAGCAAGGGAGCTGCAATGGGGCCCCTGAAACTTTGCAGTGGATTTTTTTTTTCCCCTCCTTCTCAGAAAGACTATAGAGCCCTGAGTACATATTTGCTCAGTCCGCCCCATACTTAAACACACACAGATGCTCGGCTCCCCTGGGGACAGGGGCTCTCCCACCCCCAGCCCCCCTTAATCAAGTGGAGTGGGCCAGACCCCATAAAACAAACCCCAGCAGAGGTGGAAATACCTGCCCAGGGATTCCCCAAGGAACCCCTCTCAAACCAACCCCCCTGCTCCCTCCTTCTTGAGCCCCTCTCCCCAATAAATATCTTTTTAATCCTTGCTCCAAGAGTTTAAAAAACAGATTTGGGATTAGCCTGCAGATGGGGGGAAATGGGGTGGGTATGGCTTCACTGCTTTTAAATCCCCCACCCTCGGCACCCCCCATCCCCTTCTCGCCCCCCTCCCCATCTCCCCCCTCTCATGCACTGCCTAACTGGAGGCATGTGTCGCCTGCGAGCCGGAGGGAAGGGGGTGGGACAGGGGTGGGACAGCGGGGTGGGATGGGGTGGGAGGGATGCAGGACCGACCCCGGGCTTCCCAGCCCTTCGGTCCCAGGCTGGATACGACCAACAACCAATGGGGTCCCGGCCGGGGGGGTGCTTTTATACCTGCCTTGCTCCCCCCGCAGCCGGGGAGATCCGTGGAGGCTGGCAGGGAGAGGCAGAGGGTTTGTAAGGAGGAGGAGGAGGAGGAGGAGGAGGAGGAAAAGATTGCATCAAGAGCAGAACTTTTTTTTTTATTATTTTTTTCCCCTCTCTCTCTCTCTCTTACAGGAAGCCCTACTCTACCTTAGCCTTGGAAAGAGCCCCTTTTCATAAAATTAGCTGAAGGCACCTATTCACAGCCATGGGGCTGTGAAAAAAAAAAAAAAAAAAAAAAAAAAAAAAAGCTACAAACCGACTGTAGAGTTTTAGGGGTTTTTTTTCTCTCTCTCTCTTCTTTTTTTTTTTCTTCGCTCCAAAAAATAAAACAGAAATGCACACAGCTCCACTCCGCGAAAACTTGATGTTTTTACCGTCTGCTCTCTGATAGATCTAAAGAGGAGGTTGGTTTTTTTTTTTTTTTTTTACTTTTCCCCTCCTTGCTGCCGTTCAGCTCCTTCTAAATATCCTCTGCTTCTGCAAGGAAAGAAAAAAAAAAAAAAAAAAGGAAAAAATACCCCACCACGACTTGATTTCCAAAGTTCCCCCAGTGAGTCAGCCCCAAGCGCAGAGCCGTGTGTCTGCCTCTGTGTGTGTTTGCCCGCGTGTTGCATCCTTGTCATGATTTCTAGCCCCCTCCCCTCCTCGGTTCTCCTCCCACGTCGAAAAAATGATGAGGGGATGGTTGCTGAAGCCTGCTTTCGGCTCTTAAATGAAACCCCCAACAGCTTGGCTTTGGGGGGAGTGGGGGGCTTTTTTTTTTTTTTTTCTTCTTTGCCTGGTAGTTTTATGAATGAAACCGCCCGGCTGAGCTGGGAGTAACATCCCTGGCCTGAAACTCCGAARAGCTGGTGAAATCCAGGCGGGGAAGGGGCGGGGGGCGCGATGGGCTCCGGGCGGCGGCGGCGGCGGCTCCCCCCGGGGCGGTCCTGGGGAGCCCCGGGAGGCTCAAGCTGCCCTCCCCGGCTTTCGGGAGGCTCCTCCTGGGCACGGGACGGAGGACTCTGTGCCCGTGCGGGTGCGCGAGTGGAAAAAAATTTTTTAAAAAATTGGAAAAAAATAAAAAAAAAAAAATGGGGAAAAAAAATTAAAAAAAAAAAAAAAACACCCCAAAACCCGAGGGTTTCAGAACATTTCGCGGAGTAAGTGAAAAGTGTTTTTGCCGCGGGGAAAAAAAAAAAATAAATCTAAAATACACTGCTTAAAGGGGATGGCGGGGCAAGGGGGGGGAGCGATCTTTCAGCCCCACGCTTTCATGCCGTACTCAATCGGCTTTTTGAAACTGCAGATCCTCTGAGACAGAGAGAGAAGCAAAAATCCCTATTTGTAACTAAAACACACTGCAACCTGGAAGGCTGGCAGAATAAACCTATTGTGGAGCTGAAACGCGCCGGGATATACAAGCAAAAAATCCCCCAGAGTACCACTGTTTGCGAAAAGGTAATTGCTAAGTGAAAATATTTCCAAGTTTTCGCTTTTTTTAACTTTCGACTTTGCGATTTGTTTGCATGCCGAAAAGAGAAGACAAAAAAAAAAGCCTTCCCCCCCCCCCTCCAAACCCCTCTGAAACCTAAAAGATAAAATTACTGGATCTAAAAATAAAGCAGTGGTTAAAAGCCTCCCCCACCCTCTCCAATCTCCCACCCCTTCCACCCCTCTCTCGCCTTCTCCCTCCCTCCCTCTCTCTCGCTCTCCCTCTTTCTGTGTGTTTGCGTTTGACAAAGAAATTATTTGAACTTCCCACTGCCTCATAAAAAGGAAACAGAAGAGCAGTTTTGACATATGGATGTGATTTTTTCTGCTCCGAGACAGATGCACACGGAAAACAAACAGCACCAGGGGCTGCAGCTCTGAAGGGAGCGAAGTTGCTCCGCTTCACATGGGCTCCTCGGCTGTATTTAGGGAGCTGCCCAGATCTCCAGCCATGAGAAAAAGAAGCAAAGGACCGGGGTTTCTTGTCATGTGCCTTTCTGGCTAAAACTGTGGAAACAAACAAACAATCAAACAAACACAAATTCTGGAAGGGGGGGTGGGGGGGCGGGAGGGAAGGAGAAGGAGAAATCATCTGCAACCGGAGCGCTGGAAGACCTCTCGTCCTCCTACTTCCCTGAGCGAGCTTGGATGCTGGAAGAAGCCTCTTGGATATGGGATCATATCTGGTTTATCACAGTCTGGGTTTGATCCTCTGCTGCTCCGTATTGAGTTCAGTCTACGCTCTGGTGAGTCCCTCAATCTYTTCCCTTCGCATTCTTGAACGATCTGCACGGCTGTTTCCTTGATGAGTAATTTACTGTATCAAGGATTTAGAAGGCAGAGCGCTGGGTTGTTGGGTTTGTTTTTTTTTTTTTTCCAGCCCGGTGGTTTATTTCGCTGGCAGATAGTGTGTGCAGTTGGTCTCAAGAGTTGCTGCACCAGATGAAATTAAAATGTCTGTGCTTCCCGAAGAGTTTGAATCACTTTTAAACCCCTCCGGACAGGAACGCGTGCAGTTTGACAGGGGTTTGGGGGATAATTTAAAAGACACCTATGGGCAAAAGGCAACTTTTCCTTTTCYGTTTTCTTTTTTTTATCCACCCCCCTCCCCAAGATGACAAATTTAATATTAATTTAATCTTCTCAATCTGCAAATCTGCTTAATCTCAGTGAAACAGTGYCTTCCTCTTTGGGATTAAATTTAGAGAGGACCTTAGAGTGCAGGGCTTGCAGACAGTTTACGTTCAGCAGCATGAAAGTAGTATTAACCCTTCGCTTCCTGGCACTGTTTTCACCTGTTCCTGCATACACCGAGGCAGAATATCTTTGCAGAGGTAGCAAAAAGGGCTAAAGTCTGTCAAAACTGCCTTGATGGTGGKGATGGGGAATGGGCTAAGATCTACAGACCCCTGTCTGCAGCCCCAAGTGGTCTCCAAAGCCCTTCTGCAGAAGTGAAGGGAAACGTCATCTAGAATCGGCCACCAGATATTAACCCACCGATGGGCACGCTTCTTTGACATGTGCTTTCCTTGCTTTCTCCATCCCTGGAATCACCACCGCTGATGGCCATTTCTCAGCGCCTTCTGGTGTAGGAAGGGGCACGGCCACCACCTAAAGCGGTGTCTGCTTTCCATGAGGGATGGAGATGTGTTTGAAAGGGAGAGGGCTCACCCTGACCCTGGCTCCAGCCAGGTCCTCCCCTCCAGGAACCATCACCCTGGGCCCTGTCCCCCGGGTTTGGTTGGGACTGCTTGGGGACCTTGTTCAGGGCTGGTGGGGGGGGTATTTCCCCCACACATCCAGCATTGTGCTAGAGGGAAACATCTAATCAATAAATGAGAAGAAGCAGCCCCTCAGAAAACAGTCATTGGTGCAGTCCATCCCCGTCTTGCTCTATCTCTAAGCATAAATAAACTTTTCAAACGTAAGGAAAATTGGGGAAATTGGGAGGACCCCTTGTAGATTTGTTGAGGTTTTAGTGACGATTGAGGTTTTCCCCCTGTTCCGGGGTTGGATTAGCATCCCCACGACCATGTCTAACTTTGGGGCCATACCATGACAACGTAGGTCCTGTAGCACCTGCTACCCCCCACCTCCAGAGCCCTGCTGCCGCTGAAGTCAGCACCACAATTCCTGCTAGCTTTGGTGTCTGTGTTGGTACCGGTGAAAACCAGGTTCATGAAACAACCAGATCGGAGCTCGGCAAACTTCAGGACCCAGAAAAGTCAGGCGAGGTTGCAGAGTGCACCTCCAGTCCCATTCCCAGTTTACTCCCCTCTCCCAGTACRTCCCAGTACCTCCAGAAGGTGCAGAGGACCAGCCCGTGAACCAAGTGTCAGCTGTCTCATGTTCCCCGTGGGTATTTTMTTTTTGATACCCCCATCACAACAGACACTTTCAGATCACAAGGGATTTGCTCAGCAGCGCTGGTAGGTGASAGGGGCTGGAGGAGCTGAGCGTGCCCCGACCACCGGCTCAGGGCGAGCTGGACCTGGGCATAAATCAGGAATAGCTCTGCCAGAATCACAGAGGGGCAAGAGAGCAGGGAATTTTGCTGGGAAGGGCTAGGTGAGGAATGCACAGGARTATTTGCTCTGTTGCGTTTCCAAAAGCCTGATCCCCTCCTGCACTGATTTAGGGTCCTGCTGCTAGAAACCCCATTCGGTTTAATTAGGCCCAGGCTGAAGTGCAYGTTTCAGACACTTCCCTTGCTTTTCAAACCCATTATTGACAGCGAAAGGAGTTGCCAGAAGGTTTGAAAAGTTGTCCTGTCAATTCAGGGGCTGCAGAGATGTTGTGTGTCCCCTCTGGCATCCACCTTCAGGCAGAATAAGAAGGTCAGCCCCATGTCACCCCTCTTTACAACAACTTGCGAGGCAGGGAGCAACTTGCAGGGTGGCTAGAGCCTGATTTTTTTGCTGTTGTTGTTTCTTTCCCGAACTAACTTGATTTTTAAATGAACTTTGAAAACAGGGAATGGTATTGACTGCATGTTTCAGCACCGTGATGTCTTGGTAGCTACACTATAAAAAGGGTCATATATATACTTGTTATTTGGCTTGCGGGTCTGAGTGTGTTTTATGCGCTGCCATCTATAGAAGTCACCAAGTGCCTTTCTCCTAGAAGCAACAAGCAAAAATCAATGAGGGTAGCTGCAGAAGGATGGGGATGCAAGTACTTTATTTAGAGACAGGCTCTGTGGCAGCTTTGGGCTAAGCTAAAAGTGGTACCCGATCTTTCACTCCCCCAGCAGAGCAAAGCAAAGCTCTGTTGTGGGGTTTGAGTAAGGAGGATTCCCGCAGACTAAGGCAGCCGACCGCTCAGAGCTTCAGGGCAAAATTCATCTGTCTGAGRCTGGAAGACTTGATTCTTGAGAGCTGTGGTCTTAATTGCTGGGCTCTTTGCAGCTCGGTTGCTTTGCATCTGAGAGTTGGTGATGCTGAGATCAGGCAGAGCACGATGCATCCTAAATCTGAAGCTGTCACTCCCGTTGTTYCTTTGGTCAGCGGGCAAAGATGGTAATAAAGGGACTTTTTGCAGCAAGAGTGCTGAAGTAGGGATTGGAAATGGTTTCTTTGATTGTCTGTGTCGCTGGTACCTCATGGGGCAGGACGCTGGCAGCTGAATCACGTCTCCGCAGCATGCGGGCTGCGTGTCCCTGCATTAACAGTGGGAAATTCAGCACATGGAAAAATGCTGTGGGGAGTGGGTCCTCTCAGAGTTAAACGTGTCTGTGCAGAAATTGTGGACCTCCTGTGAGCCCTGCAGCCACGCAAACTCCGTAGGGAGATCAGCATCCCTGCCCTGCGCTTTAGGGGGGCAGCTGAGAGGGACAGACGGCTGGCTTTGATGTGGGGTGAAGTACTGGGCGAAGCTCTGCTGTCCTCCAACTCCCCTGGCAATCCAGAGAAGTTCTCTCCCAGGATTTCCCTGGGAATATTCCTGATTAACACCTKCTTCAACGGCGAAGGGAATTTCGCTTGTAGATTGAGCGCTTTGTGCCTAAAATCTGGCAGGGCGAAGGGGTAAATTTGGGTTAATTCTGCTACTTGGTCCAAGGGCCAGGGAAGCAAGACTGGCCTGAGCCAGATAGCCCTGCAAACAYGGTGTTTGAAAAGATGTGTGCAAAAGGAGCTTTAAAAGTAGGGTCTGACATCAGCAGAGCACAGGAGAAAAGATATAGGCACTATGATTTTATCTGAAAGGCGCTGCCAGAGCTCCTTGCAGAAGAACCTCCCCATGTCCCACCTCCCAGCAGAAAGCCCCGTGGTTTGCTCTGCTGACCTCTTGGGTTTTCACTTAGTTTCCTTCTCTTGCCAGTCTCAGCCCGGCAGCCCCCAACCCAATTGTCACTGGAGGAGATATTCTGCATCATCATCATCATCTTCATCATCATCATCATCATCATCATCATCATAAGCCACCAGCCTTCTGCAGGGCTTTGGATCAGAATAGCTCCGTTTTGGGAGATGGGTATCAGCCTGAGCCGGCTGCAGTCAGCTGAGCTGGACATGACCCAGGGAAGCAGGTCCATGTGGGGTACGAAATGGGTAGCGAAAGGGACCTCCACTTTGCAGTGGGGGTCTTGCCTTTCAGCAGTGCTCGGTGCCTTGCAGAAGGTCCTGCACATTAGGGGGATGCATTTTGGCAGCAGAAYGGTCTCAACCCCCTTTCTGTTTGCTGCAGCCTGTGGTTCCCCAGCCCTGGCCCCACTCAGGCTGCTTGGGCGATGCTGAAGTTTCCCTCTGATTTTGGAGAGAAGCTGTGGCAATCCCCCAGAATTTCTAAGGGTGTCAGGAGGGGATTTGGAGCCCGTTCTTGCAGGCATAACCCAAAACAGGGACAAGCTCGGCCAGGTCACCTGCAGAAGGGTCCCAGCCCCTATTCCCAAGGGAGCTGCATCCACACCAGCATTGGTGTTAAAGGTCAAGTATAAATCAGAAAAATTCTCTTGTTCACACCAAAGCAATTCTCGGGTCACCAACCAGCCGAGATCCCGCTGCTCAGGCAGCAAAGCAGCTGGATTAAGGAGGTGCTGGTCGGTGTTTTGCTCTTTGACTTGTCTCTTGTTGTTCCTCGGATCAGACCCACAACTTCATGGATCTGGAAAGGGGAAGGATTTGAAGTTGAAAAATTTATAGCTGGAAAGGAAAGATAATCACATTCTGCTTCAGAATACGGCCCATAATAAAAAGAATAATAATAATAAAAATAAAATAATCCTATATAGAGATCCTGCAAATCCCGACTAGCTGTCTAACTTCATTAAATAAAGACAAGCTCAAAGTGCAGGGAAACAATGTCTGAAATGTTCTTTTCTCTGCACATGCTTGGGAGCGTGCCCATCCCTGCCCCGTGTATTTATAAAAGATACGATTTTTGTTATTGTACTTCGGGATTAGCAGATATCCCCGGACTATAAAATACTCAACCGCAAAATATAAAGCAAACAAGCCTCCGTGTCAGGGTAATGCATGGGCTGTGATTTCATCCCATGCAAGCCAAAAGAAGTTCAGCTGCCCGGTGGCAAGTCTGACCTGAGCAGGCTGGGTTTGGTGTGAGCTCTTTGCATGGGGCAGAGGAAAAGCAAGAGGGCAACTGTGCGCACAAGGGGGGTCAAGGCTGGAGGAAATGAAATCCGAAGTGTGTCTTTCAGGTCCAGGCAGTTGTTGTTTGGTTTCTGGCCTCCTAGAAATAGCCCCGGAGCAGTGCTTTGAGATCAGTGGGATTATTCCGGCAAGGGGGGTGTGCCTGCAGTCCTTGCGAGGGATACCCCCGGCCCAGACAGCTCAAGCAGAGGCAGCTGCTGTCCCTGCCACCGCCGCCCTGCGCTCCCGTGTCCCTTTGAAAAATGATGCTGAGAGTCTGGGAGTCATCCCGCAGCTGTGTGTCTCGTATTGTCTCTTTTCCTGGGCTGGCTGTGCTGATAAGAGACTCTCCCAGGGTGTAAAGATGCTGGCTGGAGGATTTCCCTCTGTATGGGAAACGCACCGCTCAGCCCCTTGATCAAATTCGGTTGAAATCGGTCCCTGGTTTGGAGAGTTATTTGGGGCACAGACACCACGCTTATCACACTGAAACCCCTRAATCGCAGTTATTAGCATACAGCCTCCGACCAAGCAGTGTGGGGTGAGGTGATAAAGCAGCTCTCCTGGCAGAGATACAGGGCTGGGGAAATCCCGCTCCCTGGAGTCGGAGGCAGAGCTATGGCTCCAGCTAAACCCTGCAGTCATTGAAWTTTCTTTGTGTCCTAAAGACCAGGAGGAGGGAATAGCAGAGCTGGGCTACGGCTGCCTCCGATTTAAACCCCTCCCGGGAACTGACCCTCGTTGCTGCCGAGCGGCTCCATCCTCATCCCGCTCCRCTGGGAGAGGGCGATGAAGTCCGGCGTGTATTTAGGTACTCACTAGGCTCTGCGGCTCTCCGATGCCAYGGCTGTCRCTGGGCTCGTCTCAGCCTTTTGAGYTCTSATCCCTCCAAACCTCCTYGCTCTCTGACACTGTCCGGATCAAAGGGAGATGCCAGCAGGGATCCCCCACCCTTTCGGATGGGCTATATCTCTGCAAAAGTGCAAGCATAAAGGGGTTGCTCTGTCTGCTCAGCTCCTGCCATAAGTGAAATTTTAGTGTCTCTCAATTACAACAAAAAAAAACAAAACAAAGAAAATGTGTTCCTTAGGRCAAGCCCCGACCAAAAGGAAGAACTCAACAGGATCAGTCTGTGTTAAAGATTAGACTATATCAAAGATATATTGCCCCGACAYGGAGAATTTGCTTTCTCACTCTGTATCCACTTGGCTGTTGTAATATCATTTGGCTATCTCAACCCATAACACCCCAAACTTCAGTTGGGCTTGCAAGAGCTGGTGTACTAACGATAATCTTTGTGTTGCACCTTTCACGACGTGGCAATAAAAAAATTAGGCTTGGGGCTGAAACTTAGCCAGCAGAATACCTGCTGGGTCACGACTGAGCTTTACTGGCTTGTGTCATCGGAATAAAACACCCAAACTCATGCTTGGTGTACCTGGCTTGGCATTAACCCCTTTATTTGCACCGAGGCCAGGCTGACCCTTGCCTGTGATTAGAGGGGCTCTGTGGTTTAGGGTTTTCCTTTCCCTTCGGAGGCTTAGCTTGGATTGACTTCCAGAAACCTGATTTTCAAGAACGGAAAATTTTGGACCATTGGCTCCCTCTTATCAGGTCATACTTTGATCCTCCTGTAACACAAATTCCTCTGACAACGTTCAGGTGATGGTTCGGTTGTTGAAATCTTCTGAAAGGCTGGCCTGTCTTTCTGGCCACGTGTTTTTCTCTTTACCCAGCAAAGCAGAAAGTGGACTTCTCTGYCCCTTTTCCCTCTCACCCCTCCAGCACCCCTGGTTCAAGGCATTTCAGTAGCACAGGGACTGTACTCCTGCCTCCCTCCTTCCCTCCTGACCGTGTGCACCCCTCCGTGAGCTRATTCGGCTCACTGAACTGGCACCAAACTAACCCAAGATGGAAAAAAAGAAAATAAAGGTAGGAGAAGGTTTGTTGCTGGGTCAGTGAATGGCATCTGCACAGCGAAGGCTCGGATGAGTCCCCGAGACACGTGAGGGAGAGATTGGGTCACAGAAGTGGGGACAAGAAGGGATGAGCGGCCAGCAACGTGTGCAGGTTTGCCCTGACACCATGGTTGTACAGTCATGTTAATCTGGCATAAAGCCCCCCAAAAYCCTCCTTCTGACAGACGCACACCCCACCCCAGGCCTGCTGTGCACCCTGTTGTACCCCTTCCTCCTTGGCAATAAACACAGGTAGAGCAACGTGAGCCGTGGGGCCAGCAGCCAAGCTCATCGTAGGCTCCGTGCTACCTCTGCACCTCCCCTCCATCAGCCACACCATCTGATCATCAGGGCACTTCTTGGCAGAGTTTTCATCTGAGCAGATGACTCCTGTAGATGATAGTGCCAAGTGATGGTTCAGGATAACACAGGTCAGGGGTATTGGATGTGACCACACTCTTTTTTTAGGGAAAAAAATAAGTTTAGGCTTGTAGACATGAGGTGTGTTCTGCCACTTGGCCAGAGGACAGAACCCAGCCCTTGTATTCAGCAATACAGACATAGACAGGGACTTCCAAGACTCAGAAGTGGCCCCGACAAGCTGAGCTAAAACACAGTTGGTACCTACTTACCTGCTTTCTGGTCTGTTGCTTGCAGGGACAGTGAAATGATCAGGCCAAACCATTCCCCCGACGTCCAAGTGGAGGAAGGTGTTGAGCCAGGAGCACAGCCATCSTGCCCTAGCCCACCTCTCTGACCCTATCAAAGTGCAGGACAAATGAGCCTTCACAGTCCAAAGGTGTTGGGTGTCTTTGAGTCTTTCCACCGTAACAACCGCGAGTATCAGCCGTCTGTCAGATAAGGGCAGCTCATCAAAAGGAGACTTGGCCTCTCGAAAAAGACCTCCTCCTAGATCAGTGYCTGGGGCAAGGGCTGGAGACAGGAGTTGCTGTCTCAGCACCCGAGGCAGGCTGGTTATCTCATTTTTCACATGGCTGCCCTGTTGCTAATCAGGGTTTCTCGATGTTATCTTTACTTCAGTCTCCCTTCCCCTCTCTCCAAGCATTTCAGTGTATTTATCTGCTTGGTCTTGCCACACTGAGAGCGAGAAGCAGCCTCTATTGCATCTGTAAAGGCAGGTTTGAAAGTCACTGGGTGTCCTTAGAAAACCTCCTCTTCCCTTCGCTGAACTTTGGCTTGGGACCTAAGTGGGGTTTTTTTCTGTGTGTTTTAACAGAGAATTAAGTAGTATGCAAAACCTAGCTCATGCGTGCCACGGGTTAAGGGATGAGGCACTTTGTAAGGAGCAGCAGATGGTAGGGAATTACCATCTCTTGGACACGCAGCAGAGGACAAATGATCAATTAACTGAGACTCAGTGGCGCTTTGGGGGACTCTGTCTAGGACCACTGGCAAGTTATTTAATSATCATCTCATTGCCTTGATTTATTCACCTGATTTATACTCCTTGGGCACTCGAGGGAGTGCAGCGTCCCGGGAGAGCCCTGAGCCCACCCCGTACAGTAAGCACAGGAACAGTGCTGGCAGCAGACACGGAGTGGGACATTTCTTAGCTCGGGAGGAAAAGGAGGGTTTCAGAAGCTGGAGGCACCTTGGCCCTGCTCTGCCSAGGAAAGCTGGGACTGCTGGACCCGGGAGCATTGTTTAAATCTGATTTTGTTCACACTTTCCTGCACCGTGCTGTTCCCCTGCTCCATCTCCCCATCGTGATGACAGCCTGCTCTGTCATTTCTGTCGCTGTCTTTGGCCTTCCTTTCACAAGGCTAGGGAGAAAGAAGTCAGCATTTTTGACCAATCTGGAAGGCACATGGGGCTGCGTTCAGACCACTCCCTGTAGGCACATTGAAGCCCTCCAAAAGATAAGGTTGATTGACTCATACACCCAGACCGTGTTACTACAGCTTCCCTTGCCTGCGAGACCTGAGAATGGTCTCTAACCCACTTTATTTAGTGACACAGTGAGGCCAAGGGCTCCTGAGATGGCTCAGCTGTAGAAAACCATAGGYTGGCTCAAGGATGTAATTATTTCATTGATCTTGTGAATTAAAACACGTTTGGCAATGCCTGATCTCCTCCAAGGAACAAATAGCCAGTAGCCTCTTTTGTTTTGCAAAGATGCAAATCAAATTCCCAAAGTCAGCGAAACCACTGGACTGAATTCCATGAACTTCACATGCTGTTTCCACCTATCCCACTTTTATTGCCTAAACCCCTGCCTCACCTCAATGTTACCTTGACTTTCTTCATGACTCCCACCATCCCAAACCACTTCTCCTTTCAGACATTGAGCAATCAGCGTTAAAGTAGCTTTGAGACACCAGCTATGGCGAGTGGTTGCAAGGAAATGACCTGTTTCTCCTGGCCGCACTCAAAGAGTGAGATCAATAAAGCGACGTTATGTAGCGTATCTATTTCATGGTTAGCAGTTTCACTCAGCTCAGTAAAAATACAGCAAGAAGAATTCAAAATAAAAGTGGGAGGGATCTGGTAAGAGGTGGGACTGCTAAGAGACGACCAACGTATAGAGCTTCAAAAGCTAGAATTGCTGGCTTACCAAGAGCCATCACCTTACGAAGCCTTTTAACCTCTCAGAGTTGGTATCCCTGAACTTTTCTCTGAGCTTTCACTGTTTTCTTCCAGTGCCCTCGAGGTTACACTCACGGAATTGCTTGCTCTAAAATGGCCTCCAGTAAGGAGAGGAGACCAGGAGTTGAGATTTAGCTCTCCCGTCRACTTTCTGTGTGCTTTCAGGTATTTCTCGCTCTGTATGTGCAGCGAAGGCACAGAGGACTTGCGGGGAGTGAAGGTGGACTCTGTGCATTTGGAAACATGGTTTATKTTTATTGTTCTTCCCAGAAAAGAATAAAAGAGAGAGAGATGGCTCTGTAGGCACTGAGGTGGAAACGTTYTCCCAGTCTAACTAGCCATGGTTACTAAACCACACACCAGGAGGTGGTCAGAGGGTCTGATGCACTGTATCTAATGCAGACATGGCTTGTTTTCACTTGTGCTAAATTTCCAGGACTGTTTACCCAGGCTAGSCACCGGATGGGGACAAAGCAGGATAGGGCTGATTTCCCTTGCTTGGCTTTAGACGTCAGCAGTAGGTGCTCGTGCATCTCCGAGCTTGCCCCATATCCTCAAGGGACCCACTCAGCTGCAGAGCATCCCACCACGGATGATCTGAGACTGCACCCCACAGAACCTGGGTGGGCCTTGAGGTCTTATTTCCTCAGCTGACAAAGACACAAGGATTTGGTACAAAACTGTTATGTATGCGTGTATGTACAAGTGAGCGTGCGGGTATAACTGTAAGGCTCTGACTCATGCCATAGCATTGTTAAACAGTCTCGGAGCATCCCACCATATGATCCCTCTGCAGAGTACCAGCTTCATTTCCATTTCATTTCCCACCATGCCTGGTGTTTCTCCGTCAGCCTTTCACCACYACAATGAAGCATGTTTGTTGTTTTTTTTTTGTTTCATTCCTGGGATCAGATTTTCTCTGTGATTTGCCTTAACCTCATCATAGAAACCACAAAGCTCAAGGGGCCAGAGCCTTCTGCTGGCGTAAATCAGTGGTGTTCCTGCGGAGCGCAGAAGGGCCAAGAGAGTCTCATCTGATGTCAATCAGTGTCACTGCAGGGAAATAAGGAGAGAGCCAGAAGGTAAATTGGAGAAGCCCAACTGGCACATGCTGGTCTTGGTCTCCCAGCCCTGGGTTGCATCTGGACGGGAAGGGAGAAGATTCTGCAAATTGAGAGATCTGGGTCGGATGACAAGCCCGCAGTTTCCAGATGCTTCTCCAAACCATGTTCGGCCATGCTTCAGTAGCTTCTTTTGTGGCTGGCTGCCTTGTGCAATGAATGCCTTCTTAAAAGCATTTAAACAAGAGGAATTTGGGGGGGATCTGAAAGGAGGGAGCGYTGCTCTTGTTTCTGGCTATGGTGGCGGTGGGGAGGGATGATAAGCATGCTGGATTTTCAAACCACAGGACAGGGCTGGATTCATTTGTGGATTTGGGTCCATTCTTACAGGATGCCAAATCATGATGTCTGAATCTATGAGATCTGAGCAAATTTAGCATCAGTGTCTAAAGCAGACTGTGCAATAGATGATTGCTTTTTCTCTCCTACCTAAATTTTTATACTGATTTTGCCCTTGCATCCCTTGGTGTCATTGACAATGTCGGTGTGATCAACAAACTGAAGTTTAAGTGCCTTTTGCACATATTTTGTAGGACTGGAAGTGGGAAATAATGCCATTCAAAGTTACAGCTACTGTGTACTCCTAATTTACTCTGTCATCGGCAAAAGATGACTCAGGTTTATGGAGGAGCAGGGGGAGGGAAGCGTGCTTCAGCTGGTGAAAATGGAACAGAGGCAGCCCTTGTTTTGCACCCAGGTAAGGATCCGGCCCTGGTTCTGTGCCAACAAGTCTGAACACAAAGAGGATCTCCGTAGAGGTCAATGCGGGCACGTGCTTGGCTGACCTGAGTCAGCGCTTCCTGGGGCGATAAGGGCTCTGAGTTACCCAGATAAGCAGAATAATGGMCAAGCCAAAGGGTGAACTGACTGCCGTCCCATGAACAGAGCTGGGTGGAGGAGAGGCCTGAGGTGGAGAAGGAGCAGCCCACCCAGCCCTTGCAGCCTACCGAGGTGGATGCCTGCGTCCTTCCATTTGCCACTTTTCCTTGTTTCTGCTGACACCCATCCCTCCTGTAATTGCAGTGCGGACAAATCTGCTGCATAATAGCCATCAGCATTGTTGCTGTGGGCATGCACGGGTGAGAGTCCATAGCGTGTGCATAGAGATCTAGTAGACCTGGGCATGCAACTCCTTTTCCAGCCTGGTGTCTACTCTGCTGACAGTGCCAGCCTTCATTATCAGCACTGTTAGTCCTCCAGAAGAACCAATTATGTGTTGTCTCACTGCTGTGGCAGTAGCCTTTGCTTCTCTTCTGAATTTTCTTATTCATTCTTTGCCTCTTGGTAGCACCATTGTTTCTTACCCTACTGCTGGCCCTAAGCCCCAAATTTCAAAATGGACATCTAAAATGAAATGGAAGGGAAGAATACTCTATGGGGAAGTACGTCCTTAGGGTTCAGGGTTAACACCCTGTAGAAAGTGGACCAGGCAAAGATCTGTAGTTCSTGCCTCCAAAAGCATCAGGTTGGGAAGCCCGTGTTTCTCGGAAAGCCTGCAGAAGAATGCAAAGCGGAATGAATTGGGAAGRGAAGGCTGTTTGAGCATTTTGTGTCTCTTCTTCCAGTCTTATTGCTGTAAGGATGGGGAAAAGGAGTGTGACAGACACTGGAACAGGTCCCACACCTCCTACAAATCACCCGTTCCTGGCTGGAAACAGATGGTGCCCAAGAAGGCAAAGCTGATACCTGGCTTGCTGGGATACAAAAAGGATATTTCTAGTGAAGACAGGTCATGAGTYGGCAGGAGATAAGGCCATTTTGAGGGGGGGTCCAAGGCCTTAACYTAGAGCCTTGGGTTAGTATTTGAACCCTGGGACAGGGCAGGGGTATGTGCAAGCGTACAGGGAGGGGACAGGTCCCATCCCAAGGGCTGGCAGTGCTTTGATGGGACAAGAGGCTCTTTTTGAGCTGGCCAAGGGAGAGGAAGTGTTGAGGACCAAGGCTGTCCCTCCAGCCCTGGGAGAAGGATGGACAAGAGAGGACAGACGAGACTTTGGCACTGCCTGAAGAAACTCCCAGCTGACAGGGCTTTGCCTTCACTAATAAGTAAAAACAGGCAGGCCAGGGCTGAAGTCCTGTCCTGCGATATTGCAGACGTGTGGACGTGGGTACCATCAAAGGGGACACAGAACAGGATGCAGATGATTTATTTTCTCACACAGGATTAGCTGGTGCTTGTGGTCCCATGGGACGGATCCCACACTGCAGCAGGTCCCCTCCCATGGGTGCCTGGCTCGACCCCTGCTACCGTCACATCCGAGGCATCAACAGCCCCAAAACAGGGCTCTGTTGGGAGTTCCACCACCAGCCACCACCCCGTACGCCTGGAGTGTGGGGATGCCTCTATCCCAACAGCAAGATGCATGGATGCCCCATTGCAACATGCTCCAGGGTTGATTTGGCTTCTTGCAATGGGTCACAGCCTGTATTTTTCGCTCCGGGGGCCGTCCTTCCTCCCTCCCCTTCATCTCCCGCCGGGGCATGAACAGCCACCACAGCTTTTCTCCCCGCCGTGCCTTCCCCCCACGTCTCTGAGGCCACGGCTGCCCTCCGCGGCTGCAGCTCCAGGTGAGCAACATGTCAAGCCCTCCGGTGTCTCCCCCTCCATACCCAGAAAAAGGGGGAGACAGGGKTGGGATGCCGGACCTGACTGGCTGGAGCAAGGAAGAACGTCATGCCCCAGAGCTGCCTGCGCCGCACTGAGAGCTTAATGTGCCGTAATCACAGAGCTGGCCTTGTTGTAACGGCACCCCGGCCGTGCACCGCTCCCGGCCGCCGCTGGCAGCTCCCGCGCTCCCTGCCCGCGGTTGCTGCCGGGTGATTTTTTTTGGAACGGATTCCCCCCACCCCTCGACTCCTCGAGCAAAAAGAGAGGGGGTCTGCAGGGAGGAGAGGAGGGAGCGGGGAGCGGGGTGGTGGCCCGCCTTGGCCACCGATGGTGCCGACCCTATTGGGTTGTGAATCGGGACATTAATCAGCGTTATGGGGCTCGGGACAGGGTCAGATACCTGTGGTTTGAGGTGTGCTGGCAGGGCTCGGCATCGCCGGAGTCATAATACCACACACTGCTCATGAAAGAGCGGAGCTGCGACGTTCCAGGAGGCATGGTGCCGGGAGGGACGGGGGACGGGCTGGGGAGGCGGCTGCTGATGGGGGCGGGAAAGGAAAGGCGAAGGGAAGAGGGAAAAAAATAGAAAGAAAGCAAGCAAGAAACCCTCTCCGTGGGTTTCCTGRCTGCCCTGCCTACAGGAGTAGGAAAGGAGAGGGCTGCCTGCTTTATAACCTGCCTGCTGAGCCTCTGCCTTGCCCTTTGCATCCTCTGTGCAGGGAGTTTGCTGCACACCCCTTCCCACAAGCGCTGGCAAGAAAGTGAGGGGATGAGAGCATGAAAATTAATTACACCAACCAGGCAGGAGAAGCGGCAAAGGCGGGTGGGAAGGCAGGGCCCTAAAGGCTGGGCCAGGAGCTTGGGAGAGAAATAAATGGGATTCCTGTTCCTGGGAAGGGGTGACCAGAGTCCCTGTGATKGAGGCTGCGTTGCTTTCCAAGGCGGCATGAAACAGGCTCTCAGCTGCTTCTGGCTTTTAGATAATATTAGGTGTTATAAAGTCTAAGGAAAKCTGTCAGGAGTTCCAGTTTGGGTCCACCTGGGAAGTTTTCAGAGCTTTCCATGCTGGTTTCTCCCCGCACATCACAGGACACCACAGGTGAGCTCACAGGATGGGATAATATCAGGGGATCTGCTATGGCAAGTCATATGAGGACAGAGGGGTACCAGCCAGGGTGCAGCCACATCTGAGGACTGCCCTCGGAGAAGCACGTTGAGGTCCCCAGTCTCAGAGCWCCCATCCACCCCTCTATCCTCCCAGTCCCTGACAACACAAGCAGGAGACCTGGCCCAGCCATACCCAGCACAGGWCATCCCAGGGTGGGAAAGGGACCATAACACCATGCTGCAAATGCACAAGGCTGRGGGAGTGGAGAGTGTAAGGAGAGAGAAGGATCTGTGTTTGCGATCAAGACCTGAGCATGCTGTGGGGGATTTGTGGGGACAACTTGGCTATACGAAGTTGTGTTTTCCCTTCTATCTCTGCTGCCTGGAGGGAGGCAGGAGCCCCCATAGCACATGGGGTTGACCATGACAGTGTCAGACTTGCTTGGAAGTCAGATGAGATGGGTCTCACCTGCTTTTGGAGGCCACAGCCTCTCCATCTCCAAGGGAGGGAGGTAACCCAGTTTTCCTCCATAGGAAGCAGAGATCCAGCAAGGAGAGAGATGCTACAGCAGGTACCTAAAGGGGAGAAGATAGATAGGACACCATGATGTCACTGATTTCTGCCCTACTCTTGGAAGAGCCTGGGTGGTGAGCTTATGATACCATGGATATTTGCAGCGAGGCAAGCTGAATCACTAGGTTGGACAGAGGCAGAGCAGCCCTCAGGAGACTCTGTGYCTGTCTGCTGGGTCCCATCAGTGCAGACTGACACAAGCTGCTTCTGCCTGTGGTCTAGGAAGCCATCAGCCACCTCCAAACAGGAGGTGTTAGGCCATCCTACAAGGCGAAGCCCAGGCCTGTTGGCTTAGCATTGCATCTTTCTCCTCTTTTTTTCTGTTCTTTACCTGTTTCTGTTTTTGTAGACTTATTATTGCATTTCTTAACCACAGTGGGCTTTGGGCCATCCTCCCTGTTTTTAAGACAATAATGTTGCGTTTGTGGAACCGTGGTTAGTGGCATCAGCAGGATGTTCTCAAAGGCTTCCCGGTTTCCGTGAACACTGTCTGCTCTGAATTTATTTTGCCACTTGATGCCAACAATTGACCTTGTAAGCCTTTTCCCCTCTGCCATGCAAAAAAAAACCTCTCAGCCTCTGCAGTACAATAGACATCTCTTTCTCCTCCTAAGGAAAGAGGGTTGCAGGTAGCACCCAGTGCTGCAGTGAAGGAGAACCTGCCTTAGCAACCCATTTGAATGATTACAGGTGGAAAATATTCCCAAAATTATGACCGTTGCTTAAAATATCATGAGCTTTTCAAAAAGGGGAAGTTTTTATTTCTCTTCCTTTTTCTCCCCTTATCCTGGCACTCTGGAGTTAATCATCTCCAGCTTCTTTCTGCTGCCATGGCAGGTAAATGCTTGCTTTTATTTTAAACGTGAGCTGTGTGTCCCCAACACAGGACTCCAGGAGCTAAGGCTCAAAGAAAACCGGTCTTAAAAAACACCGGATAAAGGAGTGAGAACTCGTAGTCCTAATGCATGGCTGGCTATCCATGTCCTTAAAGGGTAGAGGGAAATGAGTAAGAAAATACTATTACCTTCTTCCTGCGTGTCCTTCAGCAAGTCACCCTCTGGAAGGGGTTGACAAAGTAGATGTCTAAAGAGTTTGGGGGAGTTACTGAAAGTAAAAGCTCTATTGCTGTTTTTCACGTTCATCATCTAGCCAGTCACTGTGTGGTAGAGAAAAGTGTCAGGGCAAATTAAAAGAAAACAATAATCTCCTGCAGTTTTACTCTTCTGGGTATTACTGCTGTTTGTTTTGTTTGTATAAGAATAGGTGTTCTTCTGCAAATGCCTCAAAAGAAAATTGGTTTCATTTGTTCAGTGTTTTGGGGATGATTTGTTGCATTTGTAATGTTCAGAGTTAGGAGATCTTGATGTTGCAGTTTTCACGTTTAGGTTTGGGAGATGCGCCTTTGGAAAGAGCAAAACCCTGCATTTTGTGCATGAATTAAAAATTAAAAAAAAAAAAAAGTCTCCTGAATGTGACTAAAAGAGGACAGTCACAGTAAGAACCCCAGAGTTAAAAGTGGCCTCTGGGGAATGCAGAGACTGTCTTGGAGGAAGCGAGTGCAGGTATTGCAAGTAGCTGTGTGAGCACCTCACAGGGCGATACTTAGGAAGCTGCTTTCTCCTCCAAGTGCTCCTGTTTCCTCTTGGCTGTGTTGGAGATGGAAGATTTTAGAGGCAGAGACTGCCTCGTGCTCCGGTCCAGGTTCATCCCCTGGGCATCCTAGGCAGGAGACTCCTCTTGCCTRCTCTGAGATGTCTAGGTGCCTACCTGGGCTTTGTGGTCTGAGCTTGTCCATGGAGCTCCAGCCAGCGCAGCAATGAGCCTGGGGAGACATTCAGTTCACTCTTCATAGGCAATGAAGGCTYAATTCATTTGCCTCCATGTAATCATCTAAAGGCACCCAGAGTGTCCGAGATATCTACCAAGGGCAGGTAGACATGGCACAGGACCAGCAGGAARCCATGGAGCAGGAGCTGGAGACCAAGTGAGCTACTGCAGGGCACCAAGTTGCACTCAACACCTTGTTTCTTGTTACGGAACAGCCTCTGGCAAAGCAACATTTGCGATTTTCCTCTCTGTGGTCAGTGGAGCAAGACAGAGACCTGAAAAACGTGCATCACCCCGCACAAGCAGAGTCTGTCTTTCTCTGTTGACTAAGCTGGAGGGACTCGCCCTAGGACAACTCAGATACTTGTGGTGGATTTTGGCCTAAGTGATTATGCTGTAGTAATTTCTGGACAGTTCCAATTCCTGGTCAAAACCTGCAGCTGCTGTAGTAATGCAAGCGGTTGTTACCCATAAAAATCCCTCCAAGACTGCAGCAAGGCTGATAATTTTCTTCCTTCCTTTCTGTCCAGAGTATCAGGCTTCAAATCGAGTGGTGTGTTTTAAATAATTTTTTTTAATCCTTTTGTTGGGAAAAAAATCCAGAAAACAGCCATTTATCTGGTTGTAAATAAAGCTACTAATTTCAAAGGCCAGAAGGAAAACATCCACTTGAGCAGGGACTTCTGAGGAAACCATGTCAAGTCCCTGACCCTGCCATCTCTTTGCATTTTCATGTAATGCTGAAGAGTGGCCGGTACAGTTACACCACAGACTCCCATCGTCTTCAGGAACACCTGGAACCACAAGCTATTTCAGGCCGTACCTCCCTGGTTTTGAGTCTGCAGTCTCCAGCTTCATTGGCAGCGATGGACCCTCCTGAGGGGTTTGTGAAAAGTGGATAAAAATCCCAAAGTCTGTCACAAATAGACATGCAGTTTTGACGCGAGGTCCACTACTTCACCAAGAAATGGTGAAGGGCTCACAAATGACAGAGAAAAGTTGAAAGCCACTGCTCCATCAATAGTTTCCACATTTCTGTGGCCAAGGAAACTGTTAGCCACCAATACTTCCTTCAGACCACCATGATTTGAATCCTCTGACCTCTAGGTAAAAATGCTAGTGTTTACTCTGGTTCTGTAGAGAAAATGGGGATCACTTGTCAAGACCTTGAGAGCCACTGGTTGTTGTGGACCGTGGCATGGGAACACCAGCCTAGATAGAGACTGAGTGTGCTCCTGGCCCCTGTTGAACCGCAGACCAGCAGGTGGGGTTAATCTTACCTTATCTAGCCTTTTAAAAATTATTTCTTGAGGTTTCTTCTATAGTCAGTATGTCAGTCAGACCTCTCCTCTGATCCCATGTCAGGTGGTTTGTATCGCCTGCTGGTTGTTCCTACTTTTCTTTGCGGTCTATAGAAAGAGCCTTGAACAACACGCTAGGTTAGATGCTTAACCTTTATATGGCTGAGGATGGAGATGGCTCTGCACCAAAAYAACCTGTGTGCTATTTCTGGCTCTGCCAATCACCCTGGGGTGACTTTGAGAAGCCCCTTCCTTTTTTGGTTCTTCTATCCTTTGTCCAACTTGCTGCTTTAGGCTTGGCTTTCGAAGCATCTAGGTACTATCTGAAATCTGAGGGAGTTATCACCAAAACAACTTTACACCCTGATTTCTGGGCCCTGAGCCATAAGTTCCTCAGAGGAGAGACGTGTTTTGCTGCAAGCCTGCATAAAGATAAGCATAACAGCAACAGACTCTTATCTGTGGCCTCAAAATGTGTTTGTCCTACAAATACTGATGTAAATCTCTAGCCTGCACCTCCCACAGGAGTCACTAATACAGATCTATTGGCTTTAGAGTGGCGGCTGGTTTTGCTGTAGGCAAGCAGCCAAACATAACATCTTCCTGCCCTCCCCCTCCAAAATCTATTGTGTGAATCTAGTGTCTCATTTCAGATGAGGCTTCTTTATTTTCAGTTGCAAAGGGTCCTCAGCACGGAGGGGAGCACATATACAGAGACGTGCATCTCAAGGACACTCTGACTATGCCAGCTCCCGTTCAAAGGTGTCTGACACCAGCAGAGCAATAGCGGATGATCTGGGGGTGAAATGAGGATGGGGGCTGGTGTTCCCCAGTGTCTGCTTGCCCCTGTAGAGGATGGAGTCTGGCCAGAGAAGCTTTCTGCTTTCTTATTGCCTCTGCTGCAAATCAACCTGGGATGGGAGGGAGGGGGATGTGTAAAAGAATCACAGTTAATGGATTTGAGAGATCATTACAAGGGGAACTGTGCACAACAGCGTTGTGATTTCAGCAGCCGCTCTGAAATAACTATGTTCCCTCTCCCCCTGCATCTGAGTGCTCATGGATATTGTTTCAGACTCCTGGTCAGCTGAGCAGGATTAGCTGAGTTTGTGCAGGGTATCAGTTTRTTTTCTCCAAAACTGCCCCTGTTTCTTCTTATTTCTCATGAAAACGTCTATGAAACTTTTGAATGTTTAGAAGGAGTAGCCTGTGGTARCCTTTGGGTAAAAAGGCTTCCAACTGAACTAGCCTAGTCCAGTCTAGTCTAAAATATCTCTCCCTCATGCTGTTTTTTTCTATGCCAATGCACATTTCATCTGGGGAACTCATTGCCGTAAGACTGCATTATGACCAGAGGTAGAGAAGGATTCAAGTATGGGCATAAAAATGGAGAGAATTACCATTAATATACGACATTAATAACATTTTGGGGAAGTGATCTATACTGTGATGCTTCAGGACATAAGCCAGTCTGCTCTAAATAAAGGCCAAGAAGTTGTTTCTTCCAATGGAAGACTATTTAATAGCTGTGTATCACAAAATTTCCTTCACCTTCATCTGAAGCAGGTGGTGCTGGCCAGAATCAAAGGCAGGATGTTAGAATTCAAGATCAAGGGTATCACAACCAAGCATGGCTTTGCAGCTCCTTCAGGCAGAGGTCAGAGACCTACCAACTCCCAGGCAACAAAGCAGAGCGTTTAATGTGATGTAGTCATGCGGGTTCAAAGACTCCGGCAAATTCCAGAACTCTTTAAAGGAGAAAAATGCTTTGCCCACAGGAGAAAGTCAGAGACTAGTCCACTCCACTGACACACTGAACTTGTGAGCTAGYGTTGGGGTCTCTGCTTTGAATAACCCCCCGTGGATTGCTCTTCCATAAGAAAGTCTGGTTTAGTYACGCCTTCAATCCCTGCAAGTCTTTTGTGCCACAACATCTTGCAGCAATGAATCCCATGGATGAACAGCACGTTGCATGAGAAGTGTCTCAAACCTGCCACCTCCTGACTTTAGCTGATGTCCCACAACTGCATTGTCACTCGCCAATGCTATTAAGAACCATCCTCCTCCCTCCCTGGAAAGACCCAGAGGATTTGACAGGGCTCCTCAAACCACAAGGATCTCCTTAGCCTCTATCCACTTACCAAGGACCTCTCAGCACAGTCTCCATCAAGCTGTTTAGGAAACATTAGAAGATTTTTAYCTCAGAAATTATGCATCTGCAATAAACATCCCTATGGTTCATTGTTTCTGAGCAATCTTGTCCCTCTTGGGTAACAGAGTCCAGGATTAATGTTTTCTCATACATCCAATGGAGGAGGTGACTTTGTCCCATTCTGGTAGGCAATGACTCAATGCCACCTCTTGGCTGGGTTTCCACAGGCCCATGAATCTACTGCAGCAGCCCTCAGATCAGTGGGCTTCTTGTACGCAGTCAGTAGCTGCCAGCCTATATRCAATATGTATGTATGTTGGAGAAACCCCTCCAGTACCTGCATGAGACCTCACAGTCTCACTCAGAACATGGCAAGGCATGTCCTTAGCATCAAAGGCTGGCAAATCACAGGTCCTCTGCTTTTTACACTTCCTGCCTGAATTCAGGTTTGAGACCTTGATCCATTCCTTCTAGAGGCTCTGTGTCCTACATCCAGGATATGGGAGAAATCTTTAACTTTGGCTGCTGACATTAATAACAACATCATTCTTTGGTTGGCATAAAACTCCTTATAGCAAGTGCAAAGGTCATCCGTGCAGACACCCGTCTGTGTCCTGAGGTGGCCCAAGAGCAACAGAGAACTCATGATCTGTGAGGCTGAGGAGAGAAGACGTCTAGTCTAGAGAAGATCAAGAGGACACATGATTACAGCCTTCCAACACATAAAAGGCTTCTGCACGGAGGAAGGAAGAGAAAAAAATGTTCCTCATGTCCCTCAGGGATAGGAGGTAATGATGTTAGCTTACAGCAAAGGAAATCGCATTAAATGTCAGGAGAAGCTTTCTAAGAGAGGATAGTAGGGCAGGGGAGCAGACTGCCTCGTGAAGGGAGAGAGGCTGTCTATCACTGAGAGTTTCTAAAACAGCTCCAGCGCCTCGCCAAAGCAATTACAACAGAGCTTTTTCTGTATTGGATTAAGAAAAYGGACACGGTCCTTCCCACCAGACCTGTCTTTCTAACAGTTCAGCAGTGATGTGATTTTCCCAAAGACCACCCAGCCCACCACCCTCACCTTCCCCTCCGTACCCAAGACCTGTTTAGTTTTCCCTTCCTTCTCTAAGGCAACTTCCCAGCAGTGGGTAGATTAAACAAACCCCATCAGGATCTTTGAAAACCCCGAGACAATCCCCTCAGCACGCAGTTGTCTTTCAGGGAAGGAGAGGAGGAAGCAAACGGCATGTCCTAAATGAATCACTACMTTTTTAATGTGCTCCTGGAAGTTTTTTTCACAGACGACGGTGGTGACTGGAGGACAAGATGAGCTGACTTGCTATTTTCATGGCCCTAGCCCAGAATGGCAGCCCTCTAGGACAGGGAAGCCCATCAGCCTGGGTAGAGCTATCTAATGGAGTAAGACATTGCTGTGTGACTCTTTCTAAGTCTTCCTGTCTGAAAGCAGATATCTGGGCTGTCAACAAAACCTTCCTTTCTCAAGCAGAACAAAAGCAATTTGCCTCCAGCGAGGCTGGGTTTCCTTTGTTATGTAACTGTCAGTGGTCTCCAAGTTTAACTGTGTAATTACATTCTCCACAGCTGGCCTCGGTTCAATGGGCTTCTTATTCACAGCCCGTAACTGCCAGGCACTCGCACAGCATGCCAATATCTTGAAGACATCCTTCAGCATCCCGAGTATGTGTATGTGCATCGAGGGTGCAATCTGCGCGGCAGATTCCCAAGTATGCCCTGACCCAAGTGCAAGGCTGGGCTAATACGAGACGGTTGTTCGCGGGAATGACCAAGCTGACAGCTGCTTTGCATCACCGCAGTCCTGCAAAACGGTTAATGCAGGCCAGCCGAATCACTCCCTGTAATCTTCACTGTGTTTACTGTATTGGTTGTGTTTTACAGAGTGTTTACATACGCTTCATGCTCTGACTTTCTGGGTAGGCGCATAACGCAGAGCGCAGGTGCGTGGCAGTCGGGTGCTTGAACAGAGCGGGGACCTGGACCAGCCTCTGTTTGCACTCAAGGCAGATGATCCATGAGGAAATCTGTATCCTCTGCATCTGGACCTGATTTCCAGGTCTTGCTGATCCGCACCYTCCAGACATACACATGGATCTGCAGACTCGAGCCCTCCAAAAGTGCTGCAAGTTCAGACCCCCAAAACATTAGATATTTTCTAAAAACYCTGGGTCATTACTACCTGTGTATGAATCTACATGACTGGGACACTGGACTTGAACTGGTGCCAGTTCTGCTGCCTCAGTCACCAGTGCTTTTTGGAAATATCACCTGTCATGCATCTGGGTAGTCCCAYGCACCATTTGTGTGACTATCTACTAAATCAATATATAGGCAGTGCAACCTGTGTATCTTTTCAGTCTAATTAATGCTCCCACCCCTCTTTTCCTCCTTTTTAAGTRTTATTATTTCTCCTTCCTCCTGTTCTACCCAGGAAATGTTGGGATGCTGCCTTTCATAGAGCTCCCAGGAGGTAGAGCAGATCAATTTTTAATTCAATTTCCTTTCCTTCTACCACGGGTTTATCTAATGGTGTAAAGCACCTAAAAGAGGCAGAAGACTGGAAAAAGACAGACTCATTTGCTAATACACAGAAGGGTYGGAAATAAAGGCAGGCCTGATACCGTATATTTCTGTCTGCCTTGCAGGAAAAGAGCGTATTCTTTTCTTGTAAAAGTCATCAGGTTGTAAATGAAATTGGCCTTGCAGCAGTGATATTTTTGTGCTACGCTCTTTAAAATTCAGACCCACACCAGCTCTGCACGTGGCCTCTGGCAACTGCAGGAAGAAGTGGGGCAAATGCTGTCCCGGTGAGTCTGCAGCCTTCAAAAACTACTGATGGTCACCCAACCACCCTTGGGTTTTCTTACTCACAAAGCACTTAMGGAGCGATTTACCATCACGCAAAGCAGCTCTGCTACAGGAGGTATTGCGTGCTTGTACACAGCATGCACCCCAACAGCCCTTCGTCAGTGCTCAGCCCACGTGGTGTAACTGGAATTCAGGAAGGATCGGGGAAATAAGCGTGCTCAGCAAACACAGAATATTTCMATTTCAAGCTCGTGCAGAGTTTCAGCAGTCCCAGGACTCAAAATGTCCTGTGATGGGCTCAGTAGAAAAGGCTTAGTTTGGTTGGGGTTTCTGCTCTGAGCTGTATCTTTTCCTTCTCATCCTAGAGCTTGCTCCAAAGAGAAGGGCAATGATGCTCCTGTGTCATTGAGAAGGCTGGAGCAGAGGCTGAGAGAGGGCTCTTAGTCCTATGGTTGTGAACCAATGGAGATAAACACAACTGCTCTTAGTGGGAGGTCAGATCTGGCCCCCAGTGGGCCAGAGGTAGAAGAAGAAATTGGGTCAGCGGTGATGGGACTCCAACTTGGGAGATGCAGCTCATGCAAGTTCCCTCCCTCTCACACATGAGGGTTCATGAACAGGGCAAGGCCRAGGCATGTCTAGGGTATCAGCCACCTCTGCAGAGGAGGATGTTGTTGGGAGGCTGAACCCTTGAACAGGAAGCCCCAGGATGTATGCGAGCCCCCCAGCCYGAAGCTGTGCCTCTGCCTGGTCCTTCCTTCTCCATTTACACCTCCCATGTGGGGAACGTCCAGACTCCCCTGGAGGCAGCAACTGGAGAAAGGATAGAGAGATGCTCTGAAGCTCTTCCATCCCTCTCGAGTGATGAGAGGTGGAGGACACACAGCATCAACTGGATGGACGACCTCCCYGCACCCTTCATGTTTTCCCCTATCAACAGAAAGGAGGTGGGATAAATCTCCTGAGGAAGGSCCAAAGGACCACGTTAGAACGGGATCCCCTGGCCCCCTCGACAGCAATCCCCCTCTCCACGCCGTAACGAATAGACACAGAATCACCAGCACAGACACGCCGACTCCTGCTCTCCTGGTGGCATCCCAGGGGTTTAGTCTGSGTATCACTCTGGTGGCACAAGATCATTGTCTGGCGACAGGATTCTGATCCGTGGCGAAGAGTCTCTTCTGTGCATATTTAGGCAGTCGGTAAAATATTTATGAAGCAGGATTGATCTGTTCTGCGGGCCCTCCAAGGACAGGGAGGGCAGGGGAGGAGAAGGAAGCAGAGGGAATGMTACAATTGCAGAGGCTGCTATGCTTTCTAGCTGAAATACACCTTCAAACCCTCCATGAAATATTTTCTTTAAACAGGAACACTCCCACACACACGTGGGCAGCCCAGACMCTAGAACAAAATTAACGGTTCAAACCAAACCCAGCCCAGAGGACTGATTCACTGTRCATCTGGTACGTGGTTAAATAAGAGGTACACATGTCAGTAATCACCCCAAACAGTGGTGTGGGGACGTCCAGCACCAGCCCACCAGAGCAGGTCCAGTCAGTAGCCATGACCGGGAAGATGCAAGACCATGAGGACCACCCCAGGCTTGTGTCTGCTGGCAGTCCAGTCTCTCTTTTCAGTGCAAACAGATTTGGTCCTTTCCCCCCGCCTCCTCTTTTCTCATCCTGCAATCCACCGTACAACCCCCCGCTGTACCAGAAGGTCCCTGGGTCTCTCCACACCACCGCCTCTCTCCTGTGAAATGATAGCAGGACCTTCTGTCTGCACGAGGTCCCGATTTGGACAGGCACGTGCACGGGGGTCTGCCCATCAGTCTGTGGTTCAGCCCTGGCCATGAGGGGAGAGGAGGTGGAAAGGGCTGTGCTGTCTTTCAAGCGGAGGCACTTCTCGTTTCTCTAGATGTTGAAAAGATAAACACTTCTGTCTGAGCTGGTCACCCCAGCCCATACSTACATAGGTCATGAAGGGAATAGCCAGCTGTCAAAATCTCTCCTAAACTGAGCTGTCCTCATCCAGGGCTGATTTCTTTCAGCTGGCTGAAAGCAGCCTGCARAGATTAGCTCAGATGAAACATCTAACTTTCAGATACTTTCTGAAGCAGGATGGAGGAAACCCTACTCAGGTCCTCACYGTGTTCACACAGCGTTCAGCATAACAGCACCCAATCCTTCCTGRGGGCCTCTAAAAACACACAGAAAACACAATAATTGCCTGTCCTGCTCAGTGCAATACTCCAGATACATTTGYTCCAGGTCTCTGGAGAGGGAAAACTCATACCTGAGAGAGCAGCACGCAGAAAGACTAATCCGCACAGCTTTTTTACAAAGAGCAGCCCTACAGGTCAGCAAAGGTTCCTAAGTCTCCTCTCTGTAGGTGGCCAAGAGCAGATGGCTTTGGAAACATATAACAGGTCAAGCATAATGCAATGCTTCCTTTCAATACCCAAACCATACAAAGTTCAGGGACTTCCCGAGCAAGACTTTTTTCCCATGGACATACCGGACCTGAGTGRCTTTTTGTGTTTGTTTGTTTGTTTTTTAATCTGTCCAACCTTCCCTTAAACTTTTAGCATTCACAGTGTTTTGCATCAAGCATTTTTCCAACTTTACCAGAACTCATGCAGGRCTTTGCTGATCATCAAGTCAGGCTGGTGGGATAAGATGGAGAAAGCCAATTTCTATACCTGGATTTGCCACAGATCYGTTGGGGGCTTTTGGGCACACGTTTCTTCTCCCTAGGCAGCCAGGACATCTCTGTGTTCAAAGTTACACGTGGGCTCTAGAAACATCCTGGCTGCCAACAGTCTAGATGGTSCTTCAGAGCTGTGCCATTTCTCACCACATTCCCTGCTGTGCCCAGATCTGTCACTGAGCTCCATKTGACTTTCTGAACTAAACAGCCCAAATTCGTTTCACCTGGAGTAAAGAATGTGACTGAGYTGAGTTAGCAACTTGGGTACACCTGGATGCCTCAGAAGTCAGAGCAGAGAGAGGGCATCAACAAACCACCTTTCGGCTCCTCTGAGGTCTGAGGCGTGGGTAGACATCACTATCCTGCCCCACAGCAATGGTTGGAAGCTGGGCATGCAGAAGTTCRCACAGCAGGTAACGATGTGGGATGCTCTGAAGAGGGTTTAGTGGTCCTGTGGAGGAGCCCATCTCTCCCCACCAGCCCTGTTCTTGATACAGACTTCCCCATGGGGTGGGCTGAACTGAGCTGATAGGACATGGTGTTTCCTTGGGGCTGTGGAGGTAACYCTGCCACCCCATCCTGGTTTCAGTTTCTCTGATTTCTGGGGTTAAACAGTATGGTCCCCACACCAGACACACTGGCTCCAAGAGACCCAGGCAGCCCACGGACCATGGAGCTCATTTACGGACTTTGCCACACAAGTCCCCCAGATGTCAGAGGGTCACAGGGCCATGGGACCTGGGTTTGGGGAGGGGAAGGGGAGGAAGGGAACGGAGGACGAGGGGCTGGCCCAGGGGTCCTCTGCTATCGCCAAATCGGCTGTCACAATAGCAGCACTGTTGCCTCATGGGCTGGCTGGGTGATGGGATTTCGCAGGGCTGTAAATCACTTTCCTGGCGGCTGCGTTCTCCTGCCCGTGTTGAAAAGGCTTAGGTTTCCCTCCCGCAGAAATGATGGCAAGCTCAGAGAAGGGGGCGGAGGCCAGGTGCTGGAAACATTCAGTGGGGGCATCCCCAATCGCATACCTCTGAAATCTGACCCTGGCAGGGAAGTCGATGCGGTTCAACTGACTTCGGGACCTAGCTGCGCTGGTGCCAGAACAAACAGCTGCATTGAGGATTCCTGGGCYATTAGCAGTGACCATCCACACTGGGAATGCTTTCTCCTGCCCGCCAGGAAGGAGGGAGGGAGGGAGGCACCACACGCTCGCTTGTGCAGCTCCCAGATGCTCGCAGGCAGCCCCATGCTTGCAGGGCATGTGCGTGCAGAGCGGCGCTTGCACCAGGAACTCGTTTCAGGCATGGGGGGATGCAAACACCCTGAGGGATGCATGGATGCAGGCAGGCTAACACGTGGCCGGACACTAAGGCACAGGCTGAAAGGACACTGAAACCCTTTCGGACGAGCACCCGCACCCGGCGGTCTGGGCACACGGCTCTGCAAAGTCCCCAGTGTGTGAAAAGCAGGTACGTGATGGAGAAGACTTTCCACCTGTTGGGAAGAGCTGTACAATATGGCTGCAATGGGGGTGGGGGGGTCTTCTGGAGGGACCTCCCGCCATACCTAAGTCCCTGTATCCCAATCCATGAGTCTATAAGTTGAACCCAGTCCGTCCCAGGGATCCTCTGACTTAGCTGCACTGAATACTTGGGAACAGGATGCACCATTGAGAGGTGACAGCACTTAGAGAGAGGAGAGGCAAACAGCCCTGAGACCATAAATATCTTCCTGTTAAGTTAGGCTGTGTTGTTAGCTTCACCCGATGGCTCTTGGGCAGGAAGGAAGGAAAGAGGATGGAAGCCAAGAGCACAAGGCATCCAGTGCTTCAGGTTTCTGCTTGCAGTGAATGGGAGAGAGCRTTCACACTCGGAGCGTGGCCCAGCCCAAGAGGAGCTGGGGACGTGTAGCATGTCCTCTGCAAAGGACAGGTGGGTAGCGGTGGCCTGGAGCGGCAGAGAGCAAGCAGAAATCTGCATCTGGGGATGAAATGGCTCACTGAAAGAGGAAAACGARTTTGATCTGTTGAGTGATGGTGATACCTGTATGGTGTGAAGAAAGATGCTGTAGTCTGTCAGTTGAGTTTCTGTTTTCTGTACTTTGATGCAACTCACAGTWGTGTTTTTGTTGGAGGAGTGTAGTCAAGGAGAAGACTGTGCCCTTGGAGAGTCAGACGCATTGCCTGGGCTCTCACAGGGGCTGAAGGAGAGCCCTCGCTCACAGTAYGGAAGACCTGTGTCTCTGGTCACCCACCGCCCCGTTGCCTCCCAGCTAACCTTGCGTGCACGGAGCCCAGGCGCACACAGTGATGGTATCGCAGGAGGAAGCTAGAAAGCCCGCAGTGATTTCGGTTGTGTTGTACGCAAAGTGCGTTTGCTGGTAGAGCAGCTCAAACGCGATTTTAGCAACCCTACARACAAGCCCACATCATGTGTTTAAACACGCTGTTTACACCCACATGCGGACACGTTATCTATGCACAGCGCTCGCTGCGCATAAAGGAGATGTGTAAAGTAGATCAAAGGAATCCTGTCCTAAAAGTATCTGGTTTCCTCACATGGATGTCTCCAGTTAGTCCAGTGAAGATCCCACCCAGTGAGTGTCTCTCCTGTGCTGATGCCATGTGTCATCCTTGGGGCTTCCCTATACCAGCCTGGCCAGTGAAGGGCTCCCTGTATGGGGTGTGCTCACCAAAATACCCTTTGTATCAGCCACGTGATGCATCACAGACTTTGTTCCTCTATGGGTTTTGCATTAAGCGARGTGGATTAATGTTTCCACGCTTTGTGCAAGGGTGAAAGGACATGGCTTCRTGGTGTCTCAGCCACCAGCAGTGATCCCCCCCAGGGTCTCGGTCCCTGGAGCAGATATATTAATGCAACCTTCAGCTCCCGTGCCCAGTCAYGGAGCAGGAAGCAGGTCTCTGGCGTGTGGGATCATGTTGTCATGGGGAGGGACRGGAATTAATGCAATGGGGTTGTCTATGGAAAGTGTTGTCCAGGGAGCAAGGTCCTACCTGACGTCAAACYCCAGCAAGATAGAACATGGATGGTGGGCTACAACACAACAGCACCCCTGCTTCACCTTGCAGTTCAGAAAGAGGGGCTTCCCTGGTCACTGGGGCAAAGGTGAGGCTCTTATTCACTTTGTATTATTGCTTTATCATAAGCTGCCTGKGGGATCTTGGGCAGATCCACAGCACTATCAATCAGGATCACGTGCTTCTCTGAGTTTCAGCAGACAATCAAGCTGCATCTGGCATGTGGGGTCGTGGGGAGGAAGAGGAGTTTCAACTCTGCTTTGATTTGGGATATACAGCCTAGTGTTCAGAGGGGCCTCGCTAGAAGATCCGGATCCCCAGTGGTCCCAGTCTATGACCCAGATGCACATCCCATTCCCCAGTGCCTGGCTGTGTCCACCGTGCTGGCAGAGAAAACCCTCGAGGACCTACTTTTTGTCCCCTTTTTATTGCACAGGTCAAAGTAGAAGGAAAAACTTGCTAMAGGGCTGCTGCAAAGGTGCAAGCTGTTCTGAACAACCAGCCCTCCCCAATTATCCCAGGATCATTAAAACTGTGTCTGTGACCTTGTGACATCCCAAAAAATCCAGGACAGATCAAGCACTTGCATTTCTGCAGCTATAGCCAGAACACAGAAAACAGGGTTGTGCTACAGCAGTGGCTGCGGCTGATCTGTAGGAAACCAAAGAGGGTGTAGAGATGATATAAGATCTGGTGCCAAGCCTGCCAGGACAAAATCACCACCTTCAAACCTTTCATGTACATTTGAAATAGCTCTCTGAGGTTTGGGGGGTGTTGATGCAACGGCAGTCCCAAAATCAAAGTTGGATGTTCTCCAGGCATCTGTTCTGAAGACACCAGGGTGTCAAAGGGAGAAGAGAGAGAAATGACACCAAGAAGAAGGGGCAGAAATGTCTACCAAGGGCCTTCTGCGCTGGAAAGGACAAGTGTGTGTGCGTGTGTGTGTTGCTCCTATAAGCTGAAGGAGATGCCTGGCTGCGGGGCAGCTGTGCGGCATCATTCGCAGCCCCCAAACTCTCACAGATAGYTCCTGTCTCTCTTGTCTCTGCACTTAATCGCTGTTATTGCTGGGCTCTGAGMCAAATGACTGGCAGAACCCTGGTCTCCTGTGGATCCCTGGACAGAAGCTTTTCATGGCATAGCTGTGCTGGGAAAGGATCGCTATAAAGTCCTTTTCAGACAGCACGTCCCTACCTCCCCGTATCCATCCCCAYGGCCAGCCCTGGCCCCCATGGGGGAGAAGCACCCCTGTGGAGATGCAATGATGAGAAAAGTCCAGTCTGCAGCCAGACCCCAGCTCTCTACCTGCTTTTGCATTATTTATTATTGGCCATAGATGGCAGCAAACGTCTCGAAGCATCCCGCTGTTTTGGCTGGCTGCAGCTGGGAGCTGCAGGAAGAGAGGCACAAGCCAGGGAAATTCCTTCATCCCTTTGCTGTACGGGCATGGTCCCTTCTCCAAAGGGAGAGAGGAGCAGAGGTGCAGGTCACCAGCTGGCTCCCATCCAGGGATCTCCAGCAGAGCAGGTCTAGTGGCTGCTARCAAGCAAGCCCTGGATCTCCTCCAGGCCCCCATGCTCCAGAGTGCTGGGGGGAACTGTGGGACCATGGAGGGAGCCAGGCCTGGTGAGACCCTCAGTATTGCTCACCAGGGATGATCCTGGAGATGACCAGGGCCTGTAGTGACYGGACAAGGGACAACAGTTTTAAGCTGAAAAAGGGTAGATTTAGATCAGACATAAGTAAGAAATTTTTTTTACTATAAGGATAGTGAGACACCAGAACAGGTTGCTCAGAGAAGTTGTGGATGCCCCATCATTAGAAGTGTTCAAAGTCACGTTGGATGGGGTTTTGAGCAATCTGATCTAGTGAAACATGTCCCTGTCCATGGCAGAGGTGTTGACAGTCACAGCCCCAGGATGGGGAARGTCCTGCAACAGGGCAGGAGGGACAGTAGCAGAGAAAGGGCTCTGGTTTGGTCCATTTTGACAGTGTAAATGCCGCCATTGTGTCCAGGTATAGAAAAAGAAGACAAAACTGAAGGCTTCCCGTCTGTGGACCTACACACCCACCTCTATATCAAGGCAACTTTGACTTTACCAACCCCATTTTCCAGCAAGACCACAATCATTCCTGCTCTACAGGAACTTAAGAAAAGCCAGACAGGATCAGGCCAAAAGTCTATCCAGCCCCAGGCCCTGTTTCCCACAGAGTATAATTGCAKGTGCTTGGGAAAAGGAATAAAAGACAGAGTTGTTGGGAGTGATCCTTCCCCTTCTCCTGCCCCAGCTGCCATGTTAAGACTCCCAGCTCTGGAGGTTGCATGACGGCTCATGGTGTTTCACAGCCGTTCCTCCGTTCARTTGTTATTTGTCTTAGCAGGAGTTTTGTGCGTCCAGTTTTCAGAGTGGAGCCATCCTTTTCCATCAAGTCCCACACACCCCAGCCTGGTGAAGACCCCTATTCTCCTCTGCAGGCTCAAGGAGGGAACTGAGGATAGACCTSAAGTCCATCTGTCTGTCTCCCTGCATCCCATGCCGGTGCTGGACTTSCTGGGGGAGGCAGGCTGGGTCCCCTGTCACAGCACTAACTTCACGTTTGGATATGGGTTAAGGTTCCTGCCTCGGCCAGGCTTGCTGGATAGCCTYGGTGGTGTCACTTAGCCTCCCTCTGCGTCCCAGTTCCTTCCCTGTAAGAGAGGGGGTCCTAATCCTGCTTTACCTCCGGCAGCAGCTTTTCAGGGGTTAGACGTACCTGTGCATCTCACCGCCCTTAGTGTTTCAGGCTATATTATCTAAGCAGAGAAGCAAACACCTTCCCAGTCACTTCACCACCAAGGAGAAAGCGTTGCAAGACCTGCTGTTTCTCACTTTGCCTCGAGTTTGCTGTATTATTGGATCCTCTCCCTCCAGCTCTTTGTTCTGCATTTTGTTAGCCAGGCTCCTGCTCTTTCTCTGCCAGGTCCCCTTCTCTTTGCAATCCTTTAATTATCATTTCAGGAGCATAATCACCCAGGGGAGAGAGAGAGAGAGAGCAGGAGGGAGAGATGGAGTGAGCAGGCGCGTGAGTTCCCCCATACGTTTCCCCCTAGAAGCGCAGAAGAGGAATGCTGTGGTGCTGTGGTTCTATAGGTTGGCTCCTGCAATTAGCACAGCCTGTGCAATTAGACCAAGATAGATGATACTGGCAAGGAAACACCTCATCAGTCTAATTTCAAACTGTTATAAAACCAGTGAATGGAAAAGGGAGAGCGTCCATTTGTTTCCAATTGAGAAAAGTGCAGGGTTAAGGTTGGTCCACAGCTCCACCTCTTGCACACACACGCGCGCTCACACGTGGCTAAATGAAACCAGAAGGCAGCAGCGAATATACAGCTGTGACAAATCCTTTGCCTGCTCAGGACACAGAGATACCGAGGATTCAGGGCATAGTGTCAAAACCCAAATCAAAACTTTCTTTGCCGCACCCCTTTTTTATTTGGCTACGCTCTTTGTTTATTTACTTATTTTCCTGCTCCACATCTCTTCCTGATTAGCATTTCCAAAGGAAGTTGAGCTCCCCCGTGCTGGCCAATTTTGCATCCTTTTTTTATTCCAGAGAGTGTACAGTCTGAACAGTGAAGGAAGGTGCCCATGGTCACACCATGAGTCTGTGTCAGAGGAAAGAAGAGATTCTGGTTCCTAGCTGTTCTCCTGAGCTGCAGGTCTACACAATATTCGTCTTCCCCTGATCCATTGATCTGTCGTCTTTTAATTCATCTCTTTCCCAGCTTTATGGCTTTTCTCCCTTCTCCCAGTGCTCCTCATCATTGTTCCCCTCTCTTCTCTCCCAACAAGCTTTTCCTTTTCACCCTTTTTCTGTCCCCAGCTACCTCAGGGGCTGGACAGTCTCTTACACTCCCTGGGGGTGATGCTCCATTCACGTCCTGTGATGGCATAAGGGTGGCTGTCTCCGTGACTAACGCATGGCTCGGGATGGGGGGGCTGAAAATTATGGGTCCCAAAATTAGATTCCCCCCCTTTCCCTAGAAAACAACACTGTGATTGTCTCAGCCTTGATTTTTGCTTCTGGGTAGACCTCAGACCCCTGTGCTGACTAAGATTCATACATGCCAGGGCCAAAGGCAAGACTCTAAGGTTGTGTAGTTCAAGTAAGAYGTTGCCCTTTAAAGCACAGGAATCAGCTTTGCGCTGAAATGCCTCCAGCTCAGCAGGACATCTTCCCAGAATCAGGCGAGACACTCGGTGTCCTGTCCCAGCACCGGGGAACCGTRCGCAGCCTTTTGGAACAAAATCCCACCCGGGCAGCTCGTTCGTCTTTAGGTTTTGTTATAAACTCCAAACTCCCGCCAAGTCCAAGTTCACACGTGCCAAGTTCACTTAACCTTTTGTGCTCACCAGAAGACAACGTGTGGGAGGATAGGGAATGGGTAGCATCTTTTTAAATAGTTCGTAGCTACGGCACTTGCCATCCTCTCTTTTAGAAGGCCCTGGAGAACGGTGTGGAAAAGCAGTGTGCATGTCTGGGCCTGGCAGGTTGGTGCAAAGGGAGGAGGGAAGTCTATTTGGGACCCAGATGAGTCTGTGCAGTTGCTTCATGTTATTTCTGTCATGGGAAAAGCAAAAAACAAAATGGGTGGATGCCATTCAGTGTCTCCTTGAGGATTCCTCCCTAATCCAGGCAAGACATGAGCTCATGATCTCCAGGCTGGTTCCCCTCACTCCAGTAGTGACGGACTGAACTGCATGCCCAGAAGGTCTGGCTGGGGATGCTTTTGTCTGTGTTTTTCTGGAAGTTATTGACTTTGAACCCAAATACCAACAGACAGCCCAAAGATCAAGAGGAAAATTCATACCTGCCCTTGGGGAGAAAACCGTCAGGATTCGAATAATACTATCATCTCAGTTCCCCYGTTGCTGGGAATAGTTGGAATTGTTTTGCCACAGCTCTAGTCAGGAACACATAAATAATGATCTGTTGATAACTGCTGTCCGTTCTGGAGGCAGAGAGGAGGGTAAGGGATCATCRGTTTATTTTCAGCTGAGAATTTCTGGAATGGAAATTGCAGGGGTTCTGGGTTTTCCTACCATATATTATTGCATACATATAAACCCACACTCAGGCATTGCAGTCCTCAGAGCACTTTCTTCACTGCGAAAAGGCTGAACAAGTTGTTGGTTAGCAAGGACACCCATTAGCGGGAGACATGCTCCAGAATATGTTTTCTTGAGGGCAGTTTGTGACCAGATGTCACCTTTGGCCATTGAATTGCTGTCTTTCTTGACAAGGGACTGTATCATCTTGTCTTCCAGCTGGCCRACCTTCTAAACTGGGAGACATTGGGATATACCAAAGAATGCCAGTGGTGTTTTMCTAAGGAAGGCTTTTCCATCTAAGCCAACAGCTAGAAGGCTATTTGTAGACGTGAAGACATTCTCCCCCACGATGTGGAGAGGTACCAAGAGGCCTAAGTCAAGCTCTAGTCAGCTGAGCTTTTCCCAGTTGTCAGTGTAGGCTCCTCCGACAGGACTCATGATTTAGGATGGGTTGAATCATCCTCCAGAGCCCATCACTAACCTTTTGTGGTAGATGGAGGCTGCCACAAAACTCTGCTCCCAATTTAGGTGCTGTAGTAGGTGAAGTTAGATGAGAGGCATCTGAATTGTGGCAATGATGTTTTTAGAAGGAAACAAAAACCCTACATCTCAATGGCTTGTCATTAAAGTTACATGCAAGCCAAAAGGCCCAATTTACTCAGAATTATGTTCCCCACCAGTAAATCATTCCTGCTTTCTCAAGGCRTTGGATCACTCTTTCTCACCTCCCGAGCTATGAGCTCCACAGCATGGTCCCAGGTTTCCCCCACATATCCACAGCATCCACACGACATCAGTCTTYTGCCTGATTGTTTAGAAAGTCTTACAAAGTGCCTCAATTGAAAGTAGCTCGCTCAGGAACCTGTTCATTAGCATGGTGCATGCCAACCCAACAGGCTGAGACCATCAGGAGTGATGATCTCCTGGCCGTGATCCTCTTCTGGGGCTTCAGGAGAAGCCCGAATCCTTCAGCAGGTATTGAATCAGCATCACATTTGGTGTGAGGAAGAAAAGTGCCCTTGGACCACTGCCTAACGTGAATGGTGTTGCCACCAATTTTCCTTCCCAGTTCCCACTGAAAAGGAAAAGTTAGGAGCAGTGGGTGGGGGAAGGGGCGGGGGGAGATAAGTGGGACAGGGAACGTGGCCATCCTCCGCTCAGGTACCACGCAAAGATAATGAGATCCTGAGCAAACRTTCACCAGACGCCTTCTGTGTCTCTGGAAACCTGAGATGCATCCTCTCCTKCATGAGGAGTGAAAGCTGTTCCGTTTTGATTTCATCCCTCCTCCATCTGCTTTACTAAGTTTGGCCCTGCTTATAACTAAAGACATTTGGCTCCTGTCTCGGGCTGTCRACCGTGTTGATAGAAGTGGTTTCCTGTTGCAGGTCTTTGTTTTTGAGTGACCAGCTTTCCAGATGGCAGAGGCCACATTTCCCCTTCTCTCCTTCCGAGGCCTGTTTCCCTTCTCGTTACCTGCCAATTAGGACTCATTACCCACTGGGGAGAGCTGCTTTGGGAGTTAGGAGGCCGTGACTGCAGGGCTGAGTGTCTTGTGGCAGTAATTGTGGGACGTCGTTGCTCTTGCTGTGCAGTTCTCACAAGGAGAACAGAGGGCTTGCTCAGCTGAACCCAGCTGGGGTCTTTTTACCCCAGTTCCTGTCTCCAAAGTGGCCGAAAAACAGACGTTTAAGAAGACGTGGAAGAAATGCCATTGTAAATATATGTGGTGTAATATCCTTCCCTCTCCTCCATCCAGGTTTATTTTCTAATCTCTGACTCCTGAATAAAAAGCCTGAATCTTGAAGGGTGTCTAAGCTGTCCAAAAGTGTTTTTTTTTAATTTGGTCTTCTAAAGAAAAAAGATTTATTTGGTTATGTGTCTACATGTGTGTGCACTTGCATGTATTCACCTTTGCACCTATAACTTTCAAGRAGTTTTGAATCTTTAGTTTATCTTTAAACAAATCTGACTTTTGGTTGAGGTTTTAAAGCCAGCCAGTGCCTGCAAGCTCTGTAAAAATCAGCCGTTGGTTAGAGGAAAGCAATTGAACCAGTTGGTGACCTTGCAAAATTAAAGTTAAAACTTGCATTCAACCTTATTAGCCAACAGGGCATCCAGGGTGCCCGAAACACCAGTCTGTAGAAAACTAGCATTCACTACATCCACTATTTGATGATCTCTTAGCATGGGCTATTCCTAGATACGAAAGCCAGAAGGCTTTTCTGTATAACGCAAGACAGAATTTCACTCATTGTTCCAGCACAAAGCCCATTTCTCACAGTCGAGAAGGGGTGTYTCCTTTTCAGGAGGCATCCAATCTGCTTTTTCAGACAGAGAATAGAGAATAGTCCGCGCCCTGTGCTAAATTTAAGGTGCAGACACGTTCATATGCATCAGCAAGAAGTCACAGGACTGGGTGTGCACCAAAATGCCCACTGCTCCTCTGAGTATTTCTAACTGGGGAAACAGTAATTTGATATTTGCACGTGCTGATAGCCATATCTGTCTAGATGTTAGTGGATACAAATCATGTATTGTGATTGTGAGAGCACTGGTATTCTGAACCAGCCTCTCAGTAAGAGATCCTACCCCAGCATAGCCCAGCTGACGTCAGTGGGGCGGCTCGATTTACATCGGCTGAAATTCTGGGTCCATTTGCTGTGTCTCGGTCGGTTCATTGGGGCTGCCGATGATGGGAGAATTTGCGTCATTCAGCTGCGGTAGGCATCGAAAAATAGMAYGAAGGACTCAAAAGAAATGCAGCACTGGTTTTGCCAGCTTCAGGGAGAGAAGCAGCAAAGAGACCTGGGGGTGCTGGTCGAYAGCCRGCTGAACATGAGCCGGCATGTGCCCAGGTGGCCAAGAAGGCCAACRGCATCCTGGCCTGTGTCAGGAATAGTGTGGCCAGCAGGAGYAGGGAGGGGATCGTGCCCCTGTACTSGGCACTGGTGAGGCCGCACCTCGAATCCTGTGTTCAGTTTTGGGCCCYTCACTACAAGAAGGACATTGAGGYGCTGGAGCGTGTCCAGAGAAGGGCGACGAGGCTGGTGAAGGGTCTGGAGCACAGGTCTGATGRGGAGCGGCTGAGGGAGCTGGGGGKGTTYAGCCTGGAGAAGAGGAGGCTGAGGGGAGACCTTATCGCTCTCTACAACTACCTGAAAGGAGGCTGGAGCGAGGTGGGGGTCGGTCTCTTCTCCCAAGTAACAAGCGATAGGACGAGAGGAAATGGCCTCAAGTTGCACCAGGGGAGGTTTAGATTGGAGATTAGCAAAGATTTCTTTACTGAAAGAGTGGTCAGGCATTGGAACAGGCTGCCCAGGGAAGTGGTGGAGTCACCATCACTGGAGGTGTTCAAAAAACTTGTAGATGTGGCATTTTGGGACATGGTTTAGTGGGCATGGTGGTGTTGCATTGACGGTTGGACTCGATGATCTTAGAGGTCTTTTCCAACCTTAATGATTCTATGATTCTATGATTCTATGATTCTATGATTCTATGATTCTATGAGAAGATGTAAATGGATGATGTTGTGCTTTTACATGAGCCCTAGACTTGCTTGGGTTTGGGTAGCTCTAGATCAGCGCTGGAAATGTGATGCATAAATATCCTTTTTTCCCTGATGTGTGACAGGCAGTCCAACTTCAGGTGTKCCTGAGATGACTATATCAGGGCTCAGCTTGCTCTGTGTATGACCAATGGATTGAGAGGCACCTCCAGATCTTGAGTGGAGCGGTAGCTGGCTGGAGGGACTCTCCCCCCAGTGATGGAATCAGCCTGGGGAGACAAGCTGATTGTCATAGTGTCTCTTATGTGTCTGGAGATAGGCGTGATGAACCCAAGCTGAGCAATGACCATGAAAGGTCAGCAGCACCACGGGGCCACAGCTTTGGTGTCAGTGCTGACACCGTCAGGCCTAAAGTGCCAAACAACCCAGACAGAATTTGAAGGCTGGCATCAGAGAAGATTGCGTATGGCCACTGCAGAGAAGGGTTCCTAGCAAACAAGATCATCCCAAACACAGGTTGAGTGGGTCACCTAGGGATTGCTGGGAAAGTAGCTGAATGCAGGGCATTTAGTCAGTAAAGCCAAAAMCAGAGAGAATAATGTCTTAGGTTAGTGATGACAAGTTGCATGCATCCTGTTTCCAAAAAAAGACCAATGGCCTTTTTCAGTGCAATACTGAACCCAGAGCTCCTGGCAGCATCTTTAAAGAAATGTCCAAAAGTCACGATCRAGAATATTCCCTGATGGCAGAGATGGAAGATTTCCAGAGCCAGAAAAACTTGCTTCTTTTGCCTCTAATAGCTCAGTTTCCCTTCCCTTATCTTCCCACCAATAATGCCAGTTCACCTGCAGAGTATAAATGCAAGCTGAACCTGCCTGCCTTCAGGTTTCCTTTCACAGTCTTGTYTTCCATTTGCATATAATCATGGCCCCATCGTCCTGCTTCAGTCTCACCTCCCCGCTCCGTCTCACAGCTCTCTAACGTCCTCCCGATTCCAGTGAAATTCTTTCCCCTCTGCTTCTTGTTGACACACAAGTTCAGCCTCCAAAATCAGGATGTGAGCAGGCACTGTTTGTCGTAATCCCTCCACCAACCTCGCCCCACAAAGAATCTGTTTTCGACAGACAAAACCTCATTAGCTGTTTTACGGGCTTGTCGATGCACACTGATGGCTGACTTGTTYCTGAATCCAAAGTGAATTTCTGGAAAAGCTTTCAATTGTAGAGAACTGGGGCGGTTAAATACAGTGAGATATTTTTAGGGTTTGGTTTTTTTTTTTCTTTTTTCTCATGAATAATGATAATCTGCCTTTGTACACGCTGAAAAGATCAAGCGTAGCAGGGAGGCTTGGCTGTGATGGAGAGATCAGCAAGTCRTTTGTCCTGGGGTGTCAAGTGCAGGGGTCACCATCATTTGCAGCAGAGCCTGGTGATTAGCAAAGTGGATTTTGCACAGAGCAAGTAGCAGCAGAAAAAAAAAAAATCTCAGATCCAGCCAGGTGATCTGCTATTCCCCACGGCAGAGCTCTGGCTCCGGCAGAAAGAGTACTGGAAGGAAAGCTTTGTTGAAACACTTGTTAAGGAGGCTATGGCTTATCTGGAACATCTGTCCCTGCGTAAGCCATGTCTGTTGACTTTATAAACTCTGAGAGCGGTGGTTAACAAAAAAAAAAAGAAAAGGATTGGTATTTTAAACAGCTATTCTGAGACAGACACATGGAGAGGATGCAGAGATGCAGGAGGAAGGAGAGCAATTCACCCACCTCACTTTCGGTGACAAGGGTGGGAACCACTCCCTCTGAGCTCATATCCCAGGCTCCCTTTATAGCCGCTGAGGAAAAACAGGCACTTTTAAGGCATGATTCATGTGCCCTGTTTACGTGTCTACTTTAGGAGGAGATAAATCATGCCTGGCACTCCAGTCAACGCAACGGTGGCTTGAGTAAACTAAACACTGCCGGTGCCCGGACACCAATTAGGACTTTTTCTTAGTATTAAATTYTTCTCGCCTCCAGCATAGGGCGGCCCCATCCCAGCAATGTATCAGGGATGGTGCTTATCCTACTGCTGACCCATGCCCAGGAATAGTCGGAGTGTGCCAGGGACAGGGCAGACCATCGCTCCGGTGCCTGCTCCAGGGCCAGAGGGGTTCCCCGGCAATAACTCATTCACTAACGAACACAAATACCATCTATTTTAAGCAGATCTCCGCTGGCACTGGAGAGAGCCCAAGGTGACTAGTTCCAGTGGAGACATCTGCATTTAGTCAGCTGAATCCTTTCTAAATGTTATTTTAAAAGGCTGCTGGCAATTTATACTTGTCTGATTTTTCCAAAGCACAGTAACAACTGTGAAGACAAGTGTGAAAGCAAATGGAGGAAAATAATACATGCACACACACACACACACACAGAGATACACACATTCCCCTATGGTCTGGGTGTTTTGCACCCCCAAAGGCACTTTTAGATAGATTACTTTTAAAAGCCTTAGGCCAGATTATCCAGAGAAATTTATTCTGATTTTTCAACAGACYTTTAAGACCCAGCTTCCAGAAGAGCTTTGCCTTTGTCTCAGMGCCTCAGTAAGATTTGAAAAAGCCATTAACATGCAACGAACCCCGATACAGGACCCCTGGCTGGATTTTCCCAAGAGCATGGCATTCAGTGGGCTAAGCTTGTTTTAAATCGCAGATGCTCAAGCCAGCTTGGTGCAAGCTAGCCTGTCCCAGCATTGCACATCTGTGCTACCCCACAGCCCGGGATGGTAAGCCCACCATAGGGTTAGTTTGACCCTGGCTATGCCACACCAGGGACACTGGCATCCCTTCTCGTTCCCCATCATAGAATCATAGAATCATAGAATCATTAAGGTTGGAAAGGACCTCTAAGATCATCAAGTCCAACCGACGACCCAACACCACCATGCCCACTAAACCATGTCCCAAAGTGCCACATCTACAAGTTTTTTGAACACCTCCAGTGATGGTGACTCCACCACTTCCCTGGGCAGCCTGTTCCAGTCCTTGACAACCCTTTTGGTGAAGAAATTTTTCCTAATTTCCAATCTAAACCTCCCCTGGCACAACTTGAGGCCATTTCCTCTCATCTTAAATCTCTCCATCATCCCAGGAGAGCCAAGACCCCCTTCACAAACCCCTCTGAGACCAGCAATGCCCTTCCCAAGCAAGAGGGATGCAGACAGGGCCCCCAAAAGTCTGKCCTACTGATCCTCAGACATCAATACACTACACGTTGTTGATACCAGGACAAACAAGTGTAACGAGCAGGAATAACTTTAGGTCGGAAATTAGAAGGGGGGCTCCTGAGAAAGGGACAAAGTTCCTGAACAGCCTTCCATTCAAGAGTCACAGGGTTGTAGAAGCCTGAAATAGAGTGTGACTGCTCAACACAGACAAGCACACAGACATTTGGCACCACGTATACCCAACTGCACGAGGAGCAGCTCTCAGGGTGCATATGGCAGGGATGGGAGCCAGGATCTGGCCGACGCTGTGRTCCCACAACCTGGAAATTGCCGTGGCTTTAGCTTCTCCTTGATGTGTCTCAGTAAAAAACTCTTAATGCACCTCCTTTTTGTGAGAGAGATGGTTGGGGAGCTCCAGGTGACCCTGGGTGTGATGAGTCCCCACAATTATTATTGCTGCCTTGCAAAACGAGGGCAACCAGCAAGAGGAGGGGACTCCAGCTCGAATTTAGTTGACCTGACAGTGAGCTAAAGCTGGAGCACTTCTATAATTTTCTGCTCAGGAAATTATAGGTTCCATCTCCCCCATTATCATTTTAGACCAGAARAGATTGATTTAGTTTTTGTTGAGAATTTTTGCTCAGTATTTTCATTTTATTGTAGCTGAAGCTGGAAACTAAACCCCTTTTGAACTGCTTGATTGATTGCTGATGAAATCCAGGATGTCCCTGTGCACATTTCTGTTAAGCTCCAACACAGACAGACATGGATGAAATAATTTTAAATAGCTCTGGTACTGATGAATGGAGGGCTAGAGATGCTTTCCCATGCTACTTGCAGCAAAACCTGAGTATTTGTATGCACCTAGACTGATACGGARTAATTTAAGGCTTAATCTTGGTTTTGGGGGCAGGGTGGACCCCCCATCACCTTGTGCCATTGGACCATTGACCTATCGCTGTGAAAAAAAAATACACCATTCATTTCTTTAAGACCACGAGGGATGCTGTGATTCTTTGCTGTATTTGAAGAAGCACCTCTTGAAACTCCCAGGGTCTTGGGATATGGGACGTGGGCCAGGCTCAGATGGGGAGTGGGCCTTTTAGTTGAATTTATTTGCATTTAGGGTTTTACCCTGGGACAATCATGTATTGCTTCTTGTGCTGATTTCTCTATTAATTTGAATTTTTTCCTCCAAAAAGGTTCAGTCCCTTTTGCCCWGGTGTTGCTTATCTTGGTAACAAGTCATTTCCCCATCTAAAGTATCTAAAGCATACCATACATCATTTGGTATGAATCATACYAAACTCAGTTCAGCCACCTTTCTGCTCTGGGCTGTGAGATGCAACCAGTTGGCCAACTGTCAGTCATGGTGGCCTTGATGCTTGGGAATGGCCAAGTCCAGCAGTGAAGTTACATCAGTGATGGTCCTTGTCCCTACCACGTCATGCCATGGAAACACCATCTGCCCCCATTTTAGAAGCTCTGCCAGGTGGAAGAGGAAATGGAAAAGCAATCTGCCTCTTCGCTAATTGATTTCTTCTTCACACTCAGCACTGCTGTGCTGTTGATCAAAAGACCATCTTTGGTCACTGTGATTAAAAGGGTTTGCAGATCTCAGGAGACTGCTAAACCCCAGCAAGACACAGAAGCAACAGAAGAAACTAGGATCCAACAGGCAGTTGGAATAATCATTTACCAGCATTTCACATCAGAGAATCGTGCAGCACATTACTATCCTAACCACTAATTAAAATTGCAAGCACCCCACTGAGGTGGCAAGATGCATTGTAGCAGCTGGTCAGAATGTTTCCCTCAGCATTTTTTTTCCCAATGGAAAATGACTTCCTGATGAAATGGGAATGTTCATTGAAAAGCTTTTTTCATAGGAAAAAAAACCTCTTTTTTTCTTTTTTTCTGAGAAAGCATAAAATCTGTCTTTTCCCTTCAGAGAGCAAAAATTTAAGCCTAGGAGAAAAATCAGCTATTCAGGGCAAACAGATTTGTCTAGTATTTGTGTGTGTATATTTGGTTTTTGTAATGAAAACCTACAAGAGTACAAAGAAACAGCAACATTCCTAATGGTGCCAATTTCTTTTGTTGCAGAACTAATTGCTCTTCAACTAGCTCTGTGCCTTTTTCCTTACAGCCAAAAGCCACAACCCTACCAGCAAGGGAAAAGAAAGGAGGACCCCAGAGTCCTGGCAGCAAGTCCTGTGTATGCTAAAGCATTTTACCTAGATCCAAACCAGTGATTCCTTATGAACTGGCCTTGCAGCTCCTAGGAATGACATAATATTTTGGCATCTTTTTGATTGGGTTTTCTCTTGGGAATCTATTTCTAAAGTTGCCGTCTTTAGTGCTCAGAATTGCTGCTGAATGCAAAAGAACATGCCACTGGTAATATTGTTATTGACATTTTTGTGAAGAAAAGAGGTTGAGGATGCAAAGAATATGAGAAACGCTCAGCACAGGATTCATGTAGACACCGCAGTGTAGGAATCTTTCTGTATCCTTATAGATAATGGAGATCTTGTTCATGCTGTCAATATACGTGGGACATTATGCAGGTTCACCTAAGAGTAGACATTTAAAATAGAGTTGATCAACCATAGCTATAAAGTGCCTGTTTCTCCTCGTTGGCTACAAAGGGAGTGCAGAGCTCAAACGTAGTCATCTGAGCTGTAGGTGCTCAAAGTTACATGGTGTGAACCCCTGTAACGCCCTAGAAAGACCTATAGCTCAGAATACCTACTTTCCTTTTCGAGTTGCATCCCACCAGGTGCTGTTGCGTACCCTTGTTATAGCAGCTTCAATTTCTTCATACTACTTCATGCAAAGGTGCTTCTGGTGTGAGGAGGAAGAGTGCTTTACTCAGATCTAGACTTCTATCACCTGCTTGTTTCCCAAGTCCCTTACACTTTTTTTGGAAACCCTATCCCAACCCCTTATCTTTGCCTACTTGCATGGCTCCAACTTATGTCTACTGTATAATTTATCCCATTGCTTACTTTATATGAGAATTTGGCCTCTGGAGATCCACCATGTTTGCCCCATTGGGGCTTAAACAGTAGGGTGTATTATTTCTTCTTGATAATATCTACCTTACCCCACTTCTTGTGCTTTTCATGGAAATCTGCCTAAGTCTGATTTTGCCTCTGTTTATGGTTAGTCTGGAACAGCAGTGTCCACTGAAATCAGCCACTTGGGTTGTAGATGGGTCAAATGAGCATTGACTCATGGAGCAAAGGCATCACACAATCTGCAGCCAGGGCTGAGAAGGGACACACCTATGAGGAAAAGGTACCCAGAGACATCTGTCTTGTGTCTCATAGCAAAAGATCAAGGGGATTTTCTAAGCAAGTTCAACAGGGAGACAAAATAAGTCATTGAGAAACCTTCAGAGGTTTACCAGACTAAGGAATTTGTTGTTACAAGAGAGGTATGGAAACCAAGAGYTGCAGTCAGATCCAGGGGACTAGACCTTTGAAGAATCAGCAAGCATTTCCAGGCCTACAACTACAAAAAGTGAGTYGGAGGGGAGGAAAGGGAATTAACKTTGGAGGGAATCTGTAAGCTCAGCCTGAAAGTTTCTAATGATGAGGGGTCGGTAACCACCTCATGAAAATGGCTATCCCAGGATGTCATCCATCTCTCAGCCTTCCCAAAGCACCTGCAGGTGGCTTCCAGTCTTATCTGSTCTTCAGTGCTCTTTTACACTCTTGGCAGCCCTGGTTGACCTTGCTGTAGTGCAAGGCTGAAAGGTGCCTGGGTCAGCAACGGGTCCACCACACCCAGCCTGCTCCCCCGATACAGCCCATCTGGGTAGATTTCTGTCAGCCATCTGGCAAATTGCAAAAAAAAAAAGAGCCTTTTGGCCCCAGAGCAGGGAGAGGAGAGGCTCGCTCTCTTCTCCAGAGGGCAGTGAGCCAGGCAACTGTCTGTCACAAATCATTATTGCCAAATAAAGAGCGTCGCATTTTAGTCCAATAAAGAAGGGTACACAAACCCAGGCACTACTAAGCCCCAATTTACGGTGCCGTTCAAMGAAAATAGGCCTGATGGCTCAGTGCCTGCATCCACCGGTGGGTGATGGGAGCACGGCAACATCTCAGAGAAGGACCAACACATTGGAGCTGCGGCAGGGCTGCGGAATAGGTGGGAAAACCCAGGAGGGCRAGACATGTCGAGGCCGTGGTAGTAATAATATGTTTCTCCTCTATGATCTATTTTAATTCTATTTTCTGCTCTCCTCCCAGTCTGTTTGCAGGACCCCCAAGGGGGTGCAGATTGAGACACTACATCCTTGTCCACACCAGCCCAGAGTGAGGAAATGCTGTGGGTCTCACCCAGGTGAGGGAGARTCTAAAGGCAGGGGAAGAAACAGCCTCCTTGGAAGGAAAATAATCAATGTCTGTAGGAAGCAGGAGCCTGAGCCACACTTGMAGGGAAAGCTAAGCCTGCACCCGGCCATCACCCAAGGTTTTACCAGTGCACACAGAAATGGAGGGGTGCCTTTTATTTACCCCAAGCTCTTTGCAAGGGAAGAGATSCTGGCACAAGCTGGGAGCCTTTTTCTGCAGTGTCTGGGGCACAGGTTGGACCCGTTATGCTGTAGGCTGCTCTGCTGGGAGATGTTCCAAGCTGGCTCCAAAGTGTGGACATTTTGAGCTGGAGCTGCAGTGGGGTTGACAGCCAGACAATGCCTGGGGACGTATGATCACTTACCACTTACGGGCTTGATCTCCACTCCGTGATGTAGAAAGAGCCATAGGAGGCTCCATAAGCACTTCCATCCCATCCACTTTATTCTTGGCCTGAACTTGGGCTCACAAGAAGTTGCTCAACAGGAAGATTTTTTTCCTTTTCTGATAATTGGTTGTTATGGAGTGATTCTTTAGACAGGACAAGACCCTGTGTTCTTCAGAGCACAGGATTTGTTGAGTGCCCTTGTTTTGTTCCCATCTATCGGATATGTGTGGAATTAAGCAGGGGCATATTCATTAACCTGAGCCCAGACCAACATACTGAGTGCAGCTGCTGTCCTGGCCGCTGCTGCAGAGGCTTGTTGAGTTCCTGGTCTGATTGCTGGTCAAAGGACTGATGTTGATGTGACAAGCTTTTGCTGACATTACTTCTAATCTCCTGTGGAGAAAACACACCTTCAAAATAAAAACAGGTGGTTGGGTTGGGTTGGTTTTTTCATTGCTAGTAAAAACCACCTTGATTTGCAGGGTTTTTACTGTCACAGTGGTCTCAGTTAATATAATGGACACAGACRTCATAGTCAAGAGAAACCTGGTTTTCCTGGAAAGCTTAGTACCGTGAGAGTGCTCTGCGGCTGCTCTCCAGGAACGGCAGCTTGCCGGTGTCAGCATCCTCCGGCACAACAGCTACGGGACCCGCAGGGCTCTGACTGCCTGAGCAGCTGTATTTTGCTGCCTGTGCTTATCGCACTGACTCACAGAAAGCAGGATCAGCCCATCGCTGTCTTCTCCAGCAGGTGGTTATCCACACGCAAAAGGCATCAGCCTAGTCTAACGGGTCAGCTAGATATTCAAAAAGTCCTGGGCAAGCGTCTAGGCTCCCAGAAAAATGGAGAGAAATTTCCTTCAGGAACAAAAAAGTGAAGTCACATCRGCAGAAACCTGAATGTGAGCTGGAATGTTTCCTCTGTTCCTGCAGGGCCTTTCTCCCACCAYCCCAGGACTAGGACCCAGAATGGATCCCAGCTCCCAGGACCTCCTTGAGTCCTAAGGAAATCTATGCTCCTGCAGTCACAGAGCTGTTTCCAGCTCTCTGTTTTCAGGTCCCAGACATTTGAGAGACCTGCTGAGATGACTTTCTTTGTTGGCTGTGTCTTTTTTGCTTGGCACCTTTGCTTCCAAGGATGCTAACAGGAGRTATTGTCAGGTATTGTGATAGGCAGTCTGTTAGTCATCTGGGTAAAACTCTGGCACACACAGTAATTTCAGAATGAGATCTCCCTTTCCATTACAGCAGATGGTCTTTGTGGCCCATTTTAGGTAGAAGATGAGATATAGACCTCTTAATTATCATAAAGCCTTCAAGAATCCACTAAGGTCTCAAGTGCACAGGCATTAAATGATTTGCCTAAGGCCATAAAAGAAGACAGTGTCAGAGAAAGGATTTCATCCCCKCTGTACAAGTGGGGAAAAGAGGGGAAGTTCACCCAGCATAGCAAGGCATAGAAACCACGTTTCTGGTGGTCTAGTGTAGAATGGTCCTCAGCCAATGGGCCAAATCCACCCTGTGCACACCTGCTCTGATGCTCTCGGTAGCAGCGATGAAGGGAAAAGGGGCCGGTGCTCTGCGATGGCGCACGGGTTGCCTCCCCCAARAGCCTCCTCCCACGTCCCGCGCCGTCCGCAAAGCCTCCTGCGGACAACGAAGCAGATGATGTATTACTGCAGCAGAAGCTGGGAAGACCTGAGAGTGCCTCTAATGTGATCCCGGAGGGGAGCCAACTCCTTGTGTACTCAGCACGGCTTTCCTGGCACCAGCCAAGGAATGCTGGCACGCCGGCTCCTCCAGAGCTATTAGCGGTGCTGCACGCTCCAGGACTGCAGAGAATACGTGCTCTGTGTTGCAACCGCCCTGGAGATCCCACCAGGCCACGCTCTTCCACGCCGCCCACCGCAGAGCTCCACCGCATCAGGGCAGGGCTCTGGGTTTCAGTCCTGGGGTTGGGAGGGCTTCTGCAAGGCCAGAAATTCAGGTCATCCCCAATTCTTGCTACCCCCTCCCTTTCCTGCTCTGAAGGTTTGTTTGCGCTTGCGTACGTGCAGCTGAGGAGAAGTTCAGTCTAGCATTGAAGCAATGGGATTGTGTGCAGCCTGTCTCGGAGGGCTGGCCACCCCAAACATCCTCCACAAGCCACAGTAATTCTCATGTCCTCTTCTGCCAGGAGTCTGTAGCTTGTACTGACTCCCCCCAAAGSCATTTAGATACTGGACCTGGATCCACAACACTTGGTCTCTCAGCACTCATCTAGGTACCTGCAGATCCCGGTTCCACTGTGGCTCTGGACCTGGACCTTGCTGTAAGAACTCAAAGTGAAGAGTAAGTCTCCATGTACCAAAGATATTTTCAACAGAGACCAAACCAGCCTAGCCCAGACTCTCTCTTTCACAGCTCCCTGCTTTTGAACCCTCCAGCTCTGATTTCAGCCCTGGAAAAACAGTGATTGAGACCCAGTGACTACCGCTGTAAGTTATATATAAACTGGAAAGGTTCCTGGCTCTGGATTCACGACTATATCTCAGACATCAAATGCCGAGCATGGTTCCTTGGATGCTTTTCACCTGGGTGAAAGAGCCCTCTCCCTAGCTCAGAGTCATTGCRCATCAGGCATCATTCCCATGTGACAGTTTGGATGCAGCCACCCTCTCTTTTAGAAGGGTGAAAGAGTTTCACAGCAAGGATGTGGATTGTCCCATGCACCTCAGGGGCAGMGAACAGTGCCGGACAGTTTGATTCAACCATGCAGGCCCATAGCACCTTTCCTAAGCATGAGTCTCTGCCACTTGGCTGGAAGAACACCTTTTGCCCTGGGCAACGTCCATAACTGATATCCTTCCTGTGGTTGGAGAGATGCTCAGACACAGTTGGATAGCCAACAGCCAGCGCAGACAAACTGGCCTTATTTGGRTGATATCTAGTTTGGGAGGTGATGCCTCCCACCCGGGAAATGCTTATTTCTCTGCACTGACCCCTAAACTTAGGTGATATGACTCCCACTTAGGTGCATTTCTGGACACAGGATAGTCACAGTAGCCTGATCCCCACCATGGCAGCTACCCCCGCTGARGGTTTATTTTCCTGACCAAACCCATGCTGGCATCTGTCCTTGCTGTGCCGTTACCCCATGTTGCCACCTGTCACTTGTACCCAACCTCAGCTACGGGACATGCTGCTCAGCATGTCCCACGCAGGAGGGTACGTGGAGGCACACCCCAGAGCGAACAGATATTGCAGTTGTGCTGTGAGCTATCTGAGTTTTCTCTGCCTTCGGCTGTGGCTGCTGGCACACTTAGTGCAGAGGGGGAGATGGCATTCAGCCCGTACCTGCCTGGCCCACAGCCTTGGCACAGCATGCACAGGACATGAATTCCTCATCTCCCTGCGGTCCGTATGCGGTAGCATCCCACCGGCAGACGTGACTTGGCATGAATAAATCCCAAACCCTAGGACTGGGGCAGGAGGCTGAGGGATGTGGGATGGATCATCTACAGCAGAAACATCTCAAGAGCATCCACCAAGCCCCTCTATGGACATCAAAGATGGGAAGAACGAATTTAGCTTCCAGCTGACTTCTTCCCCGAATAAGAGAGAAGAACGGAGGGCTGCACCAAGCCAGCTCAGTGTTGTGTCTCTGTTACATCTGTGTGTGTCTCTGGCTGGGGAATTGCTGGGACTGGAGGCTGGACACATCTGGATGTCTGGCACTGAGAGAGCAAAATGCACACAGGGCTCTGGAAAGGAGCAGGTTAGCCTGACCTAAAGGCTTTGTGGTGTCCCAGGTCTCCAAGCTGCAGCAGGGAAGACGTGCCAAGACTTTGCCTCYCTCGCAAAATTCATGGGCTGCATGGGGCCACGGTGTGATCTTGTCCTTGGTCGCTGATCAGGGCTCAGCAGCCTGCTGTAAGATGAAGAGTTGATGTTTTGGAAGGAGAAAAAAAAAAGAAAAAGAAAAAGACAAAAAAAGGGCAAAAAAAGAAATCAATTGCAGTATGGCCTGGAGCAGCTGCATTGGAAATTCAGTCAAGCCTTTGAGCAAAAAGGCTGATGATTTGCCAACCTGAAGGCTGAGGAGCAGCACTTCGGGCTGCAGGAGCGGTTTCCTCATTCCCATTGCTCCCCCTGACACCAAYGGAAGAGAGCTGAATGCTTCTGCCGCTCATTACTGCTCATTGTAGCTGCCTGCTCCGAAACCTGTCTTTTCCTCTCCTCCCACCACTCCCTCTCCCGGTGAGAAATATGCACACAGAAAAGTTAGAGGTAGTCAAAACAGATAAGGCAAGGAAAGGTGAGAAGGTTTGCTGTGCCTGGGAGAAACYGAGGCAGAAAGGCTGTCACCTACGCTCGCCTTTCAAACTCCCGGCGATACAGATGTAGTTACCTAGAAAGCTTAGATTTGCAAAGGTGTGTAGCTACCTGAACGTCTTCCGAGTTCAACACCAAATTAGTAAGGCAAGATCACTCTGAACTCCCAGCTGAGGCTGTTTTGCCTCTTGGCAAATGCTCTGCTCTGGGGGTGCTGAGTTGTGACTCGTTAGTTGAACCAGGCAGCTGAAGGTGCCGCTGCTGGGTCACACTTATGCCAGGAGCTGCCTGATGCTTCATATGCTCCCAAGCCCTGACCCTACTCCTTTAAGTGCCCTTATGTGCTGCCTGAACTTGGAGTCACCTCCACACCTGATCTCCCTTTTGGCTAGCAAATTGGGCCATTCTAGGCTTGAGAAGTACAAGGAAAGTGCCATGACTGCAAGGGCAGGTGGGATATAAGGGGATTCAGATGATGAAGTGGGGATGTCCTCAGTGTAGTATCTTTATATGGAGATCTGGTCCATGAGGTCAGTGGACCCTAGTGCATGATGTAGTTCATTTTACAGCCTGGCATTGCTCTCYCCATCACTCTACCTCTTTTGTCCAGCACAACCACCCTTCTTTCTAGATGCTCTTTAGCTCTGCCTTGATTTTTTCAGTGGTCCAAGGGTGATGCTTCTGTTGAGACAAGCCAAGGGTGATGMTGCACAAAAGCATCTCCAGCTGGGCCTTTCCCTCACCTGGAGTTGAGCAGCAGCCTACACATAATCGTCTCTTGAGAAATCCTCATAGGTGTCTGGAATAACCATTCAATCTCATCAGCAAATTGAAATCTCAGAGRGTAAAAAACAATGGCAAGTCCAAAGCTTGGGAGTCAGGATCCTGTACAGCAGAGCTGGAAAAGTCTTTTCCAGCTGGGATTGACTGAGAACATCAGGGTTGATAAACCTATAACACATATAGGGCCATTCACCCCACATCCAGAGTTTCATGTCCTTTGCTGACAGAGGTTGCTTCCTRGCTGCTTTACAAGAAAGGCAATCTGATCTTGTATCTACAGCTAGGGAGATGCTGAAGTGGCATCCCAATACGGTTGCTTTCCACCTCTGGGAATCCATAAAAGACGGAGGTAGCTGATACGTCACTGTCTGGCCTCCACCTGAAAGCCAAGCCYAGGAGCCAGCAACAGCTGGGCCTTGAAATGCCTGACCGTGAGTTAGTTTGATGAATGTCTTCTAAAAAGAGAGGACTTTATGTTGTCAGGGCTGTCTTTCAAGCAGGACCTGACCTCACTGCTAAAATAGCTCCATGGCTTGGMTCATGCATGCCAAAGAGGATGCTCCGGTTGGCATCTAACTTCTCAGCTGGCCTTGGGCATTCAGTGGCTGGTGTTGGCAGGATTGCTGCAAGTCGGGATTGGCTGTGGACGGGGYGTTGGGGGTGACAGCAGCCTCTAGTCTCTCCCCAGTGCTTCACAAGTATTTCCTTGGACACTGTTCATAGCTTAGCAAAAAGCATAGCATTTTGGGGTTACTGCTGGTGATGATGGGGTACTGTCCACCTCGTTCCCCTCTGGGTCTGGTCCAAAGTCCTAATATTTCCTCTGACAAGGACAAGGACATTTATTTTGGAAACTGGAAATGCTTGTCCTGGAGAGACAAATCCTTTGGTATTAGTTTCCTGCACATGCAGCTCTGGTGCCTCCCTTGCTGGGGTCTCGGGTCATGCAGCTGGGCATGACCTCCTCCTACTCACAGSAGGAGGAGGGAGAGACCAGCAGTGAGAGCCCTGGTCAGGTGTAGAGGACTTAGGCACCATGTTCTCTGGGATGCTGGCTTTATACTATGGTTTTTTCCATGACCTGCCTGCAAATCCTACATCTTGGGTAGCTGTGACCATTGGGTTTTTGTCAAGATTGCAGCAAAATGCTTTAGTGTCTGAGCTATTGCTTTGACAGGCATCCTCAGGGAGCATGAAGGGCTTTTCTACCCCTAGGATTTATCCATGGGGTCAAAGGTTTTAGGGTGTGGGCGTAGGGAGAATAACACTGCTCTTASGGTTCAGCACACCTAACTGGACATGACCACCAGCTGATGCTGATGGGGTTATCTCCCTGCCCACCCCTTTCCTACCCCCTCTTCTTCTGCATTGTGTGCTTGCAGTGTAATTCATTTGAAGACCTGACTGCATAAAGTCTGGTTATCCAATCTCACTGCTAACCCTGCTTTCAGCAGTAGTTTGGACTAGTTGAGGTCCTGAAGTCCCTTCCAACCTGAATTGTTGGAACCTACGCTCTGACAAGAAAATAACCAATCCCTTCCCCAAAACTAAGATTTTTCCACCAGAGCAGACTGCTGCTCTAACTCATCCCATGGCCATGCAGTCGCTAGGTACAATGCAGGGGATGGGGGACTGAAAGATCCCTTTCAGCATAGTCACCTCAGATGAACTGTGGCATCAGCTCACTCCTTGAATCTCAAAGCATTTGGCATCAGGAGAGGGATCTGATTGCTTGGGATGTTCTGGCCTCTCTTTATTCTTCTGCGAGCTTGGGAGCCTTGGAAAGATGAGTTCAATGCTACCATCACTTACTGACGGTAGTACTGAAATTACCCTTAAAGGATCTCTTGTAGATGGCAAGCCATGATGGTGGCTGCTGTACCTATAAAAGGAAAATTGATGGTTGAAGCAGATGAGACAGGTGAATCCAAATCCCTCCTCCAGACCGCTGTGAGTGACAACCGTTGTTACCGAAARCAGAATCATTTTACCTTCGTGAAATGACACTGTGGAGTTGGCCRCACTGTCAGCTCCAGAGCATAACCACCAGTGGAAACAAGCAGGGAGGTCGTACAGAGGATGARACCTGACCCACCACACTACTCCATGAGGTTATTAACTCGTCTCCAGATCCAGTCTGGATGCCATCAGTCCTGTAGGATGGGTRCAGTGCAGAGGGCCATGGGCCACCTGCCATTGCCAGTAACACCATACTGGTCAGGTTGATTTACCCCACTAACCTGGGCATTACAGCAGAGAGCTCAGGGCTGCTTGGTGAGCTTCATCCAGCCCTGGCAGGGAGCGGGGTCATGAGGGGAGAGGTGTCTGCACTATTAAAGGTCCGGGCTCAAACCCCCACATGCTGCATGGTACTTGCATCGTGGCAGACAGTGAAGTGGGGACTGATGTGACTTACGGGGGACAAGGATTAGCTTTTTCAGGCTGAATTCACCCCAGACTTCTTGTACAGTCAGTGGAAACATAACCAATACAGCTAGCAGAGTCCAGAGCATGATTCGTCTCACCCTGGTGTCAAAGCCCTGATGTAGAGCAGAACAGCAGCTCCCTGAAAGTGCTTATTTCTCTCCTCCTCTTCTAAAGAGACCCTGAATGTCAAGTTTCAATGACACATCTGCATTTTAGATGCTTCAAGTTAGGTGAGATGTCACCAGCCCTTATCACCATGTGCCTCAGTTCCCAGCAGTTGGTGGTAGTAGGGGCACTGCTCTACCATAAACGGATGCAGAGCAGCTCAGAGATGTTCTTATCAAGACCTTTCCATCAGTCACTGGATCCAAAACCTTTATCCTGAAATACTAATTCTGGCACACTCTTGGCAAAGGAGAGTGGTTGTGCCTTTGGGCATGGCTGGAGAGCCAGAGCAGCCTGACACCGGGACTGTCCATGCGTCTTGCTGGGGAAACCGAGAGTGGTTTACTGGGGATAGCTGATTTTCTTACCTCTGCACTGCTCAGAAAAAATTGGGATTGTCACTTTTGTGGAAAATAGTAGGAAGAATAAGACTTTCGCTCTACAGCTGCACCTTGGGGGAATTTAATGATGTTATAGTCAACATTTTAATGACTATTTCACAAGCAATACAGGAAAAGCTTGTTTTGGCTTGATTTGAAAGAAAAACAAAGATATTTGTATGTGTGGGGTTGGACGAGCATATACAGTATTTGTTATTTCTATATATGATTCTGTATTTTGTCTAATTTTGAGCATCTAAAGACTGCTGAGGTGTGACAGTGGCACATCTATTATTAGTATTTGTGGACCAAAGTCACCAGAATGTTTTTTGCTAGTATTACTACTTAATAACAGGTAATTAATTCTTACTACTGAATAGCAGATGTTTACTCGTAGACCTTTCTTTTAATTGCTGTCTAAAAAGGCTTTCAGCTAGACACTCCACTGGGAGTCTTTCATTCTTAAGCACTGATGGTGTTGACCTGGTTTCAGACGAGCAGTGGTAGTTAGTTGTGAAATGGAGAGAATCCCATTTCTGCGCAGTTTGGAGAGCCGAGTAAAAGCTGTTAGCGTCCTCCTCCCAGGCACTCTCCCACAGGGCATATTGTGCTTTATAACCCCCAGCTCTTTTGCTGTTGGTATGAGAAAGAAAAGTAAAAAGAACTCTTTCTCTAGAGCTCTCATCTCATGGTTTGATATAAATCTTTCTCCTGCGCTTCTTATCGGTACTTTCCACCGTGGGAGGGTAACAAGGGAATATGTGTCAGAGTGCGTTAAGACAGCTCTGTCTGCATCCTTGGCCCAGCTGACTGCAACTGTCTTGTCTGAGGACAATTCTGAGTACGTGAGTAAAAAGCTGAACTCCAACTCCCTTGTCCAGGGAGGGTATTCCAAAAAGGCTTTAAGAAAAAAACAGTGCCTGAAGCTTTGAAAACCAAGAGAGAAAACTAAAAGAGGGAGTTGGTTTTGAGAGGTGTAACACAACTGGGTCGACAAAGGGGAAGGAGTTGGACTTTCCTATGAAGAATCAAGAAAAATACATCCCTTCTGYTGCTCTGTCCAAGTGACATTATCTGTCACATAACTGCAACAGACTTTCCTTAAACAATTTCAGGACCACAGGGKCTGTACTCAGATGATCCTCCTTGCATCTGTGGTAGGAGCATGGGAAGGAGGAAAGACRTGTTCATTTTCACAAAAGAACCCCTTCCATGGCCTTTTGGACTCCTGTTTTGCAAGACAAAATAAAATGTAAAGGGAAAAAGAAATGGCAGAAATCAAGCCTCATAGCCCTGATGGTTGTGAAACAATCATTGGAGACAGCAAGGTATGAAACAAAACCAAACCATCTGCTTTCAAAGAAYGAGGGGAAAAGAGAAAGAGAGAAGCCAGCACTGTAGCTAGGCTCACACACTGAGAAATGGGGGGGTCTTACAGCACATTTCTTTGTATCATCCCTTGAAGATGAAAGAAAGGCATGGGTGTGAGCCAAGACACGTCAAAACACAATGTCAGAGTGACCTCTACTTTCTTTTATGGTCCTCCCGATATTTCAACTGGTGGGGCACAGATACAGGGTTCCATCAGCAACAAACAAGGGGAGTCCAAGTCACGGGAGGGTCAGGCATCACGTTCAGCTGCCAAGTAGGCACCAAGGAGCAATCTTGCATTCCTCTGGCAGTTCAGAGAGCACAGAACCGCTTTTCTAGCTTGGGTTTAAGCCTGCAGCCCCTGCCTCGGGGCTGGATTCCTCGGTTTGGGTTGCTCTCAAGCTTGGACACCCAGCTGAGATGTTCAGGCTAGGGTTTGTCTCATCTCACATGAGAGATCTGGAGACATGTGGATGCCTCCAGCTGAGCAAGTCCTTCTCTGGACCCACTGTAGTCAGAGAGGAAAACTGGCAGTTTCAGGGTGTGATTCATCTGAATATTTTAGACATTAGCTTTAGGTTGGGATTAATCATTCCTGACTACAGTAATCCTGTTGCACAAGTGCGGAGTGTGATGTGTGTTATTTATGATCCAAGAATATAACTCAAATCAGTACTGATCACTGCTGACTCTCAACACCAGCTCCATCTTCTAATCACTGGGAAGACCACCTCTGCTTGGGCAGCACTGATAAGCAGTTGTGGTGAATTTTCTCCTTGCTTGGAAGGATTTTTTTTCCATAGCTCAGCCTCTTGGGTTACACCACATTCGCTCCAGGGTTGTAAGGCAGGAAAGCAGGCAATCATTTTGGCGAGACAGACAGTTCTCCTAAAACTCCAGGTCCTGGAAATGCACCGTAAATGTCAGTTCTCCTTGATAAATGATATGTGCTGACCATAAATCATGAGATCACTTAGTAATAGAGGCATTAGCATGCCAGGGTGGCTAAGGAGGGAGATCCATACAGGTAATCAACTTGAAGAGTTTGGAAGTGACAAGGATGATAAAGGTCCTCTTCTATTGCTGTCATGGTACCACTCCATCCCAAAGAAATTTTTTGCCATATGGTCATAAATGCAGTGGACATCCACGTTCAAATCAATTAATTTCCTTTGGCAAGAGTTATCATGAGTCTGCAAGTTGTGCTTTGTCCAGGCAGATTTTCTTCCCACTCTTCTTGAAGTGCTGCTTGAAGGATGAGCCTTCCCCAAGGCAAAATGAGAGCAAATGGGATTGGAAGAGCATCAAGGAGACCAGCTCGGCCTGTACTATTCCCCAAGAAACAGTGACAGGATGCGACATTCCCAATTCTGCCCAGCATCTTTCCATGCCGACATTTCCTCTTTCCATTCACCGGCATTTTTCTTATTACAGCAGTCATGGGAGAACCATGCTGAGACCTGGACTCTATTATACATGGGCTGAGAGGGTGGATTTATGATCGAGGGTAGGAATGTGTCCTTCTCCTTACAGGGCAATGAGGCACTGAGAAACAGGAAGGCAAGCTCCTCAAAAGTGCGTAGACACCTCCTAGACATGGGAGACCTGGGTTTGAGGGTAGGATGAAGGGCAGCCTGGTGAGGGCAGCCGTGGGAAGGGCTGAGACAGCCTTGAACAGAGCCGAGGTTATTCAGCGTTCTGTAGCTGCAGTGCAGGGTCCCTGAGCCCAGCTAGCCGGAGCAGAGACGTCCAGCTGTTCTGGAGCAGGCAGTGGTTTGGGTGATGTGGTCAAAGGATTAAGGTAAAACCACCAACTTCATTTACCCTCTGGGAGGYTGGGAAAAGCAGGTAGAGGGCAGAGCAGCTCGTGCACTAACCTCTCAGTGCTTCCCCAGCTTGTGGCCAGAGTCCTATTTCATCAGAATCCAAACAGCTCTTCCTTCCCCTTCACATCAACTCCTTTTCACCCACGTTCTTCTTCGTCTGGGTGCCTCTTGGGTCTCCCCCTCCTTTCACCCTTCTGTCTTCACACCCCCTTGATATGATTCTGGTGTTTATAAGCTCAGTCGTTAAAAGGAGTAAGACATCTCATGAGGTTGATTCCCATCCTCTGTAAGTGGGATGGGGTGAGGGACAAACACACGCATTGCTTCACGTGGCTGGACAGCAACGCAGGGAGCTCAGCTCAGCACCCGCCTGCCCGAGCTCTCAAATCTGAATTCCTGCCACCGTTGCAACATCACTACGGGCGATATTTGGCAGGGGGAGAGAGAGATGGGTGCTCGTCCACCATGGGGCACAGCAGAGCTCAGGGAGGAGAACAGGAGCTCTTRCTAGGCTCACGTCTGGTCCCACGACAGGTGGGTAAATCCGACGTTTAGCCCCCCCGAGACTTACGCTTTGCTGCTGTCGTACCCCCGCCCGTTTGCATGCACTGAGCAAAGCACCTGCAGCCGTCCGTGAGTCCAGGGTCTCCTGCTACGAAACAACCTTCCTCCCCCCGTCCTCTTCGCCACTCCGGTGTCCTGAGCAAACCACAGCTCCGGAGCTTTTGCGATTAGCTGCTGGCAGYGGATCGTGCCTCTGCTGCTTTCGCTACTGTATCTCTGGCTGGGCCAACTGGCACTTCGGCTTTATTTATTTTTAAATCTTTCCAGCATTAACCTGAAAGGAAATAGATTTCAAACCACATTTTTTTTTCCCTAATGTTGGAAATAATGCCTATTCAGTTCAATTAAATCCCTCAGGGCAGAACAAGTACCACTGCCTGCTCTCCCCCCCAGTTAGCTCCTCTTTGCCCCCAGTGGATTTTTTTGCTGCTGTTTTTGTATGGTTTTTATGCCGAGGCACTGATAACGTGCAGGCAGGCAGAGGCTAAGAAGCACRGAGGTAGCAGGAAATTAAGAAAGGGAATTAGATTATTTGGGCAGTGGGCAAATCCAGCATTGCCCAAATTAGAAGAGAATAAACACCGTTTATCTGTATTTACTCTGCTCTGTCTCTCCACGAGGGAGATGCTGTAAGCCGCCACTGAAATATGAAGTGCCAGACCCTCCCAGTCCAAGCACAAATCCAGAGCAGCTTTTAGGGGGTGAGGGATGTATTTTGCCTGAAGTACCAGCTTCCAGAGTCAAGCGGTGGGGTCATGGTCTCCTTCTGAACCCAACAAGGAGTTTTGCTTGCCAGGGAGCATGTGCCCTCAGTGACTGCAAAAGCCAACATGCCAATCCAGCAAATCACAAGCATACCTGTATTTCTTCTGTGAAATACAGCCAGACGCGGGGCACGGTTAATCACCAGTTGAGTCGCAGCCTGACAGATCCTACTTTGCTATAGGACTGGCAGCAGACCCAGTAACAGAGATTGCACAGGGTACATTTTGTCCAAGACAGCACATACAAATCCCTGGTCCTTCCATACTCGCCAGGGTTCATCTGGACCTGAGCAAACCAGCAGGGCCCAGTGGCCAAGAGATGCAGAGCTTGTACAAACACTCGCTTGCAGAAGTGTAGGAAAACAGAGAAGACAAACTAGATATCTAAACCCAATCACAAAATAATCGAGAGAATCCGTCCTCTCTCATCTAAAGGAAGGTAATTCCCTTTATAAAAAACAGGGGTCAGGACCTCAATTCGACACCATCCCATGTTGCCACCCCACTACTGAYCAACCTCGTGCAATGCCTTGTGTTCCCAACCACCTCCACCCTGCCACCTTTTCCTGCTTCTGAGCAATTCCCCATCGTCATGAGCTCCCGACTGACCCAGTTTTGCCTCAGCCCATGGCGAAGGCTACATCAGCTCCTGCCAAAGACAGCCGAATCCCTACTCKGTGGCATTATTTAGTTGTGCCACCTTTGTCTGCATGCCTGGCACCAATACCGCATTGCCTTCAGCCCAGCCTGATGCTCTGATGTCAGTAGAGGTATGCCCACCAGGTCTGATGTTAGATTAGACTTGGTTAGATTAATCTCCTAATTCCAACAGCTATCTTGACCCTTACAGAGTTTAGGAGAGGGCTTGCTCCATCAGCAAGGCTGGAATGAAGCTCTAATTTCATTTTCTTCCCGCTCATGCCCTCAGCTCAATTGCAGTCTCTGTTGCAGAAAAAGGACTTGGTTTGTGACCTTATATTGCTTGGTTTGTGACCTTATATTGCTTGGTTTGGTGGTTCAGTTAGACCCTTCACCCAGCTCACCTAAGGCACTGCTGAAGGAAAACCCTAGAAAAGTTTTGTCACACTCCCCAAAGCTGACTAACTGTTGGTCTCTGTGTCCCCACCCCAGCCCGTCAGGTTCATTCCTCACAAAAAGACAGCACTATGATCACCCTTCCAAAGGTGATCACCAAAATCAACAGGGCTGGTTTGGGGTGCGACCTGCATGGCCAGCTCCACCTATGTCCTACCCCGTTCCCCCACCCGTAGGACCCCCCTCCTTTTCCCCTCCATATCACCAGCACTGATGCTTTCATTTTCACATTTCCCTTCTTCCCCCTGAGCCCCCCTCCTGCCTCCACCCTCTTTCTGTTTCGCACCAGCGATTACCTGGTCTACTGCAGTCCAAGATGGTGATCACCAGCAGCCGCTTGCCTTGGGTCTGTCGAGAGGCTGTGATGCTCTCAACCCCAACCAAGGAATCTGTTTGCCTTTAGCTATTTTTTGAGCTACTGCCAGGGAAGTTTCACAAAAAGGATAGTGTTATTTCTGAAAATGAGTCCCATAAACAAGGATGAATATGACCTCCCTGTTGAGATTTGGGGTTTACTTTAGTGGCTGGGAGATCAGCCAATGAAATGGAAATACCAGAAAACATTATCATAATTACTCCATGGCCTCCTCTGGGGGCAAGGGAAAGGGGAAAAAAAAAAGCTGAACCAAAACTGATTTAACAACCTCTGGACAGCATTGTCACTTCACCCTTCCCTGCTTGGCCTGCCTCGTGCTCTGCATTTCTGCTTTCTCTGAACAAAGGGGAGAAAAAAAAAAAACACATTCCTAGATCTATTCCCCCACAAGGAACTTTTTTTTTTTTTTTTTTTTTCTGGCAAAAAACAGTTCTGGGAAGCCAAGAGGTGATAAATGTTGAGAAAGAGTAGCAGACGGGTTTTGGTTGCAGGGAGGCCAGGGATGAGCCCCCATCCCTTCCAGAGTGGGTACTCCGTAACAGCAGGAGCGAAGGGCAAAGCTCTCCTTCTGCGCCTACCTGCGCASTGCCCAGCCCGGCCGCCTCCCTTCAGCTTGTATAAATTCGATGCCAAGTAAGCTCAGTGCAGGAATTTATGCTGAAGTAAGCTAAGGAGGGCTCACGAAAAGGGATTTGCTGTCAGCTCTTTTAGAGTGATTAACTTCTGCAGGGGCACGATGACCTCATACTTCCAAATAGTTGGATTTGGGAGATGTACCTGTCTGTGGCACTATTTCTGACTTCCCTCGGATGCTTCTCTTGTCCCCAGAGCTCATGCCAGCAAAAGCTCTGCTCCTAAACTCCACAGATCTTCTCAGTGGTGCTAACGTGACCAATTACTGCAGTCACCAGCTGCCCAAAGGAAAAAAAAAGGGGGAAAAAAAAAAAAACTCCACAGCTGATCTGATTTATTTTAGGTGGTGGTTTGAGGATGGAATGAATTTCAGCTGATGTGTGTATCTAAATGCTCAGTGACTATAAGGGGAACTCTGGGTGAATACCTCAGATTGGTAAATCTCACCGTGGATGTCCCCAGCTGGCCAGCAAGGCRGGTATTACGATGTTTGTTCCCTTCTGTTGGTTAATGAGTGTCTGCAGAATGAGAGGTGTTGGGCTGCAAGTGGGTGGGCTCATAGCAGAGGTTCTTAGTAAAAGATGAGTGAAATGTTGAATATGTAAGTCTTGGTGAGTTGTGGCTGCAGTGCTCACTTGGATGAAGTGCTTCTAGCACTTCTTACCTACTTTTTCATGGTCCTGAACAGCAGRTGCAGAGAATACACAGAGTAGATTGTGTTGAGCACGTCAAACTGGACCAYACCCTGAATGTACATGTACGTTCCTGGATGCTCAGCAGGGCACAAGGTTTCTGTGGCCTGAGAAAAATACAGGGCCTATAGATATATATGAAAATAGCCTTATTCTGTCCTAACAGACCATCCCCAGGAGCTGCCAGTTTAGGATGTTTAGAGAAAAAGACATCTCTTACAGTTGTCACCTTCCAGGTTTTGGTGATCAGCAGTTTAAGACCTTCCTGTATCAGAAACTTGCATCCAGGCTACAATGTTTAACAGCTACTGATGGATTTGTCCTTTATTAATTTAGAAYCATAGAATAGTTTCARTTGGAAGGGACCTTTAAAGGCYATGTAGTCCAACCCCCMKGCAATRAGCAGGGACATCTTCAGCTAGATCAGGTTGCTCAGAGCCCCGTCCAACCTGACCTTGRATGTTCCCAGGGATGGGGCATCYACCACCTCTCTGGGCAACCTGTGCCAGGGTTTCACCACCCTCATCGTAAAGAATTTCTTCCTTATATTGAGTCTAAATCTCCCCTCTTTTAGTTTAAAACCATTACCCCTTGTCCTGTCACAACAGGCCCTGCTAAAAAGTCTGTCCCCACCTTTCTTATGAGCCCTCTTTAAGTACTGAAAGGCCGCAATAAGGTCTCTCCAAAGCCTTCTCTTCTCCAGGCTGAACAACCCCAACTCTCTCAGCCTTTCTTCATTGGAGAGGCGTTCCATCCCCCTGATCATTTCTGTGGCCTCCTCTGSACCCGCTCCAACAGGTCCATGTCTTTCCTGTGCTGAGGATCCCAGAGCTGGACGCAGCACTGCAGGGGGGGGTCTCACCAGAGCAGAGTAGAGGGGCTAATCCTATTTTGAATGCACTGATGTGATTTGCTTACATGCATTGTCCTGTTTCTTTTAGACCTTGTTCTCTTYGTCTTGTGCCTCCCAGGTCTCAAATTCTGCAAAACTGTGGCTAATTAGCACCCTTTCTCTGCACCGCCCAGTATCTTACAGACAGCTCTCATACCAGTTCCTCCAGCCCCATCTCTCTCCCAACCCAAGGGATTCAAATCCACTCCAAAGCASTGGCTGCTTCACCAGCAGTAGCTCCCACCTGTTATGAACTCCTGCAGCCCATACCTCAGCACTTCTGAAARTGAAGCCACTTATTTCACTGCCTCGGGATATTCAGATTCCAAAAAGTTGGCATACGCAACTGCTAATGATTTTAGCAAGGCCGCCCCACAGTATTTTTGGATCAGGTGTTGAGATTGTTTGTCAACGAGAAAGTTTTGCCAAGCCAGATCCACATATGTCTAATATCATGAGTGCATCTGTGTTGCAAAGAAAATGTTCCTGTGGATTTCTTTTAACCTTTGACAGCCAGGATGGCAAGAGTAGTAGGGCAGCATCGTCTTAAGATTAGAAGATCCAGAGCAAGAAAATCAGATGCCCAGGAAAAGGTGGTATTGAACMGTGCTCCAGCAGCTGGCAGGTCCAAAGCTGCTCTACAGTTTCCAGCTGTGGGTGTCTGCCTTGTCCTACCTACTGTCCCTTGAACCCRAGGCTGAGACATTTCAGTGTCTGATCCAGCAGCATACTGCTCAATCCTCTGTCCCTGGAGAGCTTYCAGCATGGCTGAGACATTGAAATGTCTCAGCAAGGGGTTTGACAAGGGATGGAGGCAAGGAAGGAAAGTGGGATTGGGACAAGAGGGAATGACCAGTTCAGGACCACCAGCTACCAGCCCAGTTTTACTTCGGTGTTTAATGTGAGTCATTCAGCAGCAAAGGAGCAGCGTTGCCAGACTGCGTAGTTTTCCTGCAAGTCTTTTGAGAATAKGTGTCTCCCTGAAGTCACAGGATTTAATGAAAATCTCTATTCTTATTCATATAAGTGTTTACATATATGTTTCAGCCTCCTTGACCAAGGAGAAACACAGAAAGACATGTCCTAAATGTATCTCTTAGCATTTAAACCACTTTKGGGGGAGGGGAGAGAATGGGGAGTTGTGTGGGTTGGGTTTTTTTTAAGGGTCTGGCAGGTTTTGGAAATTTAAGACTGGTAACCAGGGCTCGGGAAAGGTGAAAACATGGGTTGAGTTCAGAGCTCTGCCCCAGCTGTTCTGCCCAGCTCTGGGCACAGCGCTCAGTGACTTATCTCCCTTTCTGGGAAATAAAATTTATTTTCTGTGCCTGGCCTGGAGACCATACGTCCCTCTGGCTGGGAGCTGCCCTACTCTCAGAGCACGGCCAAAGGAGCCTGAGGACTAAGCGTGCAAGGGATGAATCATTCGAAATACCTGAGGTCAGATTCTACTCTGGCCACTATAAATCCATACTAACTCCTCCAGCTTTGATGGAATCACTCAGGGTTTGTGCAGATATAAATGACAGCAGGATTTGACCCAGAGGTTTTATGTTTCCAATGAAAGAGTCAAAATGCGGGATGTTGCCTTAAATGCGGACAGGCCAAACATCTGGAAAGGGATGGCTTTGTTTTGCATTAACGTTAACGCGGTTTGGAAACCAACTCCCACTTCTGAAGGATTTTTAGCATGGATTTTTTCCAAGGACATGAAAAACTAACTTCTGTTTTACTCAGAATCCCCTTATCAGATCTAGCTATCCATCTGCATATCCATTACCACACCAGCTGCTCAAACATTCACCGTTCCTCTCCATAGGAGCACCCTGGGAAATTGAATCTGACTTTCCTTCTAAGCTGGGTTTCATTAACCCTCATTATGGCATTTGTAGTAGGTCTTGCTCGAGAACTGATTGGCCTTCAGCTGGTTTATCTTTCTTGCTTTCCAAAAGGAATTACCTTAAAACAAGTGAAGGAACCTTAATTCTGAATAGCAGTGGTTTTGGGGAGTATAAGGAAATGTCATAACCCTCCTTCGGTCCRTGTTGCAGAGGGATTGAAATGAGCAGCCAGCTCCATGGGCAGGCTCTACAACCCATGGAYAGGTTTCCTTCTCACCTGCAGATCACTACTGGCTTCACAAGGCTTTSTATTCTTTCCTTTGCCTGGCTGTACTATGCATTGAGGTTTAGGTCTGCGCCGTCCATCAGGATGTGGAGTGCTACCCTAGGTTTTGCATTACAGATTTACAGTGGCCAGTCTCGCCAGCACAGTCAATATAAGTAAAATAAAAAAAAAAAAGAAAATATGTTGCTTTATATAAAACAGTACTGCAGCCCTTCTTGCTTGCATTACGCTTTTACGAGTGAGTGAATGCTAAGTTCTGTACAAATCCAGAGAGAGGCAACATCTGCTCTCATTGCGTTTATAGTCCGATTAATCAAGACAGACAAATGTTAGGGAAACAGAGGCAATGAGAAGAGCAGTGATTTATCCCAACTCACTACATCACTTAACTCTCTCAGGCTAGCGCCTTACCAACATCCTTAATTCAGCAGCCCTATAAGGCGTCGCACGTGGCTCTTCTGAGCTTTGAACCAGCTTTAGGGTGATCTTGTGGATGAGGATCCCTCCCAGTCCTGACCTCCCAGAGACTCTTCTGCCATGACTGGCAGAGTACCAAGGATAGACCCAAACCTCAAAGGTTTCACAAGGGCTGTCAGATCCTACAGGTCGGAGCTTGCAAGGGAGGCTTGCCAGTAGAYGGACATAGTCCACAACTTTCCTCACCCCCTTCTATGTTGCAAATCACAAAGCACCTAAAGAGTGCGATCTGCATCACCCATTCAAATCTAGGGCAGAAAATGAATGTAGGAGAAGGTTAAGTATACTGTTCTTTTAGGGGAAAAAAGCAGGAAAGAGCAAAGACAGTATCATCCCAGTGTAGCTGGGATGGGTACAGTGAAATTTCCATCCATTCCTGCCAAACTGACCTGGGAGAAAGTTCTTCCTAATCTCAGACTCTACCTGGCAGTGGGACTTGCCCTGAATGTCTGAGCAGGACACACAAGCTGAGTACCCAAGAAGCACAGCAGAAAATTAAAGCAGCCGTATTGCATTAGATCAAAGCTCTCTACACTATAACAACCAAAGCATTTGTAGAACAAGCCTTCCCCACGGTTGTACCCCCAGCTTCCCGAGGCCAGCCACGCCTGACGGGAATGTGTCAGCTTCATGAAGCAAAATTATTTTTATTTTTTTTTTTAAGACCAGCAAGTGTCTTTGAGGGCCAAGTATCACCACGTATCAGCAAACAGAGGAGGGTAAAACAGGCCCTGAGTAAAGCACCCTCCCTGTCCCCCTTCTTCTTGTCCCTTGACRTCTGGACACCTTACAGGAGGAGAAATCTAATCTTCTCAGGGTGATGCTCACAGACTCTTTTCCCTGAGCTTTCAGTCTTTGGGGGGCAGATGCTGCCAGCTCACGGCCCTGCCTAAGGCAGCCCCCTCTGCACAAGTTCTTGAATTTAGGTAGGACGTTTATAGAGCCTGATGCCACGTGCCTGGAGGCCTGCATGCAGAGGTGGAGAAAGCACCGCACTGGCAGGTTGCRATTCTTAAGAGGAGAGGAGTCCTTGGTACAATATTATTTACTAGGGTTTTYTTTTTTTTCCTCTTGGATAGTAGCCTCATCCCTGCAAGCTGGGGCACGCCACTCCAGAAATCACTACCTTCCTGTGTGTGCATGTGTATGATATGTGAGCAATCGCGRCGTGTGCTTCCTTGGCCATGTATGCAGATGATTCCATGTGGCATCTTGTAAGAGGTGTTGCTTGGGACACTAACTGCTGAGCAAACTGAGATATACACGGAGCAAGGCTGGTGGAGGGAACTGCTGATGCAAAGGAGATTTTTGCGTTCAGATCACCCGCATTATCTAGGAAGTTTGTGTCCTGCTGCTCTTTGCRTGCTGAGGTTTAACCTCATTTCTCCCCATCGCTGCAGGTGGATGCTGATGATGTCATCACCAAAGAGGAGCAGATCTTCCTACTGCTAAAAGCCAAGGCTAAGTGCGAACGACACCTGAAAGCCAAGGTGCCCAAGGTGCATGGTGAGTGTTCCCACAGCAACCCAGACTGCATGGCTGGGGCTGGGCCCCTCTCTGCTCAACCCCAGCCCTTCCCCTCAGCCCCCTGTGCAGAGCTCAGAGCATGTGAGGGAGGCAGCTGAAGAAGGCCCAACATATTGGTTTTTCAGCTTAGGCTATGGGGAAGATCTTTCAGCACAAGGTGTTGGAAARCAAAGCTGTCACAGCCTCTTTCTTCTGCTCCAGAACTCCAGATGTCAAGGGGTCAGGAGGATGCAAGAGTCAAGGTCATGGGCTTATAGCCCTTATCACTATACCCAAAGCCCAGGCAATCCACAGGAGATAACATCACCAAGCAAAGCATGGGAGATAGCATCAACCGTCAGTTCTCCCAAGATCCTTTGCAGCAAGCCACCAGTGGTATGGGGAAACAAAGCATCCTTCCAACACCCCTTCTCAGTTTCCCTCTGACATACTCTCTCTATATTCTCCTCAAATGGGCCCAAGCTCAGCTAAGCTYTTCCTTCCACTTCCTTTCTATTTTGGGCTGCAAAATCATTACCAGATGTAGGRCTGGAGGGAGAAGGAAGGGAGAAAGCTCTCTCATGTGGGTAGCAAAATAATCATCCCCCATTGGTTTCTTTCATCATTTTCACATGTGTTAATTATTGGCACTGGGGCTGTATGTTGAAGTACCCTGCACGCACCCAGCTAGCCCTGGGTGGGCRTCCTGTCCCATCCCCCTCTCTTGCCTGAGAGAAGGGGACAAGCCAGAATGCTTCCCACCTTCACCACTGCATCTCAGAGATCTCTCTTCCCATAGCCAGCACTGTGGGAGTACCTGGAGACATCAYCAGCAGAGGGAGAGGACCCCAAAGCCAGCTGTGATTTTAGAGCAGAGTTGCCTGCCCACCTGGTGTMCCTCTCCTGTTGGAAATGACAGCAAGGGACCATAAAAGCCCAGCTTTCATTTTATTCCAGGCCTCCRGCTTTACATCAGCCAAAACCTCAAGCCACATCCTCTGTTGCTGCTTTGTCCTGTTCACCCAATGCCCAATTAACACCTCATTAAAAACACATGTGTAAAGGCATTTCATTCTGTTGTGCGATAGACCACCTGCCTACCTTGGGATCTGGTGATATCAACCATCTGGACTTGCTCTCACACCCTATTTTCTAGCTCTTCTCTAGAAGACTGTCAGCATTTAGTATTGATCTCTCTCAATTGTCAACAGCAGTGTTGATAGGGCTGGGGAGATGTGTTTGACTGACAAGCAGGCTTTGGGCTCTTTACCATGGTGAGTTTGGTAGAGCAAAGGGATGAAATCACAGGGCTTTGCAAACATGCCCTTGGTCCTATTTTGAGACCTGGTTCTGTGACTGAGGCCAGCATTAGCTCTGCCATTGACTGGAACAGAAAGAAATCTAATACATTGTCATTTAGATATCTCGTGGACCCAAGTTCTGGCTTTGGAAAAAGCTATTCTGAGCTGCTTGGGCGATAAAACTCAGGCTTGCTGCTCCATCCTCTATGGCAAACCTCTGTCCACTCCCAAATAGTACAGCCAAGAGGAGGAATCATCTTGATGTCAATACTCACAGCAGTATATTCAAGGCTTTAAAGACTCAAGGCAATCATTAGTAGGTAGTTTGTCCTGGTTTCGGCTGGGAYAGAGTGAATTTTCTTCCTAGTAGCTGGTGTGGTGCTGTTTTGGATTTAGTATGAGAATMATGTTGRTAACASACKGATGTTTTAGTTGTTGCTAAGCAGTGCTTACACTAGTCAAGGACTTTTCAGCTTCTCATGCCCTTCCAGCGAGAAGCTGGGAGGGGGCACAGCCAGGACAGCTGACCCAAACTGGCCAAAGGGATATTCCATACCACATGATGTCATGCTCAGTATATAAACTGGGGGGAGTTGGCTGGGAGTGGGGGGACACTGCTGCTCAGAAACTGGCTGGGCATTGTTTGGTGGGTGATGAGCAAYTGCATTGTGCATCACTTATTTTGTATATTCTTTTATTATTATTATTTTCCCTTCCTTTTCTGTCTTATTAAACTGTCTTATGTCAACCCACGAATTTTACTTTTTTTTTTCCGATTCTCTCCCCCATCCCACTGGCGGGGTGGGGGGGGGGAAGGGGGGTGAGCAAACGGCTGTGTGGTGTTTAGTTGCCTGCCAGGTTAAACCACAACATAGTTAGATCAAATTAATCTGCAAGAGGTCTGCTAATCCAGAGGCAGAATGAATTCTGATTTAACCTTTCCCAATAAATGTTTTCTTAAGATGTTGTAAAAGAACCTCCAGTGGCAGCGCCTCTGTAACACCCCAGAAATTCAATCTAGCACTTCGCAAACAAGGCAGCGAGTTGCCAGACCGTCTCTGAGATGGTCTAAAGAGTCAATGGTTGCGGGCAGAGGATTTTGCAATTTGGAAAAGATCTTCCGACTTTTTCAGAAGAGCTGCCATCCACAGATTTTCAGACTACAGATGCCTTCGGACACATGAAATTATAATGTTACGGGGTATTTGTGAACAGACTAACTCAAACTCCATTTTGCAATGTGTCTGCTCCTTCGTGCTGCAGGAGTCAAAGGAGATGGATAGTTTTAGATCCTCTTGTGGGGTGAGGGGTGGCAGCACAAAAGGCTGTAATCTGCACTGTGTTAGCTTTAATACAATTAATTGCTTGGCTAAGGCTCAGAAGCTTAGTTTTTGCACAAAGGCTTCAGAGCCCAGGGTGAAAAGTGGTTAAGTCCAGTCCTTTCCTCCTTTGATGATACGGAAACTGGGGTCTGGTTTCTATTTGTGCTAATCACCCAAGGACATATGGGTCTGTGCCCTTCTCAGCCAGATGGAGGACCTCATCCCACCGCCTCTTCCCTCACTACAGACCCAAAAGAAAAAGCCTGGGAAGGRCAACATGGTCTTCACAATTAAGATGCACCAGCCCCCACTTGCAGACAATATTTAGAGGGGTAAAATGGTTGTGACTTGGAGCAGTATAAATCCTGGGTGGCCACCCCAAGCCTTCAGGCAATCTCCTGTGGTATCACTCGGAGTATTTCTGAGGAGCACCCACTTGGGTGGCAGGAGGACTCTTCTAACTACCATGGAGGACTTGGGTTGTGTTACCACCCTGCCAGGTCCCCTATCTTTCTCGCCTTTGGATTTTTTAGAGGTGTGGGACAGAGTTGTCCCTCACGATGCATTTGTATTTTGGCTCTGCAAGACCTAGCCTTTCCTGGAAGGAAAACAAGTGACCCTGCAGGCAGGCAGAGAGCTGTGCCCAGGTCCGTTTGACCCTCTCTTTGATAGCARTGGCAGCCCATGGCATTGATGTGCCACTATATCTATATTGAGTCTACCTGCTGGCAATGCAGTCTGATGGACCCCACGCAAGATGCACAAAGGACYTTGTCTCTTTGTGAGATCTCCCCCATGGCAGCCAACCATGCTCCCTCCTGTCGTGACAGCTCCCAGTGCCTCCTGAAAGCAAGGCTGGAGACTCAGCCCCTGGCCCCAGATTTTATTTTTCTTTTCAGCTGTGTGATGATTAGGTCGCACTCCAAAGGCTGCTTCTGCCGGTGTGGAACAGACTTATTTTATATTAGAGGTGGGGCAAGCCCTGCTGAGAAGTATGGTTTTCAGATCACAGGGAGCAATGCACACCTCGGCCTGAAATGATTTATTGATCTGGCTGGTATTCAAAGGGCAAAAGGGAACAGGCACAGTCTAGCCCCTTTAAAATATATATATAAAAAAAAACAACAACAAGAAAACAAAACAAAACAAAACAAAAAACCAACAATGAAAGTGACCACAAAAAGAAACACATCAGCCCGGGCTCAAGGTATGCAACGCAGGAGGCAGCATACACTCCCAGTTCAATCTACTTGTGTTACATTTAGTTTCTGGAAGTCTTCTAAATGGGAGAAACTATCCCCATGTAGTACATAAAGGGCCGTAAGGATCATACACAAGACTCTGGAAAGTTTGCACAATCTGCCCTCTCTGTCCGTAATAAAGCAGAGCTACTCCATGGCATCCTGGAGGACTTCAAGGCCAAATGATCTGCCTTGCAAAAGGGGGTAAGGGGGTACAGTTTCACCTGGTGTAAGTGACAGTGGCACAGTGAACTTCAGCTGAAGATGTCACCCGTAAAGCAAAAGTTGTGGTCATTGGGGCCATTATGGATTTGAGCCAAAGTTGTCACGGTGTTGGTGATAGTCGTGTGCAGCAGAGGTGGATTACTGATGACCTTGAACATCTGAGCTCCTTCTACAGTTGGTAGACAGAGAAGAGCATCTTTTGGGGTGGCATCTGCCTCCCACCTCTCTCCAGATGTTGATCACACATTAAACCTAGGATTGCTGATTTAGATGGATCACTTAACACTTACGCTGATATGATGTGGTTACTGATGATGATGGTGTGATTCCTAGGAGGGTAGCCTAGCACGAAGATAACTTACCTGAACATGTGGTGGGATCTCCATCTTCAGAGGTTTTCCAGAGTTGGCTAGACAAAACCATGACTGACCCGACCTCATACTGTTTTGAAGGCTGAAGGTTGGGCAAGAGATGTCCAGAGGTCCCTTCCAACAAACATTTCTATGATTAGGCCTGCCCAGGGGATTTAGGATCACAAGCCAACAGCATTGAGGTTCCCTGGGGAGATTGTTTCCTCCCTGTAGACTTCAAGGCTCAGTTATCAAAGGTTGGTGAAGGCCTAACTACAATGCAGCAGGTACAGGGCTGGACAAGGAGAGAAAGGGAGGTCTGGATAATTCTTCTCTCTTTTAAATTGGAAAAGGAGCTTTGCATGTTGTCTCTCTTTTTTCTTTTTTTTCTTTTTTTTATTTTTACATGTTGTTTCCAGTTATCTTGCATGTTCAAATCCGTGCTTGGTTTGTCATTCCAAAGAAGGAAGAAGGACAAGCCCACAATGAGGCAGCAGTTTTGGGGAGATCATAAGGAAAGCACATCATACAGTCATCAAAGGATGAGACTTCTTCAGCATTTCTTACATAGTTATTTTTCGTGAGGGGAAAAGATTCACATTCAGCTCTGCTTGAAGAAATCTAAATCTATCTTATTACTTCCCAGAAACAATACTTTACTGCCTAGCGTGTCAAAGGTGAAGAAGGAGATTGAAATCTCTGTTTCACTATGTCTGAAAGTACCAAAATGCACTGGTGCAAGAGCTGGATCTCAGCTGTCCAACCTCATGATCTGCTTGTAGACCCAGTATCTTTCTGGGACCATTGTAGCAGCCTTCAGCACTGAGCAACTCTAACTGTGGGACAACCCTGCAGACAGCCCAGTGGTGTAGGATGTTTGGGAAAGGAAAAAGTTCCCGCTTAAAATCCCTGGCCCAAGTCAATAAGGAGTGTCTTTGGACTTGAGAGTCCAGTCTCTCCAGGGAAACTCTTAACCACAGAGGTCATAGGAAAAGAGGCCTTTGACCCCATGGCTGTTTTAGAGCTGCTTTGCACTGGATACTTACGCAAGCTCTGCAACAAGTGCAGACTGCTGTGCAGCCTGAGGTCTGGCTTTCACATCTCYGCTCTGGGGTTTTGTCCTGCACCCCTCAACGTTCAATGTTACAGCTTGTGGATGGAGTCAGAAGAGGACTTTGAGACGCATCCATTGCTATGGGCACACAGGGATACTTCCTTCTCGTGGCTCTCTAAGCCATGAGAAATACGGGTGAGCACTTCTGCAGACAGCCTCTGCTTCTCCAAGGAGCCTTCTGAGGACCTCTTCCTGCAAACCTGCCCTCATCAACACTTTGAGTTCATACCTGGAACCAGACTGAATGAAGCCCTGTTTTTCTGCCAGCTCAGAGACAGCCAGATGGAAGGTGTGTGAGGAGGCAGCAGTAATGACTCTTCCTTCAGACAAGGAGAAGATGGAGTCCCATGGACTCCTACCTGCGTGTCATGTCTTGAACTGGTCCTACAGGGCATCTCTACGGGAAAGTGAAGGAGTGACTTCAGCATAAGCCTATATCCTTGATAAGACAGCTTGGCTAACAAGGGCCGAGCARAACTCAGTTACAGTGACAAAGGTGCTAAGGACCTGTGTGTGTACACAGAGGCCAGTTTTCTTATCACCAAAAAGTATGACTTCACTTGCTATTTCAGATTCCCTTTAGCATGCAAGCATGGGMAGGGCCAACGGAGCAAGTGATTGACCTGAGGAAGAGCCTTTTTGGAGGAGGTTTGTTTTTCAGCTGGATTAGCTTCCTCCTCTGGTTCATCATGCAGCCACCTAAAGAGAGCCATCCCAGGGAAAGGAGCAGTGCCGGGAAAGAAAGGTGTTGGTGTAAGCAGTACTGCACTGAGCATTACCTGCTGAACATCTGAGGTTTTGAAAACCCAAGCTGACTTATCCCCCATTGCCTGCCCTCATTGCTCCCATGCAGCCCCACTTCACATCAAAAAGGGTGTATGCATCCACTCAGGGCTGTCAGATCCTGCCCCGCGATCACCCTTCACCCATGCCTGTCCCTGTTCATCACAAGTTTCCAGAGGGCAACCTGGCAGAAGGCTGCTTGGATCCTACCTCTGCCTGGGTGTGATTGTAGCCCAGTGTTGTGATTTACTCCACTCCGTAACAGGCAATGATCTGTGTTTTCGGAAGCAGTGAGGGAATTTGGGACACCTTCACTGTGGTTTTTTTTTTTATTATTATTTTTTAGATAGAAAGAAATATCACGTAAGCTGGCATGAAAGTTTGGTAGGGCTGCTGTCCTCATTCTTGGGAGCTGACGTACAGGGATATTCAACGCCTCGCCTCCCATCTCAAAGGAGAGTCTGTGGCAGAGCCAAGATTTGGATTCTCATCTCCTTACTCTTCAGCCAGGGCACAAGCCACAAACCACATTTCCTTTTGTCATGGAATTCAAGGTGAGRCTACAAAGATTCAAATCCAGGTGGACAGAAACTGATGAAAATCTTTGGACAAATCCCACTTCACTGAAACTCAAAACTCTCATCATCGCTCTTGCTTTAAAGCCTCCGATTTTGTTTTGAAATGAGAAAAACACATTTGAAATTTCCTGCAGTGCAGTGGGTACCTGGGTTCTCCTCCTCTTTTGCCCATCTCATCGCTGAGTGCATGTTCTTTTCCTAGTATAAATTGGCAGATTCCCATTCAGTTTAGTGAGGGCATTGATTTATTGCAGATTCATTGATTTCTCCCACAGTTCAGAAAAATTTCTCCCACAGTAAGAAAAAACTTACTTTTTTTCCCCTCTAATATTCATTCAACCAACATTTCAAAAATGGAAATATCTGGATTTCAGGGGTATCCGTGGGTCTTAAGAGATGAAAGGTAGCCTGGGTCAGCACCAAACCTTGAATTTGGGCTATACCTGCTGTTCCCTCTCTCACCTTGCAGCTACCCATTCCTAATGCATTTCCTTGGCAATCGCAGGCTAGAAATGGTTACACGGATTATCACAAGTGAAGAAGACACTATGGGAGGGACCTGTGAGTCCAGCACCACTGCTTGTCCCCAGGAAGGGAGATGAGATTTTGAGGAGCAGGTTTCTGTGCATCATTCTTCCAGCACAGACTTGGATTTGGCATGGAAACACACACCAGAACTGTCATTTCGAGTAGCAAATGTGATCCTGCCTGTGCATGGACTTCATGAGTCTTCCTTAGGAAGCAGACAGCCCAGAAGAGATAAGTACCTCGAATCAAGCTCCACCATCTTCTGGAAGCAGGAATACTTGATCTCCCATCTGTTCTACTTAGCATTGTCCTTTTCCCTTTGCTGGTTTTACTGTCTCAGTTTTATTAACAGTTTTCTTTTCTTCAGCCTGCACAATTATTAGCAAGTGTTGTGTGCCTCATGGTGCAGTGCCGAAAGGCAGCAGTTTCCAGAGCAGCTCCTATCAAAGTGACCAGTGAGTGGTTATGTTGTTCTCCCAACCAACCCGCACCCTCACAAGCCTGGCCAACACTGGCTTCATCTTTGTGCCAAAGGGCTGATCTTAACGTAGCTCCAGCTACTAAAAATGGCCATAAAAACCAGTATAGTAGGCCTAAAACTTGAACTGCATGTTGTGAAAGGAGGAAAGAGTTGATGGGAGTATGGAGAGTAGTGGCATCCACCCATCTTGTAGAGACCAGAAGGAGATGTTCATTGGAAGGAGACTTCCAGAGGCTGGAAGGGATGTTCACTGTCTGTCTTGGTTTTAGCTTTCGTCTGATTCCTGGCCCATGCCCTGAAAGATCAGGCAGTCAGCTGTCAAGTGGAGTATTCAAATATGTTACCTGCTCCCAAGGTTCAGCAATATCTTGTCCAGTTGAAATAAACCAGACGCAGTTTAATTAGATACATGCCTAAGCCGCATTTCAAGAGTTGAATTAGGGACTAAGGAGCATCAGGGTGAACAATAGACGTACCAAGCGTTCCTGGAGAGTGGGAACATGTGGCTGTTAGGTGTGTGATTGCTAGCAGGGTTGGTAGTCCAAAGGAAAGTCAAATAAATTTATTTACCTAGCAAATAAAAAGGTAAAAAATTGATAAAATTCTAAACTTTCTTCAGCAATTGTGAACCACTGTTTACATGTAAAAACTCCAAATTCCCTTTTTCTTCTTTAAAAATGTTAACTTTTAGTTTTATGCTAGCTAGTGGAGGGTGAACCTCCTCCTGTCCTCCTAGGACAGATCACGTAGACAGTGGYATCTGTCCCCTGGCCATGTCCCAGGTGTAGCTCTGAGCCTGAGGACCTGCCATGGACTCTGATCCATGGGGTGACATGGGCAAGCTCCACATGGACCTGTGCCATGGGGAGGCAGGACTGAGCCAGTCCAGTGTGCTTCCACACAGGCCTGTCTCGGGATACGTGCGTCATCTGCCACTTCTGGCTAAGGCACTGAGGGCCGGAGACCCAAAATATTAAAACAAAAAAAAACCCAAAAACCTGTCCCCACAAGTATTTGGCTTCCTGTCTTCTTTTCTCTCCTTTTTTCTCCTCCTTTTTTTCTTTAAATTTAGTCTCTAGATGAAAGCCTTTTGGAAAGAACAGGAAACCCTAAAATTTCTCTTCTACGTACACAAATATTACATTTCAGCCATGGTGGGCAGCCTGATGCCACCCCAAAGTTAAACCTGGAAGGGGATGAAGTGAAATTCCCAGCCATAAGCCATCAGACCTGATTTTTTTTTTTTCACCCATGAATTAAAAGCCTGTCTTTCCCTGGTTTGGAAAAGGAGATGGGACATTTTGTGGGGGAAGAGAAATTTTTACACAAACCTGTTATTAGCAAAGGCCATCGGCAACCCTTTCTCAGAGTCCTAGGTGTTGCAGCTTGCCTCAAAATGGCTTGTTTTTTTAATAAATAAACTTATTTGCTAGGGAAAAGGGTTATTTTTAGTTGAGAAGCCGTGTGTATTTACCTAAGGTGTGCGGGTTGCGCATCTGATTTTATGGCTCCATTGTCCCTAAAGGACCTATACCCAACCCCAGGCTCYCTCTGGGCTTGCAGAAGTCCAGGATCTGCTCCTGGTTTTCTCTCCAGAGACTCAAGCACCAACGCCTGATCATCCAGCCTGCCAGGGTCTTCTCAGAGGTTGTAAGTAACCTCAGGTGCCTTAGAAGCTAAGGGAGACWAAAGGCAGCCAGGGTGCTCAGTGTTTGCCCTAAACACCCCAGACCTCTATAAACCCATATCTTCTCCTGCTCTTTCTATCTTCTCCCTGTTTCTGTTCTCAGTCCTTGTGGCTCAAGGATGCATGGCCAGAACATTGGCTCAAATACTGTCCTGTAAACAACCAAACCRTCCCTTGTTAGCATGCTCCCAACACAGTTTTGGCCTGGGATAGCTGTCACTGCCCCAGTGGACACCRTCTGGGGGCCAGCATGGACCAGGAGACCTTTCAAGAAAGCAGCACAGACAAGACTGTTCTTATGGGGCATGCATGAGGGGGAGTTCAGATTCGTGGATATGAGCCATGTTGGAYTTGAAGGGCCTGAAAATGGGCTATGGTATGTTGTATTGACTAGTATGGATGCAATCAGTAAGTTTTGGTCAAGCCTGGGTTTTCTCATTGCATCTGTGGCTCTGGGATGGGTCAGAAGAGCACTGAAACCCTACAGAGAGATGTCATCTTCCACCATCTATCACAGCTACCATTCAAGTCAGCAGACTGTGATGACTAGCAAGGGCTTGCAGCTCTTCACAGATGGCTACTTGCCAGTCGTGCCTGAATTAGAGCTAGCAAGAGGTAGGAAATRCCAACAGCTGGCCTCTACCAAAGGTTTATGGTCCAAGGGCTTCCAATCCCATTGAGAAATGTCTGCTGAGCAGCTATATAGGTCTTGCAATGCTCAGGAGGCATAGGCCTCAGGAGTTATGATAGGCATAAATGGTCCATGTGTTAGATATGTAAAGTAACATGGAGAAAGGGTGAAAAACAGTACATAGGATGGCTAAACTGCAATACTAATTATCAACCTATTTCTACGCTTATTTTAATGATTGATATGACCAACACTGTCCCATCTCAGAGGGAGATCTGGAGGGTTTTGGAAGGACTAGATGTACTGGAATGAGGAAAGAAGGAAGCCTGGGCTGAGCCAGGCCAGTAGTGACAGGTCAGGTGTTACAAGATGGGACGTTGAAGGTGATATTTCTTCTTTCGGTTTGTGAGCGCAGTGAGTGGACAGGCAGKATGTGAAATGGGCTAGTGACGTCAAGGCAGCCAGGTCTCTGGAGCTGTGTCGTGCTAGCAATTGTCTGGTAGCACTCATAACCTTGTGACTTTCCCGTTCTGCCTTGGGGTGAGAAAAGACACATTGTGACTTGGAACAGCCCCCGACCCATGCGTCCTTCCCCTCTAAAGTCCAGTTCCTCGAGGGCTGAGCATGCAAGGAGTGTTGTCACGACCYGGCCTGATCAGACCAGGGGGTCRTAAAGGTTTTGAAATTCCCTCGGGCTAAATTAAGGTGAAATGACACCAAACGATCGGTTTAMGTGTTTTTATCTAAGGCAGAAGCAAGCTGGACTGGGAAAGCGTTACAATAAAAACCCRAACTTAGAAAGCRTAGTGATAGGCAATGTGGGTTCTATTAAAGCATTTAGAAGAAGAAAAGGAAAGAAAGGAAAAGAGAGAAAGAGAGATAAAGAGAGAGATAGAGAGATATCACCACCCTTGGATCCCGCGATGACGATGACGGGTGCAGCGATCCTCCGGTGGCGGGCGCACGCCGGCTCCTTGGGCTGGTGGCCTTTTAGAGTCATCCCCCACCCCTTGGTTGCATCAGCCACCCAGTTTCTAGAATTTATCGTGCAGGTGCTGTGGTGGTGAGGGGTGGTCACAAGGGGTCTGTCGGTGGTCTTCAGGTGGTCGTGAGCCCCTTCCTCAGATAAACTCTGTGTGAGCTTCTGCTGTACATGGTGAGATGTCCGGCTTGGGTAGAGCAGGGAGCTGCGCACCCTCCGGCACGCCGTGCCTGTCCTTATCCGGCTCCTCACTTGCACCTTGTCACTGCTATGCAGGACCCATTTACAGCAATGTTGGAGGCATCAACTTCACCTTAACTCTTTCAGTCTCTCACAGGTGTTTTGCCCACTAAACACCGGTGTGCAGAGCAGCAAAGGTCTCTGAGTAGTAACAGGTAGAACCTACATCCACCCAGCCCCTCTCCCCACCCTCCCCTCGCGCTGGCCAGCGCACAGCACCCATCCACACACAGAGATGTTCGGAGACGGATGCGCTGGCACGGGACACGCTGCGCACAGCTCCGCTGAGCGACTGCAGCACCGTGTCCCCAGCTACCCAGGCAAATGCCCTTTGATGCACGCGGAGCATCTTTCCCCAAAACGGACACGTGCTCCCCCTGCATTGCACAACACAGATCAACAACAATACGCATCCCTTCCTACAGCCATCATACCCACCTATAGATCTATACATATACATATGCAGGCACTCATACTCTCATGCTCCGACAGCCAGGTTTGGAATGCATCTGCAACCCCAAACACCCCCATACAGAGGCACTGGCCCTCCAAGCCTCCCTTTCTCCCCCTCTTGTCCCAAAATGCTGGGTCATTTTTTTGGTTGCTCCTCCCTGCCTGTTTCCAATCCACGAAATGTCCTTCCCGTAATAGAGTGACCACAATTGCACACCGTATTCCAAATGTGGTCTCCCTGGTGCCTTGCACGGTGCCAGAATAAGTCGGGCTGATTTATATTCCATACCCCTAGATAAACACCTCGAGACCGTGTTTGCATTTATCCAGCTGCCAAGCAGCCTCGCAGATGGTTTTAATGTGTTCTCCGCATGCATGTACCACTTGCACAGAAATCGTAATTGGGCCTGGGGGGGAAGGAGAGCCTGGGGGGGAAGGAGAGGAGGGAGGAGGGAAGGGAAAAGTAGCAGGCAGGAGAGAATATCCCTCATTGCACCCTGGGGATACAGTCGGAGCAGCGAGCCGGCATGGCCCAGATATGCCTCTCCTTTCCTCTCTCTTCCACCAAAGCAACCTGCAGCAGGCTGGGATTTCTGACTAGGCAAGCAGAAACGAAGAAGGAGCGAAGTGAGAGACGYGTGTGGCGCAGCCCTTTCCCAAAGCACTCTGTGGCTGGCCTTTCTGCCTTCAAAAGGCAAGTCCCGCGGCAGTGACATCAAACAGAGTGTCTGCTCGCTCCGTCCTGAGTACCGCAGTGGCTTGTGATAACGGCTACAATTTCCATGTCCTGAGATTTCAAACCTTGAGGGCTAAGGAGAGCTGCAGGGCACATCTGTTCTAAAACTACGGTAATCTGTGCTACTATAACTACTCTGTAGTACGATACTACTGGTATACTAAGGGAGTATTCATGACAGTCCGAGCGACGGTGAGATGAATGAGTACACTATAACAGTAACCTTCAGGCACTGAGACACACACCCTGCCTGGAGGATTTTACAGCCTAGCCTTAGAAGATGGGCAAAGATGGTCTGTGATAAAGTGGCATGCAGATGCAGAGAAGTAAATCAGATTTTCTGCCTTATACCTGGCAGGTACATACCTGCCCTATTGTGACTGATAGTAGAGGAACATGTCGTTCAGTGCATTTTGATGAGGTGCTGGTAACTTCTAGTTAGGTGGTGAACTGGCACATTTCCACATGCCTCATCTTCTCAATGTGCTTATTTCGTGGTAGTGGTATGTCCTCTGCAGGGCTGGACGAGGGGGAGCTGTCTGCTGGTGACCTGAGTCCCTGCCCCAGCACAGCCCTGGGAAGGCAATGGGTGAAAGTAACATTTAGCACCATCTCTCCCAACACATGTCGCTCAGACTGAAGTCTGTATTTCAATTTGTTGCCTTCCGCTGAAGCTGAGGACTTGAGTGAGCTTGACTGATGGGCTGAGAAGTAAAAAACAGCCTTATAGGAAAAGTATCAGGAAACTAGAGGAGGTGACCCTTACCGGTGCAGGGATGTAGTGGTGGAAAGAGAGGCTGAGCTCTGCTGTGGCTTAGCTTGTCTTGAGGAAGCGATGAGCTGTGTGTCTTAAGACCAAGAGATGAGAACACAATTACATTCAGGAGCTGTGTTGGCATCTTTGTACCTGGGAAGGAAGGAAGGAGTAGTCTGGACTGTTTTGGAATTTCTCTTCTCCTTGGAAGTGATGGCTGCCTCCATTGTAAGTAAGATGATTTCTGAGATCTGGAGTGGAGATGGGTAGCCAGCTGGAAAACTGAGGTGTCTTTGGGAAGCACAAGTGACTCTGCTGATCATGAGACAGCAGCATACAGGAYATTGAAGTAGGATGAAGATGCACTGACCTGTCCCAGCGCAAGGATGGCAGCAGAGCTCAAGAGTCCAACACGCAGAGGAAGCTGTGAGTGACATGGTGCTCTCCTCCTAGCCCCATTAATGCTCCAGCCTCCATTTGCTCTAATGATACCATCTTAAAATTACTCAGGGACATGAAATTTACTGACYTCATCCTGAGCGTGACTCATCTGAAGGATAGAAACTCTCTCTTCATTTCCAGTATAAGCTTTGTTCACTGCCAGTTTACCCCTGTTCATCTTTGCATCCTTTCCCCTTTTCTAGCTCATCTCCTTTAATACTGCTTACCAATAGGATGAGAAAAACTTTCTTTCCCGTCCTCTCTTGTTGGATTAAGCAGACCAAGCCTTTTATTCTCCTCCAGGGCCACCAACGAAATCTTCCCACCCTACTAGACCTTCCCTATTGCTGGAAGACTTTTTCTTTCTGWCCCTTTTCAACAAAGGAACTTATGAGCTTTTCCCCAGAGAGGTTATTTTGTTTGACTAGTAGCAAGGATGTCTCAGGACCTGTGAAGCCTCTTCTAGCAAACTACTATGGGACGAAGAAGCAAAATAAGTCTTAGAAGACAAAGCTTCAATTCCTGCCTCAGACGTTGACTTTTACCAACCTCACTTACCTGCCTGTGTTAGGTTTGTAGTCAGGGAGTGTGGTGGTTACTTTCTCCAYAAGTACAATCGCCCCGTCTCCCTAAACTCATATCAAACTATGGGGACAGAGACACCAGGATGAGGCATTTGCGAAGTCTCTGGAGAAGAAAAAGGTCTTGCCTCACTTCCAGCTACTCATGTTGGCATGCAAGACTAACTTCTTCAGCACTAAGGTGGTCAGTGATGTCCTCTAAATGTGAGAAACTCCAGTGCAATTCCCACCTTCCCTGTCTCCATCCATGAGAGTTACGGCTCTGAATTTGGAGGAGCTTCACCCACATGCATACATGCCTRAGAGAGAAGCAATATCCTCCATTCAGTGTTGCCTGAACAACTGATACGCATCCAAGACACTGAGGATGTCAGATATGTATGAGATTTACTTGTTTTCTTAAAAGTTTATGAATTCCTTTTGACTTACATCTTCAGTGAATCCTACTATTTCTTCCAAGGAAAGGAATGTTTTGCGTTCCCAGTTCACTTGGAACATGCGACTTCGTGTCGCAAACCTACCCACCTGTATCCATCCAAACAGCATATTTGAACCCTCAAACTATTTTTCACCAAAAAAAGAAATTTTTCAAGAGCTTTTCAATCAACATTTAGAATGAACTGGATCCCTTCTGATTATCTATGCTTCTAAATATTGTTAACAGTGTCTCAGGAGAGACTGACTTATTTTTAGCATGCCAAAAGCACACTACTTGCAGGTGGTGGATTATTTTTTTCTAAAAAAGGTTGTAAAAATGGATTTTATTTTTTATTTTAAAGTATAGCTCTTATATATTCACAGGAAAAATTGTCGGTTTGTGGAATTTTTGTATTGTTTTCCTGAAACTCCTCACCATTTTTCAGATTTCTTCTTGTAATTCAGTGTGGATCTCTTTTGAGACATGACCAGGAGAAAAGAAAAACAACAGAGAGAAGCCAAGTTGTTAGTACTGTTGATATTTTTATAAACCAAGAAAAAAAATATTTGGAGGAAATATTTGGGAAAACAAACAAAAAGAAAAGTCTTGTTTGGATTCCAGCACAATACCCATGGAATATATGGTATTTTCTCTCCCCATTTTTTCATCAGCTCAGTTGTTATGTGACCTGTAGAGTGAGTAAAATAGGAGAAAGTTGGAGGCAGAAGGTGCGGAATTTGGTCCCAGTTATCACACTGGTGGTCTCAAGCTGGTGAAATTAATGGTAAAGGTGCCACATGGCTGTGCGGACCAGAGGAGACAGGGTGGAGTGAGGGAGGAAGGAAGGGATGTGGGGAATCATAGAATCACAGAATCACAGAAGGGTTTGGGTTGGAAGGGACATTTCAAGGTCATCTAGTCCAACCCCCCTGCCAYRGGCAGGGACATCTTCAACTAGATCAGGTTGCTCAGAGCCCCGTCCAACCTGACCTTGAATGTTCCCAGGGATGGGGCATCTACCACCTCTCTGGGCAACCTGTGCCAGTGTCTCACCACCCTCATCGTAAAAAATTTCTTCCTTATATCTAGCCCTAATCTACCCTCTTTTAATTTAAAAATATTACCCCTTGTCCTATCAGAAGGTYGATGGTTTGTCTCCTTAGATGGGAGGAATGGAGGTATTAGAGATAGGAGTGAGAGAAGGACGGTGGGGCTCCTGTCTGGAACAACAGGCATGACATGGAGAGGAGAAACACCTTTTGGCTGCATTAAAACCCAGGAATGTGGATCCAACAGCCACAAAGTGTGGCTGGTGCTGACATTAGTCAATATTTCCATTTGAAAAATGTTTTCTGAGAGTTTTAGTCAATGTAGGAACTTCTCAATTTGTTCTGCAACCAGGAGGTCCAGAGGCACCTGGCTTGACCTGTGGATGTCCCCCTGCCAGCTTCCCGCTACCGCAAACTAATAACTGCAGTCTCTCTTCCCAACCCAGTTCCTCTCCCCTKGCTCCCATGGTGCCCTGGATCGGCCAGAAACAGCCATGCCGTGCCTAATTCTGAGCTGCGCACGTGCCAGTTGGCTGGGCAGCCAGCAATGGCTGGTTGTCCGGGTGGCAGCTGCCAAATGTTCACCCGCCCTTCCCTCTGCTAATCATCCATCACTGCGAAATTTGCAGGAAGGAAATGATGACTGAGATGTCTTACCCCTCCTTCAAATTTGGCTGAAATGGGTTTTCCAAGCATGGAGCGGGAAGAGAGAGGCAGGGAATGACGGAGAGATGGAGAGGAGGTTAAAGAGGTTTCTCTGTGTTGAGACAGTTCATGATAATGATGACAGATTCATTTGCGTCTTTTCTTGGGAGACTCAGATGCTTTCTGAAGATCGAGTCCCACCAGATCCTTATTGGCTTTAATGAATCAATTCCACAAGTCAATACASAGAGGCACAGAGAGATTTCAGATGCAGTGAGAGGCAGCAAAGATGATCTTTTTTTTCAAATTTCTGGGGCAGCTGATGGCTCYCCAAATTGTCCCCATGATAAAGCAGCAGCCCAAAGGTGTCCCRACACCCGTTTGCACTGTGTTTCCTGCACAGAGCCTTCAACCCTCTGCTTTTTGGAAGGATTTAGGGATCAAAGTACCTAAAAAGAAATAATTGCATACTCTGCTATCCAGAAAGCATCAGTTTTCTTTTGAATGAGTCCATTCCAAATGTGTGTGTGTGTATGTTTACAGCACGAGGAGGGTGTACCCACCAGATACTTTTCCACATTAATATTTTCTGGACAAATATTGCAGTATGATACTAAATGAAACTACTTACAAGTGAAGGTTGACCTTTTCAAGTCATTCTGAAGATCTTAGAAAAGTTGAAGGTTTTTCTCTCAGCATTTCAGAGCATGACATTCGGATGAATTTTTTTCTCCTCTATGTTGTTTCTCCACAGCACTCATTTTAAAGTTTACACAAATTTATTTATTTTGTGAAAAGGATTGGTTTTATTTTAAGTAAGACCACTTTGAGCGCTAAACGAAATCTTTATTTACTTTCTTGTCTGCAAAAAAACCTCAGAGACAATAACATTTTGTCCTAATCCAAATTTTGTGGGGCACTTTTTTTTCTTTTTTCTTTTGATCCTTCCAGAGAACTGAAAAATAAATAAACTGTTTTTCACAGTGTAAGTAATCCTGCAACATAATGAGCCAAAGGGAAGGGCTTTCCCAGTTTTCATGAATAGGAAATCTAGTATTATTCTTCCTCTAATGCGACTGGAAGCAGAGAAAATGCAATAAACTTCTTCCTCCTTTTTATCACACCCATGCTGAGGAATTTTAGCTCTTCTACCCTCACTCCCAGTTAATGCTTTAGAAGATAGGCAGTGATTAGTCTGGTCCTTTTCATCAGCACTAAATTAAAGATAAGAAATCAGYTGTTAAGCCACGAGAGTCTTTCTGTTGTTTTTCATGYCCTAAAATACCAGCAAACTGAATTGATCACTGTCAGCTCCGACCCKGGAGGGCTGCCAACCCCCRTCCCCCACCTCTTACATCCTTCTAGCTTGTCAGCCACCCATTTCTCCAGCTTTTGATCCATAAGCTCCCAGTCCCACAGGGGACCAAGTTCCCATTCAGACGTGGATGTTCAACGTGAGCTGCATTTCCAGTAGGAAGGACTAAGCAACCAAACCTAACCCGGTGCTTACACCCGCCTTTGCGTTGGGCTGTATTAACTGCGCCCATCGGTTAAAATCCAGCTGCAGTAGAGTGTTTGAAGTGAAAAGAAAAAACCAGTGAATCTGCCCCAGCTCTGCTTTCAGAGCAGCCGAGTACCTACGGCAGCCCGTGAAGGAGTTTATCAACAGTGTATGAAGTGTCCGACAGAGAGGAGTTACACGCGAATCAAAATAAAACGGAACAGCCTGCTCTTATCTGCAAAAGAGCTCCACTAGTAAAGAAACGATAAGCACAGCCAAGATCTCAGCATGTTTCATTAATATCAAAGCTAGTGCCTTAGCAATCTTTCAACCAACCAGTAATTTATCCTTTATAATGAACGTGCTTTCACAAGATTAAATAAGAATCCAGGATTGCTTTAAAGAACTTCGGCTGGTATGGTGCCCTCCAGGGTCGGAGCTGACAGTGATCAACTGCAGATGGGAAAGGATGCAAATCTTTAGAAATGAGAAATTCCATCATTTCACCCCTTATGAAGCAAGGTAATGAAATATTCTCTATTTACGGTTAGAAATATTGCCACAGACACCTCTCTATAGATTCTTGCTAGTCTTAGCGTTACTTAAAATCTCACATAAATTCAGGCACACAAGCGCATCTGAGAAAGCAGCAAAGCGTCGCAGTATAGCATAGAACTGGCTGATGTAAATAATGAGTGAAAATTATAGCTGAATTTGGATTAATGGTCTGGAGGCATTAAATCACAGCCAGTCTACTCTGTGGGCATGAGTACCTTTCAGGGAAGCCTGAACTGGTAGCTTTGAGCCTCACAATAGTGTAGCACAGCATCTAGCTCCCCGGCAGCCTAGGCTTAAATCTGTGCTGCCATATCAAGGCTATACCCAGCCAAGCTCCCTTGGGCATCTCCAGGTTGTCCATCAGTCTACAGAGTCCTGAATGCTCAAGTCCTCCCGTTCTTCGTTCTGCTCTCCTGCCCCATTTTCATTTCTTCCAGCCCACAAGGGAAAGCAGCTTTCCAGAATCATTGACCCCTCTCGGAGAGTGCTCAGCTATTATCCCGTGTCTGACCATGTCCTTCTGAAATAAAACTTGGGAGAAGCTGCACCTTCTGGAGCTAAACACTAAGAAGAAAATTGCAATGATGCCTAAGAGCGGCTTTCTGGAATTGAGTGACAGTGTTGTTGGCTTTTTTACGGAGAGCCCTTTCCAAACAGCGGGGCATTAGTGCCACCTCTGCAGGTCCAGTGACTCCTCTTCATCTTTGCCTCTTTTCCACAGATGGCTTTTGTCTTCCTGAATGGGATGGTATTGTCTGCTGGCCTGAAGGTGTGCCAGGCAAAGTGGTGGCTATGCCATGTCCCGAGTACATCTATGACTTCAATCACAAAGGTAAGTGCTGGCCTCAGTGTCAGCAGAGCCTGGTAAGCTGCTGAGGAGTCAGAGAATTAGAAATCCTCTTTAGCATCCCTTTTTTATCACATGGTGACTCCCTTCCAAGCAGGAGTAAAGCCAGGGAAAAGGAAATAAAGAAACAGCCATTATTTTTTTATGCTGAAAGAAAATCTCTGTTTTAACCTAAACAATGACAAATTTCCCACCTGCCCCACTCAGACTGCAATGGGGCACTATAAGCACCAATTGCATGCTTAAAACTGGGTAGTCTTACAGCGTTAAAAACCTCTATTTGTTTGACGCCACAAACTTTGCGTAGCAATAGAAACCCGCAAGTTATTCTTCCGATTTATATTCTTCACTTCGCRGGTTTGTTAATTCTAGCCCCTGATCTCTGCCCAGACCCCTACGGTGGGTATCTGAGAACAGTGGTGGTAACCAGAACATGTGAATTCCTCCCTATCTCACTTCCCCTCAGGCAGCACATTTCTTGGCTTGCTCGTGGTGCCGCAAAGTCTGTGCATGTTTTTAGAAGCAATTGAAGTACACTCGCTCCTCAGTGTATTTTCAAAGCTAAAACATTCTCTTTTCTCAGGCAAAGCTGTGCACCCAAAGACTGAAAAATCAGAGAATTAAGATTATAYGTTCCCAGCAGAGCACTGATGCTGTTTTCAGAAAACAAGTAATGGTATTCCAGTGCAGCCTGGTTGCACGCAGTCTGTCCTGCCTTTTCTGTAAGGGACTGTGAGCTGAGCCAGCTTAACCCCTGGCTGATGACCTCTCATAGAGACCCCTGCACATGCACTTCACATCAGAGGCCGGGAGAAACAGGCAATCCATCCATTTTTCCTCCATAACCCAACATGGCATGGACTCCCCACCTCACGGATGTCCACTGGTCAAGTCAGCTAGGGTGGGAGTCAGATTAAGACCCTTAGATGCAGAGATGTCTATAAGCTCTCCCTCTGTAGTCACAGGACAGGTAGATCTGTTGACTGGTTTCTTCCCTGTCAACTATAATGCGACTTTTTACACACAGCTCATGCAATGATACCCCCACACAGACATCTGAACGTGGATGTTTTCATCTGCCAGCTGAATCCCAAGGTGAAACCTTGCCTTCTCTTCTTTCTCCATCATCGTGAGGAGGGTAGCCATAGAAAAATCTATCGTGAGATGCACTGGATCTGTGAACAAAGAGCAGCATAATATAGATCACTGTTTATTTTCCCAGGGAAAGCTGCAACTCTGAGGATGATTCTGTGCTTTGGGACTTTTCAAAGCTTCTCTCCTTGGTTTGTAGACCCAATATCTTAACCTAAACTAAGTGCAACTTGTTATTAGTTCTCTGATGTTTCTCAGCTAGAAAATTGACAAAGTTGCTAAGGAGATGGAAATTGTGTTCTTGCAGCTGAGCTTCAAAGCAGGCAGGAGGCACCAGGGTTGACGGGATCCACCCTTGGAAGAAGTTTCTCCTGTTCTACCACATCTAGTCTCGTTTACTCTGTCTCTCGTCTCTCTCCCACAGGCCATGCTTATCGCCGGTGTGACCTGAACGGGAGCTGGGAGTTGGTCCCAGGCAACAACCGCACCTGGGCAAACTACAGTGAATGTGCCAAGTTCCTCACCAACGAGACGAGGGAAAGGGTAGGCAATTGCATTTGTGCATGGAGCATGAAGTGTTGGCCTCATCCAGGGCTAACCTAAGGAGCACTGTCTTATTTAAAACCCTCGATGAGCTCTAGTTTGCTGTCTCCTCTTGGAAACCATATCTGAACTTGCTGAAGCCACATCTTTGTTATGATGGGGAATTATCTGAATTTGAAATTGTCCTCAAAGCCAGAAAGGGTTCCTCCAACTGCCATGATCCCATTTGTAAAGAGATCTTGGGGAAACTTGAAGCAGGCTCAGGGACACTAAGAAGTGATTGGAGGTTGTTCCATGCCATTGAGACTCCCTCTTCCCCACCAGGCAATAATTTTGCTACCAGGTTGTTACCAATAATTCCAATGTTTATGTGCTTGTCTGTGCTAGGGAATGTACAAACACAGAGCTAAAAGATGTGTCAATCAAACCAGTAGCAACCCTGTTCTGTAGGCGATGAACAGAGAACTTCTTGGTTGAGAGGTATAAATTAAGGAGCAGAGGTTTCACATGGTCTGTTCATTGGAGATGGGTGGGGACAAAGTCCTTTGCTAAAGCAAATTAACATGTARGAACAAATCTTGAACTAGTTCTGGTGTAGTCACAATTTTGAAACTGGGGCCCCAGTCCAAAGTTAGAAAAGGGATTCAGAGCACATGGAGAGGGTTTGAAATGCTCCTGGGAAAAAAAGAAAAAAAAAGGTGTCATCTATACATCAGATCTATGGGCTTTGTTTTTACACAAATTCAGGTGATGGGCAAAATAGTAGCTGGCAAAAATTTCCTACTTCTCTGTCTGGGTCTGAGCCCAGCTGGRGGTCTGTAGTGCTTCTGAACGTCTCCCAAGCTGAGTGCATCACAGAAGCAACCCTGTGCTAATGCGACAGCAAAGCTGTCAGTGGAGTCACCTGAGAGGATGTGACCTTCTTGTTTCGCAGAGAAAGRCATTTCCACCCACACGCGGTTGCTGCTCTATTTCTGTAATTTGCAAAGAATTTAGCAGAAACCTCTGGTTTCTCAGYGGTACTTGGAAGATGTCCTCCTCGGATATGGGGTATGGCATTAGGGACTGATCATTTGCAGCAAGGGTTATTTTCAGACAGTTGGAGATAAAGATCTAACCACGAGCTTCACGATGGGGAGCAGGCTTGAAGATGATACACAGTCCCTTTGGGAGAATGTTCTTAATTTTAAATCCAACCACAGCATAGTTTTTTTGTATTTTTTTTTCTCAATGGTGAAGCAACATATGAATGAAGTTGTTTAGTGAGAAAAAATGTTATTTGAGCATCTGCATGCATTATATCACGTAGTGAAGGAATAGACAAGGTTGTGTACACCAGATACTGCTTGAGCTACTTAATAGCAAAGCGTGTTGTCTAAGTGCTGGACAACSTTCACTTTTAGAACAAGTTCGATGGGACTCATCTTTTCCCAGTCCATACAGTGGACAGAACTATTTTAGCCCCAGAGGTTTCTAGGATGTTTCTGGAGTAGGTGTTGGAGTCATTGAGCATCTTGCTCACACGGAGAGCTTTACTAAGTTGCACAACTTCTTGACCTCTCTGAAGTCATTGTCTCCCCGGTCCCACCTCTCACAGCCATGTCCTGAGGTGGGAGTCATCTGCTGCAGACCATTCCCCCTGAGCAAGTCTCCTAGATTTCCCCTAGGGAAAGGACRTCCTTTCTTTTAAACCTCCCATGCCGGCAGCTAGGACTTGGTCAAGGTAAATTGGTAGGGGAAGGGTACAAAGAAGAAGAGAGTTGTCCATTTGTTACCAGCACAAGGAAGAAATAGAGACCTTCCACCCCCAGGCTGGTAAAAAAGGCTGAAAGCAAAGTCTGTTGTCCTGGGTTTCATGGATCTGTCTTTGTGTCCCCTGAGCGTAGAGGTGGTCACTGCACAGACAGGGGACTTGGACTGTGCTTCCTAATGGAGAGACATKAGATGAGGTGTCACAACGCAGAAGACTTCATTCTTATTCTCTACCTCTGCTGTTACTTGGAAAATTACTGCTCTTCCTGACCTCTCCCTTTATGAGCTGTTTWAATAAACCGTCCCAATATTATCATCCTCATTATTCTGTACACAATGCTCAGTCATTTTTTGCCATGAATTTTCTGTTCTAAGTACATAGAGGTGAATTTAATGACATTTAATGGTAAGACAAATTAGACCGTCATCATTGTTCCAATTAAATGGACAACATGGTATTGCCTAAGTGATGCCTGCCCAGTGCAAAGAGCATTAGAAAAAATGGAAGTTTCCCCCAGCTTTGGAATTGTATCTTGATTAACAACTGTTTTTCAACAGCATCTATTACTTATTATTATTATTATTATTATTAACCTTGTATTTGCAAGAGGTTGCTTTCCTCAGGCCAGCCCTGCACTCACCTCATAGTGATGCTGCATGCTGTCATGTAGTTGCCTTGTTTTACTGGAGAGGTGGCTGCATCGTAATGACAAGTGAAGCAATGCATATACATCCACTGCGGGTCTCTTGGACCTTCTGATAGGGCAACCATGCTGGAAATGAAAGAGAAAATGATGACTTTCAGAGAGCAAGGAAGGCCTCTGGCCTTTCACACCCAAGCGTGGCTCTGAAGCACTGGTATTAATAAACGTTCCTTTGATTTTTTTCTTGAAGTAAATATGTCAAGAGATGTCAGAATCAGGGAATTTGGCAAGATAGACCAGTCGTCTTTAGAGAGAAATTGTTTTCTATTATTATTTCCCCCCCTGGGGAACAGCATCTTTGCGTCACCAGTAACAGCTGCATTTAACCAACATTTTGAAAGGAGATCACGGGCTGACGCTGAGTAGGACAGCATCTGAGCAGATGTAACCAGAGAAACTTTTAAGAAACTATGCATTTGAGAGCATTAGGAAAAAAATGTCTGTCTGTGACTGTATGTGTGTATATATATATATATATATATCTGCATTGCTATGTCTAGAAATAGGCCTATATCTATAGATAACTATATGTACAGATACACACACCTAGAAAAAACACCCACGTCCATGCGCACACACACATATATATATGCCCATATATGTTTGTTTAGGTGTGTAGTTTTCTCATTTTAGCCACTGTGGGATAATTATAAGATTGACCAAAGCAGCAAACAGAGGGCCCCAGAGAATGTTTGTGTCTTTTGCTACCTTTTCCTGAACCATATAAATAGGATTATTTCACACAGAGCAGCACGGAAACCGCTTTCTGAAATTAGCAAAGTATGCTAAAGCCATCAGAGCCGGGAGAATTAACAGCTCGTAACTGCCCAGTGAGCAATTGCTCTTGGGCTCTTTTCTAAGGGAAAATTAGTACTGCTGAAGGACGCTGGATTGACAGCCCTGAAGATTGATGTCCTCTCTTTAGCCAGGAGAGCAGGTAGGCTGCAGCTAGCTGTTGAAGTGTGTTTCCCCAAATACCTTGCAGGTAGCATTAATCTGGCTGTGAACAACGGTGTCTCAGCCACGGTCTGTAGAAGACAACTCTTTAGCAAGGGGTAGGAAGAAGTTTTGTGGAAAGGTGTCTTAGCGACACGTCATGGGAAGATAAGACGGTGTTCTTTGTGCCTTTGGGCAGTGCTGAAAGCCACTGCTACACCACAGGTTGTATATATTCTCTCATATTCTGCTTTTAAGATAACCCTTCAGCAGTGTAGCAGAGATGGYGGAAAATCTTATTCTCCCACTCCTTCTCCAGGAGACGTGCATGGGCACCCCCCATCCCAATTGTACCCTGCATCTTCTTCTGAACAGATGCTGAGTTCTGTGGCTTCCCACCCCAGCACCCTGACCAGGCAGCTCTGCTTTGTTTATTTTCCATCTGGTGTTTGAAGAGAGACAGTAGGACAAGGGGAGGAAGGGGAATGGATTGGATGGTGTTCGCTCTTTGAGGAAGGCAGTGTGGTTAAACCCCAGCCGTTTATCTGCCTGCTGTGTGTTTCACATCGCTGAACCACAAGCTGCTTGAAGTTGGGAGACGGTATACAGCGCTGCTACATAACCACTAGATAATAATCATATAGGTGTATATATATATTTATTCTATATTTGTTCTATTCTTACACTCTTCCCTAGACTTCTGTTCCTGCGCATGTCGGAGAGCAGGGCTAAAAGGACCTTTGGTCTGGCCCAGGTTGGCCATTCTCCTTGCAGCTTTCTTAAGGTTTTCTTAAAATTAGGAGTCAGGGCAATTTGTCTTCTTGGAGCTCCTCAATCTTTGGATAAAACGTGGCACATATGGGAAGTCCTGATGGGCCCCTGGTATTAGTAGGCAGCTTTTTAGGCAATTTCTTTCCAAAAACCATAGTAGCCCTTTGATCACGGACCCCTTCCCTTTCACACAGGCAGCTAGTAGCAGCACCTTCAGCACGGTCATTTTTGTGGTCACCTTTTCAGACACTGGAAGAAGTAAAGACATGTTTTGCTCAATAAGCAGAAATTTCCTTCATTCCCATCTCCCCGAAAACAACACTAATGCCAAACACATCTTTTTTTAAAGCAGGTCAAACCCATCCTGTTTTCCAGGATGAGCTTAAGGGTAAATGTGACCTACATCTACTGAAATCATGGGGAAGGGGAATATGAGCCAGCAACTTGGGAGGTTAGCCCAGTTTGGAAACCACCAGCCTCGCAAGATGGACCGTCCTAAGATCTAACCTCAGCCCACTAATCCTGTCTTCATCTGCTACTGCCTGTTTATATCATGGTGGTTTTACTGCTTCTGCAGAAATCAGAGAGGCCTCGAGAATCTATCATGTACCAAACACAATGGCAAAGGCACAGCATGTTGCAGGGCTGCTTTATCTAAACTCCACTGTTCAAACCAAAAGTCTTCTATGCCTGGCCTTTGTTCTTGGAGCTCCCTGGGGTCCTCTTAAAAGCCAACAACTTTGTGTAGCCTCAAACTGATGGCATAAAACGTGTTTACACAGTGTATACTGAGTTATACAGATGAAATGCCATCAAAGTATACATTCGCATCATGAAAGACGGGCAGATGTTTTAAAATATGCGTAGGAATAAAAAAAATGCATCATTGAGATGTGTTCTTCTATCTTTCAAGCAACCCTGTCATGCAGTCCTCATTTCATGCCTATAGGTTAGGGCTAGTGGGTAATTGTAAATGCTGTAACACCTTTTAGTGTAGTGCTGCTGCTAAGTTTATGCCTAGAGTCTGCTGGGACAGTCAGATGGTTTATAACAGCAACATAATAATACTTCACATGAAAACGCAAAGGTTCTCACAGCAGAACACGCCGGGTTCGATGTAGTCCCCCTGTAGCCCATATTTAACCATTGCTGGCCCATAGTAGATGCTTAAGGACAGTTTATGAAAGCTGGCAAGCAAAGAGTGTTCTTGTCCCCACTTATAGCCCTCCAAGAGCCTGCAGCTGTGGGACATTCTCAGCATGTGGCTGTAGCATAGGATTTGGAGAACTTTTTTTCTGTTAATGTGAGCAGAAGATTTGGGGCACATCTTGTCTGTGGCCTCCTGGATGTCCTGTGGCTCTGAATACCGTAGATAAACTGGGCATGACATGGAGAAACAGTACATTCCATGAATACATCTATGGGGCACCCAAAGAGCTCAACAGTATGTTCCATGAATACATCTATGGGGCACCCAAAGAGCTCAGGTGGCTTCTGAGATACGGGTCTACTCCCGCCCTTTTCCTTTTTCCTTTTTTTTTTTTTTGTGGACTCTTCTATAGAGCTCTGCTGACTGCAGTTAAAGGGTCCAATTTTTTTGCCTACATTTAGACACCTGGCACCACTGAAGATGTATTACAACCTACAGTATTAACATAAGACTCGCAGATGTCTGTGAGACCCATGCTCTTCCGGAACACCATCTGGGGTTCCCATGGATACTTACAGGCATCTCACACAGCACTTAGTGCTTAGGTGTAGGCAACTGAATTTGAAGATCTCTCCTTGTTGACTATCATGCGAACATAGACACTCAACACACATAAAGGCGCACAGTTACACATCTAAATTGGGGTGTCGGTCTGAGAGCTGACCCCAGTCACTCTCCAGATGGTGGGGATCTGGTGCCTGTCACCTCTTTAGATGAGGGGAATAGAATTATGTAGCAAAAAGTCATATTCAACACTCAGTGATTTCCCTTAGGTTTTGGAAATCAGTGACTGTTTTGTGCCTTTTGCAAATATCCCTCCTCCCTGCCATTAAGCTTTTTTTAGTCACATCTTTTATTTTAAAAAAAGACAAGAAAAGCACTGAGTACAGCTAGTGACAGAGGCTTTCTGGCATTGCTTGTCATTCGGAGCAGTAAAATGCTTCCCCTGCTAATTTCAAACATGTCATTAGCAGTATCTGAATCAGCACTTTTGAGAAACTTTGCAGATACTTGATCTGGAAAGCCCTTACATATGCTTCCATCCTCATATACTGCTAATCCCACCCTTCAATAGCCTGCCAACCCCTCAAAAGACCACTGGATCCATTTCAGCTTCACAACCTAAAYGTTGCAGAGTCTTGCCATTGTCTCACAAAAGGGGAAAGAAAAAGGATGGAGAAAGTTGGATACGGGGCACAGAGCAACGATACTCAGAATGGGGTTTGCCACCAGTCACCTAGAAAATATATGTCTCGGTCACCCACGTCCCTCCCTGTGACGCTGGAAGGAAACAGGACACATGAACACCAAAGCCCTGAAGGTTTCATCCAGATGCTGAAACATGGGTTATGTTCATGCCCAGAGCCAAATGAGGTGTCCTAGGTTACATGAGACAACTGCATGGGAACTGCAGATACGTGGGACTTACAGGAAACTCATTCCATTGTGAAAAAGCCGCTTGAAGCCAGACAGAACATTTGGGTGTCTAAAATTATGAGACACATAAAAGGACCACCGTACTGAGTCCTACAGGACCTCTTACCTGAGACCCAAATGGATGGGAATCACTGTATAAATGCAAACACCCCTATTTGAGCTAGTCACCCCGGACTCCTCTTGTGACAACCCAGTCAATGCAGCTAGTGGCTGAGGGCACCATCCTGTGATTAAAATAGGTGAATTGCAGCCTAAAGCACCCCTTCTTGCTGCTGGCACCTCAGGTAGCCAGCTCTGATGGAGCCATCCACACCATAGATGTCTAAATGAGAGGACCACATCCACTATGACGAACTCCATGTACCCACGGTAGAGTTTGAGAGAGTTTTGCTCTTCCTACAGCTGGCTGCAGTGCAAGAGTGAAAGCACAGCCATGATTTCGCAATGGATGGGGCCTCGAAACCCCATGCCTGGTGCTCTGATGTAGCTCTGAGCTGTCCTGCAGAGGAAAGCAGTTTTCCTCTGGATTCAGATCAATGCAAATTATCTCCCCATTGGTGGAAGTGGACAAATTAGGAGGCAGGGTAAGCCCCGAGCACAGTATGAAAATGTAACAGCCAACTGCTCTGAGGGTCACACACCTGGAAGACGTCCAAACCGCAGGGAGTGGGGAATGCAGGGACCCTTGTGGGAGGGGGGCACATCCAGCCCGTGGATGCCCGTGGTGGCTAGGTTTTGTTTATTTTGTTTTTTTTCCATGCACTCTCTGAGTTCATGCAGAAGCCATCTCCAGCTCTGTTTTGGTTTCCTGTTCTCCCAAAGCCACCAGGCTGCTGTGAAGTTTCTACCCTGAGGTCAGGCTGGTGGAAAGCTGAGATGCTAAGGGGAGCAGAGAGGAAGTCTCCCACCAAATCAAGAGGGAGGGGGAAAGGGAGATCTTGTTAACCATTCAGCACGCAATACATCTGAAATAATACTTACCTTTTTTGCGGTTCTATTGTCAGTCTCTGAGTTAYGGCTGGAGTGAGGTTGGGAAGGCAGGATCAGGTGGGCTAGCTCGCTGCAGGCTGATCATTTCACCTGGCTATACAAGATAGATGGCTGTGGTTTGGTGGGGCTTTGCAACATGTGGCCAGAGAGGATGGGGGAAAGGAAGTGCCCTGAGGCTGTGCATTGCTTGAAAGCACCACAGAGCATGACCTACAGAGGATGCCTGGTGCATGACTTGATGGGAAGTCATTTCACCAACCCCAAAACCAGCTCAGYCACATCGGGGGGGCCTCAGCCTGCCCAGAACCCTCCAGAAGCAACCATGACTGGCTCAGCCATGTGAAGGGAAGGCCTCCAGAGCATTCTTCTGCAGGTCCTGTTGGCAGGGCAAGGGGGTAAATTGGGTACTCCTTAGGGACATGGCAGATGCAAGAGTCACAGGAAAGCTGTAAGAGACAGGAAGAAAGGAGGGATCAGATCCATCCCACACCTTCTCCATCATTATCTCATCCCAGCAGGGCATGGGATGGAGTGGGCAGAGGGCAACATTCAAGGACACGAGTTTTGAAAATAATGTTCCCCAATCTTGGTATTGTATTGTGAGTTTTGTAACATTTTGCTGATAATCCCAGCCCCTGGAATCATAGATATTGAGGTTTTGTCCTGGTATTCCTTTAGCTTTTTTTCAGCTTTTCTTTTTTTCAGTGCACGTGTCAGCAGTTAAAATAGTGAAGGATTACTGCAGGAGTCAAATTAAATGACACTGGTTAAAGTATCACACCGTCTAAACCAGAGTCTTATGGTGTGGTAAGGACAGATTTTTGAAGGGTGGGTTGCCTCTTCCAACAGGTCACTGGATGACCAGTGACGGTCAGCCTGTCTTCAGCGTGGATTTGTAAGAGACATCAGGTAGAGCTCCTGCTGTAACAGGATGGTCTAGTAGGTAGTGCTCTGTCTTGAGACTCTGGAGGTCCAGGTTGTGTCCATGGCTCGGCCATGCATGACCTTTGTGGTCTTCTGTGAATTATTCAAACTCCCATCCATCTCAGCTCCAAAAAGAGGGTTCTCAGACCATGGAGGTGGTTGTTGCAGCTGGCAGATGACTTGATATTTTGCTACCTGGAGGACCTTTCCTGATTCAGCATTGTGGTTTCCACCAAGCTGGGACCTCCCTTGTGCTAGGAGATGAGTGAGAACTGGAGTTGCCTTTAGGGCTTTTTTTTTTTTCCTCCTGGGTAAATCCAGGTCTCACCATTCCTGAGGACAAACACCCCTGGGAACTAGCAAGCATGAGCTGCCCTCCCAAGGGCTGCCCTGTGCGGCCTTTTGGAGAACCTCAACCTTTTGCTCCTGAGGCTTTCCGCAAGGACCTAAGCACCCCATCCAAAAAATGACCTTCCCTGAAGGCTCCYCGTCACAACACTAACTAAGATTTGCGGCACCTACGTCTGCAAGCAGGCACACCAGCGTGCACGCATGCACGCATGTGTATGTCTTGGCAGTTCTGACTCAACATCCTTTCAAAAAGAGGCCCTGTGGTTAATCAGAGGAATTAACCACAGCCTCCGAAAACGTCCTGCCAGCCAATCAGCAGGCCCTTCCTAAGGCCATTGCTGCTACAACGGTGGCGTTGTCCGATAGGAACGTGGATCTTTCCAGTTAAATTTCTGAATGGGGCTCAGGGATGCTTTTGTTCAGCTGGGCATAGTAACACCTCACAACTGTCGAATGACCAAGAATCCTAAACTTGGAGTAGGGTTTTTATTTTTTTTTTTTTTAATTTTCACCATGGAGGCAAATGTTTTCCAGTTCAAAGAGGRTTCCAGCTTGGCAGCGGGAAAAGTACACTAGGCTTCGAAGGGAAGAAGCGCTTTTTTTTTTTCCCTGAAGCTCTCGAATCTGCTCACATTGGCTTTTTAGCGCCTGTTTCCTCCACAGATATATAAATATATATATATATAAATACGCACATACACACACGCTAGATTAATATTGGCAAGCGCACCACTCTACCAATGGAAACCGCAAAGAAATATTCACATATCTGGGGATTCTGATGTAATAGGGCTGAGGTTTCACATTCCAGGACAGCATTTCTAGCCTCAAATCAAAATCAGAGCTGTCATTCAGAGCCCAGAGTTACTAATGTTATTGCAACCCAGCGGGTGGGGTGAGGGAAAGGCGGGAGGCAGGGGAGGAGGGAGTGAGGAGAAAGATGCTGAATTGGTTGGTTTCTTCRGGGTTTATTTCTAATTTCAGACGATGAAAGGCGGTACAAGCTAGGATGGTAGCAGACGTTTTAACCCTTTTCAGGCAGATGTTCAGTAATTCCTGAGTTATGCTGCGTGCCCCAGCACAGGATGAAGAAAAACATCTCAATATTCAACAGAAAGCTCGGGGTTTCTAAGCCCAACTCTAAAATAGAGGGCCAAGAGAAGTAAAAACTAATACAGGATTAATTACTATGAGCTCTCCTGTGACAGGGCCTTTTCCAATGGGACTTTGGCAAGCTAAAGTTGTGTCTGGATTGGATAACCACAGTCATAGGCTGCTTTTGATTTTAAAAAAGAAAAATAAATGCAGGTGATTTCTTCACATATCCCGCAGCCAAAGTATATCCTCCCCATGTCTTCTGTGGTGGGTTGACACTCCACCAGCCTGGACATCAGTCATTCAGCAATAGTATGACAGCCTAATGGCTAAATTTTACAGTTCCAGCAAAAATCCCGGGTCAGTGGGCATTTTGTTCAAGCAAAAGTTGCCAAGTGATCTCTGGATTTGGCTGACAGTTTGTAAAGCGCTTTGGGTTCCTTTGGGATGAAAATGCTACARAACTCCCAGGCATGGGATTAACCAAACTCCATCACTAGTCCCTTGCAAAAATCCTGGCTCCCCTCCCGGGTCATTAGGAAAGATGAATACCGCTTTCCAAGCTGCTCTTATGTCAAAGAGATGACATCAAGYGTGATTGCTAAAGATTTCCCAGACCCAGAGCTGTACACCCCCAGCAGGTATGATAGCCTGAATCTCTGTGCTGCTACCACGGTTGTGTTACGATGCAGTAGGACGCGTTCTAATGTGACGCTATTTTTTCCATCATTTGTACTGCAGGAGGTCTTTGATCGCCTCTATTTGATTTATACTGTTGGATACTCCATCTCTCTGGGATCCCTCACAGTTGCTGTCCTTATCCTGGGATACTTCAGGTAGGCGGCTCTGTTTCTACCTAAGCAAGTTGTCACTAGACTGGAAAAGCCTCAGGCTTTCCTAAAGGATAAAACTGGGGTGGCAKGTGCTTCTTCAGCAAGCCACAAGAGGTTGCATCTGTGCTTTGGGCTGTGTTAGTGTCACTTAGGTCAAAGTTCTTGGGGGATGGTGGGTGGGATGTTTGAACTTCTTCCGCTTGCCTGCAATGGGGTTTTCTAGACCTTCTTTGTAGCAAATGGGAAGAGAGGCATCTCCAGGAAGAGGTTTGTCTCCCTTGGAAGACTATCTAAGGTTTTCTGTCCCTATCACCCCTGCAGATGTCTTGCTTAGATTTAGATGGCTACTTTTTAGATAGCTATGGTTTCATTAGGGAAATTCCACTCTAAACCCACATATTCATGAAGGACAGACCAGTTGAAGGGGATCTCAGCCATGTAAAAGTGCCGGACTGACTCCTCCAATCTCCCCATGCTGCTACTGCAACCTAGGGAGACAAAAATGACAACTCACCCTCCTGACTTTGATTTTCTGCCCTCCCTTTCCACCACTCCTGCCCTACATCCCTTGGCATTTTGAACCCGCACCATCCAGCCCTCAGACCTGGCTGTTTYGTCTCCTTGCTGCTGTAGAGACCAGGGGAGGGATGAAATGTCTCACAGAAGTTTTTCCTTTGGGAAACCATACCTGGTGAGCTGCAGGTGGAGCTGGGTGCTGAGTCCCGATCCCCTGAGCCCCAGATTTGCCCCCCTTTGGTGGCCGGCAGTGACTTCTCCTCGCAGACAGCAGGACCCAGACAACAGCTGTGGAGGGAAATTCTCCCCGCAGCAAACGGCCACGTGGTGTCTGCAGATGAACTCAGCAGCTCCCACCGTGCAAGCTCGAGCTAAGCCCCGGACACATACCACTGGGAATAAAACGTGTGGCCTTTGGCTCTAGAAGTGCTCAGACCGCTCTGCAGTGAGCAAAAGGGGGCCAGGGGCATTTGCTTGGATAGCAGAGCATCCCAGCGCCCAAATCTGTGACACGCACAAGCCAAAGGGGACTGCAGACCCCTCCYGGAGGCACTTCCCATGACGTAGTCCCAGAATTCATCCCTGCCACCACCCTCCTGTCCTCTCAACCCCTGTTTCATTTCCCGCTGGACATTGGCAAGGTCGTTAAAATATTTAATGTCCACATATGCAAGTGTACTCCTAGTTTCAGGAGACGTGCTCTCTCGTCACGTAGTCGGAGCACCTCACTTACATGGATGACTATGCTARATCCTTTGTCCTAAGGATCAAAGCAGCAACAGGGACCAAGCCAGATTTTATTCCAGATAACACATAATCCAGAGATTCACTGACTACATTTCAAATGCAGGGAACAAAGCCCATCTTCATTTATACCTCAGCAGTTCCATTTGGTGTAATTTGTATTATAATAGCAYGGGAAAAAACTGTTATTACTGTGACAATCTCCCCCAAAGGAGAAAAAAAAAAAAAAAACCCACGGCTATTATTTTTTATTTCCATTATTGGATCTGGGGATTTAAGAGAGTATAAACCCATTAATAGATTCATGCTTGGCTAGCCAGGCAACAGAGCTGTAGAGGACAGAAGGGGACCCCAGCAGGTCAGTTAGTTCTTTCTTCCCCCCAAAGGCAGGATCGCTGTTTCTAAAACACACCTCGCAGGTATGGGTCTAACCCATTCACATCTTACCATCCAGCTTTTCCCCCAAAAGGATCTTAAAGCGCTTTACAATCAGCATTTGTGGGGTCGTTGCTGCCATTGCTGGGGTGGAGCCCAGAAACTGCTCGACAGGACCAAGCAATGGGCAGTGTCTCTAATGGCAAACAGAGAAAACAGCCCAGCACGCTATAGTTACTACTATAGCTACTAAAATYGGAATGGGCACAAAGATTAGCAGTTTACAAGAACCTCTGCAAGGTTTTTAGTGGCCGCAGGTTCTGTAGCCTTTGTAGTCCATTTCCTCTGCACAAAGTGCAGGTAGATGCGAAGCCTTTAAATGCAGGGTTTGGCCCTGAGAGGGGTAGAGTTGTCGGAGGGCTGGATTTAACAGCGAAAGGGACACACACAGGGTACACACTTCAGTATCAGTGAGCACTGTGCGTGCATCCTGCCTTCTCTCTGTACATTTTGGAAAATTGACTGCGTGTCTCGTGCACACTCATTGCACGTGCACTGAACACCAAGGGACGTGCTCCATCATGCACACACTGCAGACGCCTCTCACGGCACACGCACCGCACACCAGACGTACGTTCCCTGAACGTATACTGCACGCTGGGCGCATCCTCGCAGCACGCACCCTCCACACCGGCCGCGTTCAGCCCGTATTTCGGGTGTGCGCACGCTCCCCACGTGCCGAACGCACCTCCCGCTGCCTCCGGACGCACGGGCGGTATCCTGCACGTGCAAGCTCATCGCGCGCGTACTGCACGCACACTGCACGCACACTGCACGCACACTGCACACACACTGCACGCACACTGCACGCACACTGCACGCACACTGCACGCACACTGCACTCCGGATTTGCACACACCAAGCACGGACTGCGTACCGCACACCCTCCTCCGGCTGCGTGTGCGCTGCACGCACACCATCCTCCCAGGTGTAGACTCGCTGCCCGCTGCATGCATGCTCACTGCCCATGCCCGGTACAGGCAAAAATGCATCCCTATTTCTTTCCAAGATTTCCCAGTCGGAACTAAAGGAGCTTAATGAGTACAAGCATAGCATTGTCCTAATGCAAAGTCGGCAGCAGTGTGCTGCAACCGAAACCCTGGMGTAGGTATTAATTCATTTACCAACCCCATGGGTGAACCGTGAGTGCAAGGCAGCAGGGGCASTAGCACTGCTTCCCCGTGGTGGCACGCGGTGCTGATGAGGGGGTCTTCAGAAGCAGAGGTGACCCTGAGTCTGTCCAACAGATGGGCTAAACTACTCCAATCCTTCTCTGTCTCCTCCTTCAGGCGTTTGCACTGCACTAGAAACTACATCCACATGCACCTGTTTGTCTCCTTCATGCTGAGAGCTGTGAGCATCTTCGTGAAGGACGCGGTCTTGTACTCTGGGTCAGCGTTGGAGGAGATGGAACGGATCTCAGAGGAAGACCTGAAATCCATTACTGAAGCACCTCCAGCGGATAAATCACAGTTTGTGAGTATCGCCAGAGCAGCCGGCCCCTCCAGGCTTCATGCCTCTGTTCTCTCTGTTTAACACCTTTCAGGTGGATTTTCCACCCTACTGAGGGACACCAGCTCCCCCACTTTCTTCATCCTCCACAGCCTCTCCCCATCCCTTCCCACTCCTTCTCAATCCACTGGCCCAGAGGGACTGCCCAGCCCCAGAGCTAAGGAAGAGCTGTTCCCCGTGGTGTTCAGAGGTAAAGCCAGGGTTGAGGTTTTGGTTCCCACCTACAACTACTATTTTGACCAGCTCCCCTGATGCAACCTAAAGTGTATGGCTCTGGAAACTCCCCTGGCTATCCCAGCACGAGGCACATCAGAGCTTGCGTTTCACAGCATGTACTTTTCCCACCACAATGTGCAATTGGCTGATTTTCCACTTGGAGCTCCTCTCTGTAMGACCCATGGAGGCTTCACTGTGCTGTAACATCTGTGCCATCAGACTGACAGCCCAGATGTAGCAGTTGAATGTGTCTTGGGAGGCTTTCAGTCCCAACTCCAGAGCCAGAGCAGAGAGAGCTTGTGAGGAAGAAGGCCAGCAGTAGACATCTCACCTCACTGTAATTTTGCAGCAAACCATAGCTGGTTGCTCCTGTTGTGATTTATCRCTCCCATCTCTGAAAAAAGACATTTTAGAAGGGACCATGGARGGATTATGAGYTATCATAAGAAAGGGKAGGGTTCATCTGCAAAAAATAGWTGTCTACAAGGGAGACACCTTCATTCAATCTAGTCACCTCAGGTTCCAYCTGTGGGCAGCTGAGTCAGTATGGTCAGTCGAGTCAAGGGTATGRTACACCACATCCTAAAATAAAAACTGAAGTGAGGTCAGGTGAACTTGTCTCCAGAAMTACATGTTTCTTTCCACTGTATAGAAAGTTCAGATGGAGACACCTGCATTGTCCATGTGCTTGGGGGAGGTGAAGCCCATCCTCAGGTTTCAAAGTTGTTCCCACTCTGCTCTCCTTGTCATTGGTCTCATCACAGATTTCCCATGGTGGATCCTAGGTATGATAGCTCATCATCYATGAATTGTTGGATGCTGCAGAGACAGACAAAGTAGATTTTAGTATCTAAGACCAAGGGTTAACTTCAACGCACACAAAAAATCTGAGCTAGCTCAAACATCCTAGCGGAGTGGCTCTCKCAATGTGGCAATAAACTGTGTATTCATTCAGCTTCTCAAGCCTTTCACAGCTTGTGCTACCACCAGGGACCTGGCCACCAACGCTCCTGTGTAAAATTAACGTACATGAAGTGTCCCACTGCTCATCCGAGTCCTCCCAAATGGAAATATGTTATTGTGTTTCCTTCCCATTTCAGAGATCCATTTCATTAATTTGGTGAGTCTCTGGCTGGAGCACTCAGCACACTTCAAAACACTCCCTTTTTGGAAAGAATGCAAAATGCTTTACTGCATTGTTTTCTGTTTCTCCTTGGGCTGGACTCATTATAAGGAATAATTGGGATAATATATTGCATACTTTGAATATTAGCAATTTAATGGCATTTCCCATTCTGCCGAACTGAAAGGCAAACAAGTGATGAAGGCGACAGTCAATGTATTTCGATTCCAAGTGAAGTGAGAGCTTTGCAGTTATTGCCTGATGCTCCCTGTGTGGGGGTAGATGGTGACTTTTTGTAAATATAAAAATTGTTATTAAACCTGGATGGGGATTTTTCAGTTGATCTGCCTTCTCTTTTAACTCACTTTGTCTGTAAAAGAAAATGGGTGTAAATGTGTCCATATTTTATGTATATACATACATATGTATATAATATGTGCATATTCATTTTGTTTGGCAAAGGATTAGCATAAAAGCTGGGCCAGAATAAAAAATCCTCTTTTTATTTACAAAGTACTTATTATTGACATTTTCTGCAAGTCACTTGTACTCCTCTCAAAGTAAGGGGCAGCATGGAGATGTGCTGCTGCTGTGGGATGTGTTTGGTAGTCAGAAATTTCCTTTGAAATTRGACTATCCAGAGTCCTAGCATTCCCACACTGACAAGAGGTGACATTAAGTGTCCCCCTGTACCAAGTAACCCCCTGCGGCATCCTTACTTTGCAGCCTTTCTCTACTAGGGCTGAGAAATGTTGGAACAAGGATAGCTTTGCCCCACTCTGCCAGAAGGGCAGGGGAGCGTTGAGTCGCAGTCAGGATTTTCCTCTCAAGGAAGCAAAGGATTGCAGGTCAGTGTGGAGTGAGAGTCCAKCTAATGTGCCCATTTAAAATCAGCGTGTCCTGGAAGTCTCTACCAGATCTCCCTACCTTGCAGCTCCGGTCTGTTCAGAAAACGCCTTGACGTTGTGTGTGAAATCCTCCATCTTTGGTTTGCTCTTGGAGGACCAGTCGCCAAAGCCTCCAGCAGCCATCTAGGGTGTCTTTACAGTCCTCGAGGAAAGCCGGGCAGCTGTGGAGGACCCTGTCTTGGACATCCATGACAGGATGGGGTGACTCACCCTCAGCACAGTGCCCGTATCTCTCCACAAGCTGAGGAGGGAGTCATRCTTCCAAGTGATGTGACTTCCACCAGGTCATCCAGACTGAGGTGACCTGGTCACAGCCCTTTGTCATCTAACCTGGACAAGAATCACAGGGAAAAGACAAAACACAACTGTCCTAGAAAGCATGCGACCCCCTCATCAGTGGACTTGGGGGAGAGTAGGATCAGATCACTGTTTCTCCACATGTGCCCTGTCCTCCTAAACCTCCCAACTCACCTGTTATTGGGGACACAATGTCAGGCTGAGGGGAAGCTTTCTTCTCAATTGTTCATCCCTTCTGGTCTTGCACTGACTTTTCCCCCTTGTAAAAGCCTTGCAACAGAATTTTCTGATTTATTTTTTTCCTTTCTTCACCTTGTTTTCCAGCCCATCTTGGTAAATTATGGCTTTATGTAGAACAAGGATTTCACACCATGTTCCTCACATAACCAGGTCTTTCTGTGGTCATTGCAGGTGGGCTGTAAAGTAGCGGTTACCTTCTTCCTCTACTTCCTGGCAACCAATTACTACTGGATTCTGGTGGAAGGGCTCTATCTCCACAGCCTCATCTTCATGGCATTTTTCTCAGAGAAGAAGTATCTTTGGGGATTCACATTATTTGGCTGGGGTAAGTCATGGCTGCTCCTTCCGGCTGACCTGTAAGAAGCTTATTGGAGGTAGTTTTTGAAGCAGATAGTGCATATACATAAATATAACAGAGGGGACAGAGGCAGGGTGAGCATCAGAGACACAGTGACTCTTGCAAAGACAGGTGAACTCTCTTGTGAAGCCTTTATCATTTCTAAATTTTGGTATTTACACTGTGGCACTTCCAGGATCTCTGGAAGTATCAGCCCAGGCTTGGAGAGACAGCACATCTTGTCATCCTTCCAGGGCAGCAGATGTGTGTACGTGACAGCTGATTTTAGTGCACCTTCCGAGTTATCCCCACCTCTGCCAAGTGCCTCCTGCTGAGAAACAGGCGTTGGCATGGAGGGGTGGAAAGTTGCATGAGGCTGTGAGCATCTGCTCCCGATGGCAGACCTAAGCTCTGATTTCCTACCTCGGATCTCCGTTGCTTTAAAAAGCTCCTGAGGTTTCATGAGTGTTGGAGCACCAGTAGAAACCTGCAATTTGTGGGGAAGCCTTTTTTTTCCCCCTTTTCTTTTAACTTGGGCATCTTTTCCTGGAGTAAGGAGAAAGGATTGGGATGTGGGTGCAGGGAGGGTGCTCATTAGTGGAAGGCGTTGGTGGGCACACACATTTCAGATGAGAATGTGCTTTCTGTTCACTTCTGGCATTAGCTTTGGCTTGCAAGGAGTTATGAGGTGCTGGTAGGCTGAGGACAATAAAACAACTGCCCACACTTGTCTGAAGCGTGTGGACTGTAAGGGAGAACAGGAAACGTATTAGATGATCCTCGAGGACATAACTAAGAATAATGGGGTGTAGGTCTACAAGGGAGCTTACAGCAGGAAAAACGTGTTCAGAGGTGTCTATRGTTACCAATTTCCAGGTCCAAAATGCACCTGGCCACATCCTGACTGCATTTTAGGACAAGATTAATGCGTGCACCACACCAYTCCTATTCCAGCACATGATTTCTTCTGGAAGAAAACCACTGTCTCTAACCATGGAGCRCTGAGCAAGCCAGATAGTGCAGAACCGAATTTATGGAGGATTGCAGGTTTTTGCKTTGTGAGAGCAAGCAAGCAGGATTCAGTAACCCGCAGGACTCTCTCCAGCCTTCCTCCTTCCCAAGTGTGATATGGGTGAGAAGGGGACCACAAGCTCCTTGCTAAGCTCATGTTCAGCTGGTGCATAGGTCAGAAACTGCTGGTGCTGCCATATGATAAAGACGGGAGGTGTAAGTACGAGTCCCAAAGTGGGCATCCACCTCTCAGGCAAAGTCTAGTCCCAGCCAGCTGGTAGGTTTTGAGGAAAATAAATAAATAAAGAGAGATATCTGGGGGACAGAGTATTTCTTAYCTCAGCTGCTGTGAGACAGAGAGGACTTTAGATGTCACCTCTTTTTTAAAACAAGTGAACAAAAAAMMAAAAMMAAAWWAAAAAAAAACCCTAAACCCCTACCCTCTTCCAAACCTYCAAGCTACATAAAATTTGCTTCTCAGAAAATGGCACTAAACTGTACAGAGCAGACTTAAAGAAGCAATTCCCCAGAGCAAATTCTGGAAGAGAAGGAAGCAGTTGAAAAATAATGCCATATGTTTAACAAGAAAAACCAACTTGATGCTGCTCGTAATGCAGCCAAAGGAAAACAGTTTAACAGGCATGGGTTCCTCTCATTAATTCTTCCAACCACTGCCAGAGTATAATCATTTTATCAGAGCAACCACAAAGCTGAAGTCACACCTGTCACAACACCAATCATCTATGTGCTTCCAAAAGTTTGAGGCTGCTCAATTTAAATTCCTCTGGAATGAGAACATAGGATCCCTCCAGTTGCATTTGTTTTTGCTTTGTTTTGATTAGCATGATAATGTACACACACACCCGCACAGACGTAGCGCTTTGATAGCTTTTGGGCACTGGAAAGGGCAAGCCAATCCAAGACCCACTGGAGTCAGTGGAAAAACTCCAGTTCCCTGCAGTGGGCACTGGATCCTGCCCATACCACAGCAATGAATGACAGGGAACCCGCGATAAATAATTACGGCATTCCACGTAGGTACAGAAAAGACGAGTTTGCCCCAAAAGCTGGGATTTTTTTCTCGCTTGTGTAACAATAAACAGCAGTGCATTTATCCTGCCTGGAAATTTCCAAGGTGGGGACGGGGAGCAAAAATCACCCTACAACATCTTATTTCCAGACTACTGAAGAAACCAGAACATACAGTTACTCTTTGATGTCAGACCCAAAGATTTCGGTCRAGCCTTTTCAGTCCACGTCCTCACTGGCGCAAGGGAGCACAGCTCCGTGAAAGTCCACAGTGCCCTTCTTGCAAGGGAGACACTGATGACAGAAAGGAACTTGTTCCTTGCCAGCACCCAACAAAAATAAATAAATAATGATATTATGGGCAACAATAAATTCCCCAGCAGACTTCAAGTTCCCTGCAGCTGTTTTATGAAGGAAGTCTAAGAAGCATGACCAATAGCTAGAAAACCCAAGCTGATTCCACTGGCATTTTTCCTTCACACCATGTTAATTCCCCCCCGCCGGCTGGACTGCACTGGCTTTCGGCTACGGTGCAAACGAGGATTGCAGGGAGACCTGGAAAAGACAAATAGATCGATGTGTTACTGTTAGAGGTGCTCAGGTCCAAAAACTCACGTTGGTGAGCCCTGCATGTTTATCTAAGCAGAAATCATCCTTGCCTAAAAGTATTCGTACCTAACAGGACAAGAGGCATAAGAGGGTATTATTAGCTCTATTTAATATTAGGAAACTGTGACACAGAGGGACTGAAAAAACACGTTCATTGTTCCTCAGAGAGGTTTTCAAATAGCAGGGAACTGAGACCAGATTTCTCCAGACCGACATAAGGTCCTTATTCATAAGCTTTCTTCTCCTAGCAGTCGCTTTGCAACCGCCTCTCTTACTCACAGCTTTGACACATGCATGAAAGCCCTTTTTCCAACTGCTAGGAGACACGTACACAAGRAAAGCGACAGAGGAGAGCAAGGGGGTTGGGGTGGCCACCAGCTTTGCCCAGCTTGAGGTTTGCACTTTTTCCAGCTGCTGGGGAGATACYTGACTTTATAGCACCTGCATTGTACACACTGTGTGTATTGACTGGAAATGCACAGCGCATACAATGTGGATTCTGTAGAAGTCGCTCACGGCATCGCCGCCCGGTGGGGTTCATCCTGCGTCACACCGGTCGTGCACGTGGGGTACATACGTGCAAGGGGGAGGACATGCATGCATCTATCCACRCCTGCATCTGCCTCTGCTCACAGCCACCCAGGAGACCACAGGCTTTTTGGAGACTCGCTTTCCTTTCCTTGGTGGGTTGGCCAGATGCCAGCAAGACATGGACCTGCTCTAGCAAGTTCAGAGGAGGACCATGAAGATGATCGGGGGGCTGGAGCACCTCCCCTATGAGGACAGGTTGAGAGAGTTGGGGTTGTTCAGCCTGGAGAAGAGAAGGCTCTGGGGAGACCTTACTGCAACCTTCCGGTACTTTAAAGRGGGCCTMCAGGAAAGATGGGGAGGGACTCTTTATCAGGGAGTGTAGTGATAGGACAAGGGGTAACAGTTTTAAACTGAAAGAGGGTAGAATTAGATTAGATATTAGGAAGCAATTCTTTACTGTGAACAGGTTGCACAGAGAAGTTGTGGATGCCCCTTCCCTGGAGGGAAGAGTTGAAGACATCTTCTAGTTGAAGATGTCCCTGCCCATGGCAGGGAGTTGGAACTAGATGACCTTTAAGGTCCCTTCCAACCCAAACCATTCTATGATTCTATCATTCTATGATGCATCGAATCAAGTGACTTTCCTGCTCACAGAGCTGCATCTTGCTGTTTGTGGATATCTTTAGAGGTCTAACTTTGAGGACATCAGTCCTGATTTTYCGGCTAGTGGCTCTCCCATCAATGGGCGCTGTGAGTGCTCAGCAGGAGGGATTGTCAGTCTTGGGGCATCACAGACCAGGAYTTTCAAGAGGAGACACCAAAAAGTCACCCTCTGAAAGCAAAAGAGATGCTGGAGGCAAAGCTAAGCCTTCTGACTCTCCAAGTTGAAGGACTAGCTTACCAGAGTGGGAGGAAAAGATTGAACTCCAGAAATTACCTGATGGCCCAAAGACTCCATGTTAGATTGATGTAGAGAGAATCTAAAAATGGGGCAGAGGAAAGGGAAGGGGAGGATTCATACCACTTTTTGAAATTTTAAGAACATTTATGATTTTCACATTGCAAAAAAAGAACGATGTAAGAGGCGCAGAAAGACAAATGTAGTAATAAAACTGGTGCCAGGAATTTGCTTTGTGTGTTTTGCAGAAAATGTCAAAGATCCTTTTCCTAAGCTTGCCTGAACGGAGTGAGGCAACAGTGCACAGGGCACAATAAATCCACACACAGGGATTTTTTAGGTATAGTTATTTTCCTCTGTATATTTTATTGTTGCTAGAAACCTTAAACACAGCACAGGATTAGTATGAATGGGAACAGTGTCTCTTCTGAAGTGCAGGACAGGCTAGAGGGGAACAAGTACGTGTCAGATACATCTAAACCTCTGAAACAATCCACCTTTCAAACTTAGAGCTTCACAACAGCGGGGGAACATCCACCGTCAYGCAGGCAGGCAGCAAGCACGTCAGCCTCTCAACGTGGCCAGTTTCTGAGTTGATATAAACCGGAATATCACCAATGATATCAACAAAGTTATATGCATTTAAGCCTTTGATAGCTCAGCCAGTAGTTCGGAGCATGCACGTATTTTTCATAGATAGGTGATTAAGAGTGAGGAGGAAATAGACGGGGCTTGTTACAATAAATCATCACCTTCCCCAAGCCCTCAGCTTCAACACGCTCACGGGTTCCCAGAGCAATAGGTTAAGTATTTTCTTTCCAACGCCAGCCATCGCAGGGGATTGTAAAGCAGGGTGCATTCCTTATAAATGTATCTTTGTAGGCAGCGCTGCTGCGCTCGTCCTGAGTGAGACTCTGTGTTTAATTATTTATGCTTTCTTAYATTACCATGGCATTTAAAGGTTCCAACCAAGATAACGGCCCCGTTGTCCATGTGTGTAGGAGACAGGCGTCCCTGCTCCCCACCCCAGCTCAGGAAAGCGTCCGTGGTCAGGAAAGCCTTTAAGCACTCTAATGAGACTTAAGTGCAAGCTGAAAGTTAAGCGTGTGCTTATGCATGCCGAGCCCCAATAAGCTTAGACTGTGAACAGCATATTTACAGTCATCGGTGATAAATGTCGCCTTTATTTATTTTTTAATTTTTTTTTTCACCTGAAAGGGGCTATTCTTCTTGAATTTGTGGAAGCTACTGTGGATTTGATCCTGCCTTTTAAGGGAAGCCAGTAGGGGACTCAGTTGTACAAATAAAGCAGAACTGGACCCTAAAAAAATAAATAGAAGATTGCATTTGGATATTGGTGATTCTTTCACTTTTCACAGGGAAAAGATGATGCCCAGTGTAACTATGCTGAAATGAGGATGTTTCATTTGGGAGTGAATCTTTGGTTAGAGTATTTTGCAAGCGTTACCCTAAATCTAGCATTTATCTGCTTCATGCAGCAAGTCTCTCACACTTAAAGAGCTTCTAATCCATCCAGCCCTGTGCCTGAAGATACGGTCTGAGCCTGACTCCAGATCCTCCTTTCCCTGATGTCAGGGGAAGGGAACAAATGTCTTGGGAAAGGTGTGCTGCAGGAAACCCTTCTCTRCTTCAAACCGAATCAGTTGGCTAGAGCCGGTATCAGTCACCCAGGTTCAAGCACTACAGGTTATGTCTCTCTACAACGGTAGAGGGTAGGCACAGGAATTGATGATTTATCCTGCTGGGTCCATGGCCCATCTCAGGCCCAGACCTGAGCATCTCCCAAGCACAAACCAGGAGGTAGCTTAAGCCTGGACCACTCCTGGCCAGCARCTTGGGAAAGCAAGCTGCTCCGTTTTGGAAGCCAGGAGAGTTTAGTAGGTTGGACATGTCCAGACCATGGCATTTGTCTTCCAGAAAATGCTCCCTACCACTGTTTGGTTTACCATTTGGACTACAGAAGAGATGTGAGACCAAGATCAGGCTTTCCTAGTCTAAATTATGTTTGAATATTTACAAACTGCTTCTTCCACCTTCCTCTAGCCCACTCCACMTGGGCTTACGGTAGCAGACACCTCCAGTTCCCTACTCACCCCGTTTGACCTGTGGTTTTTTTGCAGGACTCCCTGCTGTATTTGTTACAGCGTGGGCCAGCGTGAGAGCCACTCTAGCTGACACAGAGTAAGTCCCATCGGATTTTCTTTTCTCCCTTTTACTTGTGATGCTCTTGTGGGGCTTTTGGTAATGGTGAATTTGTGGGTAAATCGAAAGGAAAAAAGGAACCAGGCAAAGCCAGAAGTGATTTCTACTATGAAGCTAGCAAACTTCTGGGGGGGTGTGTGCAACTTTCCCAGCTTTCCTTTCATTTTACAGAATTTGATAAATGTGAACACTTGCAGCTGTTATCCCTGGGGCTAAAGGGGACTGCTCAGAGCTAGGCAGGGAAAGGACAGGCATCTTTAACATCCCAAATGAATGGGAATAAAGTTAGGAGATAGCAGGTTCAGCACAGTCAAAGGAGGCAGTTCGGAGCTGATGAAGCTGTAAATCCTCACTGCARGAGGTGTGGATGCCAACATGTCCTTAGGTTTAAAAAGCATTTGTACAAATTCATGGAAGATAAATTCCTCCAGAAGTATTAAATACTCAGTAATGTTCTGTCTCAGGAAGCCGTCCTGAACTGCAGATTGTTGGAAGAATATTCTAGAAAAATATCACTACCTGCTTGCCTGTTCCACATTAAATATAATCTTCTGGCTTCTGTCAGAAACAAGATACTGGACCAGTTGCTTCTTTGGTCCTACACATGCACCCTCATGGCCTCATATTTTTACAGCATGCTGAATGAAGGATCCATGCCACCCAATCTTCAAACCCCAAAACAATCACATTTTCCCCTAATAATGCACAGGCTTGACCACACAACGGGTTTCATTTGCCCCCGATCTGCCAGCAGGAGTGTGGGGGTCCCCAGGCAACTTTTCAAATGGCTTTGCCTGGGAGGAGACTGCTTTCCAAATAGGATTTCAGCTCCAGGTTTGGAAGGACGGAGTAGCACAGCTACTGGAGCGTGACGCATCTGCATTGGCACAGGCTCATCCTCGTAGAGCCTTCCAGTCAGCACCAGTGGTTTCTCTGCCCCTGCCTCTCGCTTTCCTTGAATAGCTGCCTGGGCAGCATTTGGCCTGTGAAATGAAAACTGCAGCTGCCATGCGGGGACTGTCTGGCTCAGATAAAGAAAAGCCTGTGGCACTCCCTCCCTCCGTGGTTGGAGAGAATTCAAACAGAGTAATTAACACTGAGTGACCTTATTCAGTGGCTGCTGGAAACGCCTGGGRGGAAACAGTGTTCAGCCCCTTCTTGGCAGATGGAGGACCGTAGCCCAACATCCACGCCACCAACAATTTGCCCTTCCAGTCCTCCCTTGGATAAGAGCTGAAGACGAAAAGGAGATAAAGACTTTTGTGGGGCATGGCTGGGTCTCACTGCAAGAGCAGGGGTGAAGGAAGCACAGGAGCTGAATGTAGAACCACAGTATTGTCCCCATCACTGTGTCTCCAGAAAGGACCTGTCCCCATGCAAAGTTGTGCAGGTTTATTCCAAGGGGTAATATTAGGTCATTTCAACTTCTCTCGTTTTCATGAAAGCTGGATTACTCTTAGTGTAGTTTTTTTCTAGTAAGGAGGTAAAGRAGAAGTGGAAAGAGGTGGGTTCCTGCCCAGAAGGGACAACTCTTGATGACTGTGGAAAGAGCTGTTCCACCATCTGGAGAGCATAACTTTAAATGCATTTAGCAGTGGTTTCGGTTTTGAATAGTATAACAGCAGGAGAAGGGCTATTTCGAAGCCATGCTGACTGAAGGCAGGGTTAGAGCTAGGTCCTTCCACCACACCAGGCTCTGGAGGAACCCATCCTTCCAGAGTGGATTTCTCCAACAAGCCACTTGAGTCTGTTGCTTTTTGTAACCAATGATTTCCTGATGGGATGTCAATCTCTTCTCAGGTGTTGGGACTTGAGTGCTGGCAATTTAAAATGGATTATTCAGGTGCCCATCCTGGCAGCTATCGTGGTGAGTACTGGCTGAATGCAAGGGGTGGGAGGCAGTGCCTTTGGTCGCTGCAGGCTCAGTGGGAAGGGTTGAGCCAGGCTGCCCTGCTCTAATCACCCTTTTAACACAGCTCCTGCCYTCATAGTGTGGAGCCTCTATACATCCAATTTAAGGGCCTTATATTTGACCTGTAAGTTTGATAGCTGCATACAGCAGAGGGGTTTATGAGCAGCTTCAAGTTTTGCTTAGGAGAGAAAAATGACATAGAGGTAAGACCCTAAAATCATTAATGAAACAAATATTCAAGCCAATATTTCCAACCCATGTGATACTGGAAACCCTCAGGGGTCATAACACATTCTCACCAGGCATCTCCAGTKGGAAGAACTGGAATTTGGGTTCCRTAGCTGAACCAAACCTTTCCCCAGGCGTGCTTCAGTGTCATCAGATTGTTTCAGACTCGTCTTTCTGAACTGATAAAAGCTTGGGATACCTCAAAGTTGGGGACGAAGGTTAAACCATCCCAGCTATGACATGATGCTAATCACTGATGGAGGMTTACTTCAGTCCCCACCCAGGAGCCAGAGGGGACAGAAAGGATATAAATGACATTATCCAGACACAGGACTGAGCTCTCACAAGCTGGAGAAGTCATTATAAGATGTGATTATCTTCACAAAGGGAGCTCTGTGGGTAGTTGTGTGTTTGCTTGAGCAGGGTCCTAATTGGCTAAAGAACCTGCTTTCACAGTTTTCATGARTTACCCTCTTTCCTCCCTCTGTCTTTCTCTATGGTTCTCCATCACTCCATCTTCTGACGGTTAGATGAGTGCATGCAAAAGAGCTTGTCCACTCYCACACATCCTAGTCGTCCCTTACATTCATCCACGAGTAGCTGAGTGGAGTCAGTAAGAATCTCTGTATAGCCTTCGGAGGGTTTTGCATCAAGCTCTATATACTTCGTTCTGACTCACAAATCAGGAGGCCTTGGAAGTTGATCAGTGTGGGTGAGAAGAAAATCAGACCATCTGCATATAAACAGTGGGAAAGTTTCTGAGGTGAATATGCTCATATGTGCAATTAGGTGAGCTTCTTTGGACCTGGGGGGCTTTTTTCTTCGTCAGAATTTGCCACCTGGCTCTAGCAATTGGTTCTGCACCTTGGAAGAAACGAATCACCAAGCCCACATTGTGGTCATTGGAAATGAAATAGTAGGATGGAGAAGAAAGTTCAGATAGTTCAACTAGATGAATGCCAGCAACCCCATTGCATTTAATTTAAAGCCCAATTAGCAGAGGAGAAAGAGCTCAATTGAGGCTCGTCCGTGTAAAAATAATGTTTCTCCATGAGGCTCTGCTGTGCTTGTACCCTGGCTATTTGCAAATGCAGCTATTTATCATGCAAAAATATTCTGTGGGTGGTTTCTGTTTAATTTCTGTGGGTTCATATTGTTCACTTGGCTGCCTTTTCAATTCCCACACTGACTGGTCATATGTTGCTGGACTAAGTTATGCATTTTCTGGATGTACTTGCAGAGAATTTGGAGGCTGAGGGGCTTAAAATCCCTCCACTCTGCTGCTAGCTTTGATGCTATTCAGTTGTCTGCATTTCTTTTAAAACTTAGCACATGTTTCAGGAAGTCAGAGGAGTTTCCCTCCTGACGGTGATAAGGTTGGACATCTTCCATTTAGCCGACAAATGCAGAACAAGATCCCACTTTTGAGCCTTTGAAGCTAGAAAAACTCATATGAGAAACAAAGCCTGCCTTTTTTTTTTTTTCCATTCAGATTGGTTTCCAATGAAAATTAATTATATGCCCCCAGGCTGTGTGCTTCTCTGCCTGTCGGTCTATCCATCCCTCCCTTATAACTTTTGTGCCAGTCAGTAAATTCCAACCAAATGTAACTAAGGGAATGGGGTTGCATGGATGTTAAATTCCCACAAACCTCATGAAAACAGTCAAATAAGATACGGGAGAGAAATTGTATTAATGCCTCTTCAAGAGAAAGGGTGTAGTACGACCTTACCCCCTTTTTAACACAGATGAGAGCTGTTCAAAATGAACTTGCACCTCATTAAAGGAGAAGGAATCCAACCACAGAAGACAAAGCCATAGCAAACCAGGCCATGTTCGTTCAGTGGCTGAGGGAGCTACTTGTTTTAACAGTGAGGATAATTAACTGTTGGAATGACTTACCAATGGTTGTGGTAGGATCTCCGTCATGGAAATGCTGAAACCCAGATCTGCTATAGCTCAAACAGAAATGAATACAAGGAGGTCTTATGGACTGCGTTTTGCAGGAGATCAAACTAGAGGTTCACAATGGTCCCTTCTGGCRTAAAACTATGAGCCTGTGTGTGGCATGGTAATTTGTTTCCTTGAAATGCTGCTATACTGGCATCTGAGAAGTCAAATGACTGCTGCAAGCCACCAGAGAAACCATTAGGCATCAGCCTTAGCCCAGGAAGATGAATCTGCCCAGTGCAGACAGTTACACAATGGTTCTGCTTGTGGCCTTGCCATAGTCCCAAGAATGGGTTTGTCTGGGGCAGCAGCAGGTATAATCCCAGCCCCAGTGAAACCAGTCTCTGAAGAACTCCAAAAAGCTGAGAATCCCTCAAACATCTCCCCATTTTTCATCTCTGTTAAGCGGCAGTGTAGCCATGAGATGTTGCTGTTACCTTTTGTTGCATGGGTCACCATGAGCATCTTCCTGTAGGACTGGATTAGCTTGGTKGAGCAGCTGGCCACAAGATGGGTTCATAGATGTGTCTCCCTGCATAGGAAGTAGATATTACTTCCTTGCTGTCCTTATCTGGTCCATACTAAACACTCCTCCAGAGGGAGAGTTAGCAGTAGACACAAGAGGAGCTTTACAGTTATATTGCCCTTCTGCATCCTTGATCTGTCATCTCTAGTTAGGTCTACTCTGTGTCTTTGTCATGGTGCACTTTGCTTGCTCTTCTTTCCTTTTGCACATGGAAATATGGAAAGGTATCCTACTAATGCTTCTCTTAGCCTGAGGAGATCTTAATCTTGGCTGGGATGCAAGAGGCAAATATAAGCTAATTTTGCTCTGCTCCCTAGACCTTGAACTAACTTTGAGAGGTTTATGAGGCCATGAAAATGACCCATATCGCTTTATGGGGTTTTAAAAAAAGATGATGTGAAAAATACTGAGAGTTGTCTGTAATCCATACCTCAAAATGCCTGGTAAGCACTGCCTTATATATTGATGTCATACCGAGTTATCAGGTGTCTGCTGGGCTGGCTAGCTCAGATGTAGGTGTTTCCATGTGAGACACCCACACTTTGTCAGAGAAAGCCATTCCCYTCTCTCTCTCCACCAGTCAGGTTAAACACAGCTGATCACCTCCCACCAAACACTGGGTCTTCCCTGAGGAGCTCATCCCTTCTATAGGACAAGCTCTCCCAGGAGGAGCTTCATACACAGCATGATCAGCTCACTGCCACAGCCCCTTGACTCATCTTGGGGAAAGCATTGACTAAACACCACTATCATCGTCTGGATCTTTTTTAACAGTTATCCTTTCTTTGTCGTTTTTTTCCCCACCTCTTCCAGGTAAATTTTATTCTTTTTATCAATATTATCAGAGTCCTAGCAACCAAGCTACGAGAGACGAATGCAGGGAGGTGTGACTCAAGACAACAGTACAGGTGAGTCACATACCYTCTCCACTTTTTGGGAGATGTCAAAGTCCTCGTTTCACCCCCATGACTACAGAGGGAGCCCAGGTTGACTAGTTCATGGTGTCTACACTGTAGACACCTAAAATAAGGCGAGAAGAAYGCTGTCTTCCAAGTCTGGTAATGCAGAATGAATCAATAGCAGTTTAAACATCCCCTAAACTTTTCAAATCCAACCTGGGGGAMCTGCCTCATAGGTGAAAGAGAGGAATTCAGTCTCTTCGGCCAGTTTGGAAGTGACTGTGCTGGCCTTGAACCAAGAGTGCAAAAATAAAAGCATTGCTTATGCTGTTGAAGGCCCTAAAACTTGTACTAATTTATTTATTTCTATTTATTTCCTTCCTGTGCTTTGTAAAACTTGGTCTATTTGTTAAAACTGCCCTTCAGCGGGTGTTTCAGTGCTTTTGCTGAAATGAAAAAAGATTCCTGACTCTTTGCTGGAAATCTGACGTTTCCTTGTTTGTTTTGTTTTCCTTTGTTCTGCCAGCTCTTCTCTCTTGGTAATTTAATATATTTGTAGCATGGTCAAAACTGTACAGAAAAAGCAGATTCCTGAGACTCCTCAGTTGCTTGAGAGCTCCCGAGGCTTCTCATAATCTCCTGAGCTGGACTGACCAGCATGACACATGCAGAGGGGGGAGAGCAGAATGATTTGGGCTGCAAACCATGAGCTCATTGCTACCATCTCACTCTCCAAACACAGGACGTTTCATTTGAAGCAGGAATGAGATTTGGCAGGAAAACACCTCTCCATTTTTCTTTGCTGCCCTGTCAGAGCTCTGATTTATCTATTTGTTTATTTCTCCCTGGCTRAAGCTTGCTATTAATTATGGTTTGGATGGGGCCTTCTCCTTTTAATGTGTTAAATTCCCTCAGTGGTTTCCAGTTGCTGGACAGAGGAGGTACCAGGTCTTTCTGGTAGTGATATCTGCCCTTCTCAATAATTGCCTGAACTTGGTGACTTGCTGTAACTCTTGGCAGAAGGTTTAATCCTTCAGTTACCATCGCTTCCAAGCAAGGCTGGTTCCCTCGGGAGCAAACCCAGCCAAGTACTCGGAGTTGTATTGTACCTCCCCCCAGTCCCCAACATAGGTCCTATGCTGAGATGGAGCTGATTCATTAAAACGGGGCTTTCCAAGTGATACTGCAGTCTAAAGCACCTCCTAAAAGCGTTCGTCTCCTGCTTGCCCCAGAGTGCACCATCCTCCTCCCCTTGGTATCTAGAGTAATTCTGCTCCTAAATGCACTGCCCTCTCCACCAGCCCTCCTCATTGCACAGGAGGCACTAACCCGGGGTGGACCTTCGTGTCTTGCCTCAATAAGCAGACATAATCACAGAATCACAGAATGGTTGAGGTTGGAAGGGACCTCTGGAGGTCATCTAGTCCAACCCTCTCTGCTCAAGCAGTGTCAGCTACTGTAGGTTGTATAGGATCATGTCCAGTCATTGTCATCTGAAGCAGAAACATCCTTTAGGGACAAGGGGATTTAGTGCCAGTCAGAGGCTGGGGGCTGGAAGCAGCAGAGCATGTTTCTTTCCAGTCACCCTTCCACCCTCTTCCCATGATACTGACCCAAAGGTGGSGATGGTCTGAGGCTGAAAAAGACGTCTTAATGTCCTCATCTCCGGTACCTACAGCAGCATCACATGGGGACATGCATGTGGAGAGGGTTAGACTAGCACATCAGGACGTGCTGGAGGATGGACTGGGTTGTGTCACATGTCATGAGAGAAGCAACAGTTTGAAACTGCAGGTGGAGACAGTGCCTGTGTAAATGTAAGGTATCCAAGCCTAGCCAAGGGGACGTGTGAGCAAGAACGAAATTACGGACSACTTGTGCCCAAGGTATGAGGCGGATGAGCTTGGCTGGGAGGTTGACTCCATCCACTAATTTCCTCTGTGTCTTTCTCTTTCCTTATTGCTACAGGAAGCTGCTGAAATCTACCCTCGTCCTTATGCCTCTGTTCGGCGTTCACTATATTGTTTTCATGGCTATGCCATACACAGACGTGTCAGGGATTCTTTGGCAAGTTCAAATGCACTATGAAATGCTATTCAACTCTTTCCAGGTATTGTAACTGTTAAACTATGGGGGCAAATGATGAGAATTTCAATGGGGAGAGGAGGGAAATGAGAGTGCAAGGTTGTCTTYGGAAGCGCGGCTGTTTTTACAATACACCAGATTACATTCCCAAGGTGATTTGACAGTATTTTAGCATCAAGTATGTGTTTTATTTGCAAAACGCAATGTATAAAGGCTCAGTGTGTCCAACAAAAAAATGTTCCTGTTGARAGATAACTGGCCCCACAAAACAAACGTCTTAAGATCCAGGTTAGACGTAAGCTGGTAGAGATCCACAGAGACATGTTGTTTCACATCAGCTTCCAATTTGCTTGCCCCAAGTTGTCTTTCAGTCCTGTGAATGGATTCCTCAGTTCTAGGTTTGGGCAAAAGGCAGGTTCGGTTACAGGACTGGTCCTGTATAAGACACAGCAGCAAGAATACACAACACTCTACAAGCAGAGCAGTGTTTGATAGTCGCTGCACACCCTTCCCTGAGAGATTAAGTTTTGGCTCACATGCTACTACCTATTGTCATGGTTGACCAGCGTGGATGATGAAAGGTGGACAGTGGCTCTGGCCAGATGACAGTTTAGAGAAACTGTAAGGGAGGTGGGGACCAAGTTTGCATTCACATGCTTCCACAATTCCTGTTGGRTGCAGATGGGATAAAATAGTGGGTGAGCTCAGCAAGACCTGGGTAAACTGTTGGCCAACAAAAAGATGCGGATGGTTTGCTCACATCTGAATTGCTTTGCTGATCCCACTCAGCCAGTTCTGCTCCATGCACTGGTTGCTCCACCTGCAGCCAGAGCTGGAAAAGTCCCATTAGGGTTATCTTCCACCCTCCCGTCCTGCAGCAGGACCAGCTATATGTAAAACACTGGAAATATTTATCCAATATGTACATAAACACCTACAGTGAGACCCCACCACCTTCCCAGGCACCCATCACCATCTCATAAACTTTGCAAAAGATCCGGGGGTGAAAATAGACCTGTTAGCTAAACCATGACCCAGAGGGCTTATATAGTCTACCTACTTTGTCCATAGTCTGCAGGGAAATGGCTGTGTTTATCTGTCTCTCATACGCTACTGAACAATGCAAGGTTTCTTACGCATATTATATACAGCATATTATGAATGTCATCGATTACAGAGGAACACAGGGACACTGGGCAGCACCATCAGGAAGGAGATACTCACACGTAACAAGATTAACATTAATATGTTGTTTCTTCTTCCTTCTAGGGATTTTTTGTTGCCATCATATACTGTTTTTGCAATGGAGAGGTAAGTCACTGGCTTCTTGATTATTTCCCTCCTTTGTTAGCTTAGTTCCACACACAGATGGTAAAGTGGATGCGCATCAGMGTATCCCCACTTATTGTTGAGACACAACCCTGTTTTGAACTCAGTGAAAGATCTGTCAGTCCACATAGAAAGTTCATACCCTCGGTTTCGGTCATGTAAGACATCCAGGTCAATATGTCACTAATAAATGAGCTACTGGAAGTAGCTAATGGAGGAAATAAATGTTTTTTCTTTTCCCAGCACAAGTGCTGTTTAGTGCTGCTTAATTTCAGATTTGTGGCAGGAAGAAARTGGATTGATAGAGTAGCTGCCTACCCAGCAAGCTCTTTTGATTGTCCAGAGATTTTTGACCTTTTTTTCTATTTCCAGAGTGATATGCTTTAATGTCTTTGTTTCCATTAATTCCCTCTATGGCTGCAAACTAAGAAACTAGATGGTCAATGGATGCACACTGGGAAAGAACAGAGCTACTTTCATGGCCCAGCATAAGGATGGTTTAGCCTAACTTTATGGACTTTAAGGGGAAATGCAACTACAAATATGCTGCTTATGTTCTACAGTGTAAGATGAAATCCACAGCATGAGGGGAACTGATCTCATCCTAGCTTTAGYCATCTAAAAGTGGGACACTCAGTCGAAAGTAGTCAGCTAACTCCTTTCTAGAGGAAGTTTCTAGAGAGTCAGGCACCTCCGAAGGTGGTTCACCCCCCTTATACTTGGTGCTCATGGTACACTGAGATGACCCACTCCTGGGTGTGCTGCTCAGTCTCCCTTAACCCTGGGAGAGAGTTAACCCAAATTTTCAGTTAGATGTTTTCAGGTATTCAAGCTTCCCAGTGTCAAATATTTCATTTAGAAAAAGCAGATTTAATGTGAATTTACTGTTCCTTCCAATTTCACACTCCAGAGAGTTCCTCACCTATTCTATCTGTGGATACTACCTCCTTCTGATGACTCTCTGCCCCTCTCCCTCCCACTCATGCTTTTTCCCCTCTCTTGTCTCTCAGGTCCAAGCAGAAATAAAGAAGTCATGGAGCAGGTGGACATTAGCACTTGACTTTAAAAGGAAAGCACGAAGTGGGAGCACAACCTACAGTTATGGACCAATGGTTTCCCACACCAGCATCACAAATGTAGCCACAAGAGGGGCACTTGCCCTCCATCTCAATACGAGACTTATACCAGGGACCCTCAATGGACACCGGAATTTGCCAGGTTATGTAAAAAATGGCTCTATTTCTGAAAACTCCATGCCTTCTTCTGGACCAGAGCAGTACAACAAAGATGAGGAGTACCTGAATGGCTCTGGGCTTTACGATGGAGACAGACCCACAGTACTTGTTGAAGAAGAAAGAGAGACAGTGATGTAAAGAGAGGAGGAGAAAAAAAAGAAGCAAAAGGATGAAAAAGGTTCCTGGAGAGCATTTAGTGGGCAAAAGAATATCAGGCCACACATCGGATGCCAAGGGTTTCCATACAGTTTCTCTGTTCTGTGGAACGAGAGGTTAAGTTATATGGGAAAAAAAAGTGAGCCACCAATGTGGCCAGCTGTCGATCACATACATATATTCAGTGATCTAAGTCTCCCTGGTGTTAACGGAGGCAGGGCTACCCAGACCCACGGGCCTTGCTACCTGCTGAACAACAGAGATACTGAGAGTTCGTGAGGGAGGGTTGCAAAGCAGCACTTGGTCCTTGGACCTCTTGGAGAGTGTGGGCAGCCAAGGAGGACGGGAGTCTCACCCAGTAAAGCAAGAGTGTACAGTGCCATCTTCTTGCAAGGGTACAAGCCACCCTGGGCATCAGCGTCTKCAGTTTGGTTTGCTCTTTCCCTGTAAAGTCTGCCTGGTAACACACACAACACTGATCAAGACCCCTTGGGGGTCGTAGCTGCCCGGTCTTGCAGACAAGCGCTCAACGCGGACAGCTCGGTACAACCAGTCGCATGTTCTTCCCTTGGGCAATCTCACCCCTTGGCAAAATGCTCCTCTGGGGTGGGCAGGGTTAACAGCTCATGGTTGCCGGATGCAGGCAGAAAACTCTGTTCTCCTTTCCCTGACCTAAGCCCAGTAGCAAGCCAGAAACCAGTGCAATTTTAGGATGGAAAATGTGGTTATCAGAACGTGCGACAATTTTGTTCTTCCAGATGCAGCAGTGGAGAGGGGCCCGCCACGTGGGTTGAGGCAAGGTGGGAGATTTGCAGATCTTGGGTATGTGTGCCTGTGCGTGTGTGTGGCTAAAATCAGTTCAGAGGGTAGCTAACTCAGCCCTCCCTCTTTGTGGATGCTCATGGAAACAGGCTTCAGTCATTTTTTAAACCTTTAAATTKCTTCTCATTCTCCTCTCTGAATTTCCTGCTTTTCACTCGCCCAAAACCTCACGAGGAGAAAGACTCCCTCAACAGTCTGCTTGTATCACCCAGAAGCRCAAGGCTCTGGATACTGCCAGACAAACCTTTATGAGATTCGAAGGCAAAATTTGCTGGATAAAAGCACAGGGATCGCTCATGGATGGTCTCCCTCCGAACATCTTCTGAACTTTCCTGTTCTTTGTGGTTYGGTCACACACACACATATACACACCGGGTCAGACTCTTTGCTGGTGTAAACAAGCGTAACTTCAACCGAAGTCATTGAGTTTGCCTAGAGATGCTCAGATGAGGAAATGTTATTGCATTGTCTCCAAAGGGAAGAGCACAAGGAAATGCCTCCTTCCTGCAGGAGAGGGAGACCAGGGAGATTTTGTCACTGTGCAGAGTTTCCTTTGCTGGTGGTTTTTGCAAGGTGTGCCAAAAGGTTGTTTTCTGACACACCTCATGTCTTCAGCAGCGACGAAGAGGTCCCATCCTTGTTGGCCAACAGTGCCCTGTGCTGGGGTCTTTTCACGCCAGCTGAGCATCCAGCGAAGGRTCTCTGCCAGCCTCCAAGCATGATTCAGATTTGCCTAGAAGTGGGAAATTAGGAACAGTGACCAAACTTCCTACTGCAGCACATGCTTCCCCACAGGAAGGACTCTGGCTGAGCCAGCCTGGACTCTCTCTTCAGCCCCTGTCATAACATCACTATTCCCTTGCTGCAATCTAGGAGTCAGCTCCTCACGGTGCTTTTTTTTCTTATTTCTTTTTTTCCTTCTTGGCAAGTTTCGGGTACCTGAAGTATTTTGACCTTACCTGGCTGTTACTCAAATGGAATAGGAAAGAGGTATTGGGCAAGTTTTCAGAAGTTTTAGGATGCAGGTGGGSCCAATGGGATAACCTACCCTCTATCCTGATCCTTTAGATACTGCTGCTGGGTCACATCAGCCAGCACTTCTGAGATGCATCCAGTCACTGCAATCAGCTGGTCTTCTGAGGGCAAATTAAGGACTAAAACTTCCCCRAAACTCTGAAGGAGGTCAGGAAGACCAGTTGGGATCCTGGCTCTGTGTCCCACATCTTCTTTAAACAACCTTTCAGGTTAGGACCTGATCCAAAGCCCAGTGAAATCAAGGGAAAAAACCTCCTCCCCTCAACATCTCTGAGTTTTGGATTCAGACCTGGTAGGGAAGGTGACGGCTGAGAGGCAGTCCTCTGTCAGGCACTGAAGCACCTCTCCACCAGTTGCAGACACACATGAGCAGGTCTTTAAAAGCCCGTATTTATTTGTGTTGTTCTTTTTTTGTTTTGCGTCATTAGAATAAGTCAAAACTCATYATAATCGTTTACCAAATGGCAGCTATTGAAATGTCAGGTTTTCAAAGAATCATCTTTTTTCATGCTCTCTTATTGTTGTTGTTGTTGTTGTTATTCATATAACAATACTAACAATGGTATTACAGAGGAGTTAAGCAATCTTGCAAGAGAAGTCAACTCTAGTGAAAGTTTGGCATGGAGAGCTGACCAGCTCTGCAGAAATCTGGGTCAGCCCAGCTACACTCACTGCTCGCCTTCTCCTCACAGATGCTGGTACGGCTTCTGGAGGCAATCAAAGGGGGCAGAATTTATTAACAGTCAGCTGTCAGAGTGTGTACAGCTGAGTTATTTAGCATCCCATGTGGCTGAACCGCCGATGAGACAGAAGAACACTGAATATGTTGGCTCTGGCTTTCCACCCTTCCAGAAGTGCGTTGTGCTTAAATCCTGCCAAGTAAATGCAATGACCCTCCTGATTTTCTCACTCAAAGAAATTTCTTAGTACCATTTCACTGCTGGAACAAAGCAAAAAAAAAAAAAGACCAAAAAAAACCCACTAGTGACTCACTATTTTCTTGTGTTTGTTACTGAGAACTCAGGATTAATAACATGTTTGACAATCACTTAGCAAAGTTCATGGAATTAGCAAAAGCCATAAAATTATTTATAAACTAATACAACACCCCTCATAAAATGCAGCCTTCACTGAAATGAATTCATCACTGGATTATTTCGAATAAATGCCTAAAAACTGTTGTTAAACATAGATAAAAATTACATGCACGAGGGATGTACAGGGAAAGAAATCTTTTCTTAATCCTTTCAATTACAAATCATACATAATAGATTTTTTTTTCTGGATGTTCATGTGCATGAAAAATATTCATGCAAAAATTGGGAAGATGCTGAAACCAAAACAGGGGAATAACTGCCATTAAGGCACGGTAGTCTGCGTGTTTGCCAAAGCCTGTTCCCGTCTTTCCTGGGCTGATCACAAAGTCTTGATCAAGTGTATAGGCCATGACCTATTAGCTTGAAATCCAAAGACATCCTCCACTGATTTTAGTAAGGAAGGGATCAAACCTTCTAGAAACAGAGAAGGAACCACAATTTGCGGTTGCGATTTGCCCTGGAGGGGCAAGCAGAGTGGTTCTGCTGGTGCTTAGCCAAAGCCTCTAGCTTCAGAGTGGGGTCACCTTTGCTTTCTCCATCACCAGGAGATGCAGGCATTTCTCAAGGAYTGTTTATCCCCATCCAAAGGTCTGAGTCCACCTGGGGTGACAGTTCCTCTCCTGTYTGATTTACTAGTGCAGACATAGCCCTGAAGGCCACAGAAAAGAGGTGAGGTGAGGATCCATTTGTCTGTGATTCATCGAGTGACCACTGCAAACGCTGCAGGCAGGACAGGGCTTCTGCCCATCCTGCTTCAGGTCCAACATGGGATGGTGGAGCAGGGAGAGCAGATTGCTTTGGAGTCGGTGTGCAGCAAACACACAGGCAARAAGACTTTCTCAAGTTCACTTCTAGCAGAACCAAAGGTCCGAAGGAGCTGGTTGCCTGTATTTTTTGTTTTCCCTCCTCCATGGTGTCAGCTTTGTGCCTCTTTTCTTCCCATCCTGTAAAGCAGCTGGCAACACTCAGGAGTCCTATAGACCTTCTCAYTTCTCTAAGCCTGCTGGGCTGGGACAGGCCAAGCTGTGCACTGCAATATCCCAGCTGACTGGCTTACATGGGGAGGAATCTCCTTGCCCACCTTTTGGATGGGTGTCCTCTTCGCCAGTACCCCAGAGATGATGGGTTTGGGCAGGGAATCTCACCTCCTGGCAGGTTCATCTCATGATACCAGCCCAGCGCCTCTTCTGTTCCCATCCACAGCAGCACAGTCTACTTTTCCTCATGAGTCTTTCCTACTTGATCTACCTCTTTTCTGGATGGACGCAGAGATGTTAAGTGTTCCTCACATCCTCCTTGTGTTTCTTAAGGCTGACTTTTGGCAGCAGCCTTGTCATTTCTGCTTTGCCTGGATATGTGCAGACAAGTGTTTTTACACCTTCTATATACTGCTTGGTCTTGGTTCAGATGAGATCATGTCTTGTCCTATTCCTCACCATTCTTCAACTCTGCTTCTTCTTGTCTGATACATATTAGAGCCAAATCAGTTCACAAAGATCTCCCAAAATTGAACTCTTCAGCCAGGGATTGGCTTCGTTTATCTGTTTATAGGCAATTGGCTGAAAACCGTAGAACATCTACAGTGCTGGTAAGAATTTTCCATTTTTTAAACTGAAAATACATTAAGAGGGAAGATCTCCAATTTCTATTCCTGTTTATTGTTTTGACAAACTCAATGGCTGGCTTAAAAGTTTTTAAATGTCAGGTTCTGATGTTTCAAAAAGTTAAGAAACTGCATTTATAGGTTGGGTACTCTTGCTTTTTCACTGGCTGATTTTTCTGCACACCTTCCACCTAGAAATCTTCAAGCAGAATTACTGAMAATGAGGAGAGTTATCAGTATATCCCTTAACTCACCTGAATCTCTCACTATGGTCAACGACTCTTTCACCTGAGATAGGACTGCATGAAATGAGAGAAAGCACTTTAAGAGTTGACCTTTAAGGGAGAGGTTGTATGAACCTGTGAAGTCTTTTCATGTGCAACGTTGCTTCTATTGGTGTATGTGCTTTTTTCCACCTATTGGTGCCCATGAGTTTGCTGAAAACCAATCTGTGCCCTGTCATGGAAAGTTATGCAGCAGTAACGTGGTTCACATCCTCTTTTTCTGTCCTTATCTGAATTTTATGACATTTTAGCTGTAATAGGAAGCAAAAGGAAAAAAAATCTGGGGCACTATTTTTCAAACTTGGGGGTAACGGCTCCTCAACTGTATATCCTATGTCACAAATTGGCATYGCACTGATGGCTGCAAGTTGTAAACTGCTCAGCAGGCGAGGAAGCTTTGTTTTAAGGCCAYGGGCAGGTTAACGTAGGTCTTCACCATGCCACCTCCCTGCTGACAGCACCTGCTAGGGAAGAGATAGTGTTGCACCCCCAGGCAGGTCTAGGAAAATCAGCTTTTTTCAAGAAGCTTCATGCTAGAACAGGTTTGCTGTTTGATTTTTTGTTAGTATTATTTTTACTGCTACCGCTGATGGGCTGCCACRTTCTGCAGAGTAAACAGAGGACATATATGATATCCCTGGCCAGCTATGGAGCTTTTCAAGCATCCAGTGTGTTTCTCCAGACAGAGTAGATTTTATATCCCATTCCTCTAGGGTGTCTTGAAATGAGAAAAATATTAAATTGTAAAGGAAATGAGTTTGTGAAAGACCCTATAAATAAATTTCCATCGTGATTGGCCATGGSTGTCTGGATTTGCCTGGAAATGCCTGGAAAACATAATAGGTCATAAATTGTATAAGTRAAATAAAGAACACGTCCATCTCTGTGGACATTCATTGGAAGGCAGTTCTCCTGTTCTTGCCCATGGAAGTGAAAGTTGAACCTGCCGGACAGCAAATACTGTTGGCCCGAAGGAACATTTTGTTTTGAGGCAGCAAATCCTGCCATCTGTATAAAAATTATTGGGTTTATCCTGTTCCACCCAAACTATTTGTAACCTCTCGTAAAATCAAAATTCAAGCTTACCTSTTAACTAAAGGTGGGAGAGCAAAAGAAAGCAGAGGTGAGTTGTTGTAAAGACACATAATTAACTGAACAAYATTAAAACATAACTCCACCACTTTCATTCAAAAACAAAAATAGCCTGGGAAATGCAGACTGAATTTGGTTTCATTCAGGAAAAAGACAAAAGGGATAAGAAGAACAAAAAATGCAGGTTGGCATTTCTTTTTATTTTTTTTCCCAATAATACTCAGTTGACCAGAAAGTTTGAGCCAGAAATCTGGTCTCCTTGGTGTTTCCATGTCCTCCTTGGTCTCTCTGAGGGAAATTTTCCACAGGCCATTGTGAATGAGTTGGGATGGAGAGAGGTGCATGGACGTGCGATTCAGAACCCACCTTTGCCTATGACCAGCTACTGGTCATTTAAAGCTCAGAGACATCAAGCAATCTTGTGCTGAAACAGAAATATTGCTAATGCRCTTCATTTATTGGTTAACCCAAATYTGCTGTCTGTATATCAAGCCTTGTAATAGGCAAAGGGTCTCCTAATCAGTGTTAATAGATATCCTTACTGGCTGCTCTTTGGTCTGTAGGAGGTTTTGGAGATTTTTGAGCAGTTATCTTCTACTGAGAGTCCAGCAGTTGAAGTTGGGACTGAGACATGATCTTTTGGCAGTGCTAGCAGACTCCCATGTACCTACTTCACCTGTAGCATTAGGCTGATGGTGGACCATCAACTGTTTTAGACCTTTGAGGCTGCTCGTCCCTAGCGAGTAGAGAAGCCCACAAAAAGGACACCAGCAGGGTGGACACCCCTACCCTCTATATCGAGCCCAAATTCAGATTGCTTGGAGTCTTTCTCTACACTTCACTTCTTTTTTCCAAACTGGCCCTACAAAACAAATCCCAAAAACTTATTTAAAGAACTTGGTTAAGCATTTCATTTTCCATTTGAACTGGATGCAAATTCAGGGTTTTTTTATGGCTAGAAGCCAACCTCAACTCTCAGTTTCAAAACCAACCCAGAGCATCGGGATGGGAACATGATTTGCTCAGATCAGCTGCACAGTGCCCAAGTCTCATCGTACCCATCACACCAAGTTCAGAGCACAGGTACCCTGGCAGAGGTGGAAGGTAGCTCTGTCAAAACAGTCTTTTGTTCTTTGTGAATTTATAAGAAAAGGGCACAGAGAGCAAGAAAAAGAYTCACTGTCTTTACACCACACTTAAGAAGGATTATAAACAATRAAATAGTAATTATAAGTTATCCTTTGTTTTTTTTCATCAGGTTCTGTTGAGTGCTCTGTTGGGGTTTGTGCAGTGTCTGGCTTTCTGGCTTCTCCCAAGCAGAGAGAGTTCTCTGTGGTGGACAGAATAGCTATAATGAGCRGACAGAGTCATTCAAAGCCGTTCTCTAGGGCAGGACAGCTAGAAACAGTCCTGATGTTGATTTTATATTTGTTGGCAGAAGGCAGGAGCTACTCCACTGAAGTTAATCGAGTTAACTCGGTCTAATGCCAAGGCAAAACAGATCTGAATCTAGACCACAGTTCAAGACTCGTACAATTTGCATAATGGAATTAAAATAAAGCTTCCAACTCTAGCTACAGGAATACTCTGCTGAGAATTAGCGACCAGGCTTGCTGTTTGGGATTAAATAAAAGGACACCCAAGGAATCAGCTGTCACATAAAACAATCCCATTTTATCTGTTCCTGTCCAGTTTAGCCTGTTCTCCCCACTGCCGTACACTGTGGTCACTTAGCCACACTCAGCTGTTTCTGTTGGTAGGGAATTTTCTTAGCGTCTTCTTTCTTTTCTTTTCTATCCTACTTGCGTGTGAATTCAGATCCTCCAAGTTTTCATGCTGTCTTCCATGGTTTAAGCTAGCCCCGCAGTATACAAAGTTCAAGATAATATCAACATTTTGCCAGGACTTGGGAGGCAAGTGGGGAAAAGAATGTCACAGGGGAGCATTAAAAGAAATATTAAATAAGGTTCCTCTGAAACCTTTCCCACGGACCAGGGAAAGGTTTGCAAACCTTGGCACAGCATTTCATCCTCCAACTGAACTCGCTCATGTTTTGCTCATAGAYCTCGAGCCATTCACTATGACCTGCAAAGCTCACACAATGTCTTTCCACGGTCTTCAGAGGGCTTGAGGATAGAGCTGGTACACTGCTATTAAATATTCTTGTTTAATTTAAGGTTAATATTCTGATCCGCTCACGTGGTTTCTGCATCCTTCTCTAGGTTGGTACATTAGTGCTGCTTCAGGGCACGCTTGCAGAACTGTCCCTTGAACTGCCTTTGCATCTGTGGCATGTAGTAATTACCGCACCCATCTGGGGCCACCTCCTCTCTGAACACGTCTCTTGATGGCAYTCAGTACTGATGGGCAGCGACGCTGCTTTGGAGGGGAGCCAAAGGCAGCGTTTGCAAGAACGGAGTGCAACAAGCTTTGTCCTAAATTCAGAATGGATTTGCAAGACTCCAGCGAGGCAGGGCAGGGCTGGAAATCAGCTCAGAKTCTGGCAGGGGCCAGGAAAAAAAGAAAAAGTTATGGAAGAGCTGACCCAGATGATCATAAGTAATTAGGAAGTCTTATAAATCTGGCTCCTTTTCAGGCAGACCTCCCTAACCAGCACAGATCTGACAGAGGTAGACTCTATTGCACAATTATGTTCTCTCCTAAACAGGAGATGTCTTGAGAGAGCAAATGGAGGTCAGGTAACAAAGTCAGTACAACTTTCTCTTCTTCTTCATCCTCACAGGCACTTTTCCCTTCTTTTTTCACCTGAAAAAAGTGGTACATTAGAACAACCCCAATATGAGAACCTGGAATTCAAACCCATTTCTTCTGGGTCCCACAGAGTAACTTCTCCCTCTGACCGTAGCAATYGTTTTCCTGGCATATTAACTAAGGAATTTGATGGTATTTGATTATCTCCTCAGACTGAGGGTTAAGTATTCTGGGCTAGCAATGTGGTGTGCAGCAACACAGATGTGCTGGCATCAATTTGGGATGAAAACCCGACCCCCTGAAAATTGACACCAAAATGTCTGTTGATTTCCATGGAGTGGGTTTCACCGTAAACTCTGAAAAGGGTAATGATTCAAATAAATTACCTCCCCTGTTCCCAAAACCTTACTTTCCACCCATATTTCGGGATGTCTTCTTGCTTTAGATCAATAGCACTACAAGACCAGAAAGCAGACATCAAGAAGCAGAAGATGGTCTGAGTGGCAGTCTTCTCTCCTGAAATGCTTCACGAGTGACAACATTAGGCTTTTGTATTGGTATCAGCTTCTACATGTGGGGATTTAGGATGTGGTAGATATTTGGCCAGAAAAAGGCWTGGGATTAAAATGTTTGAGATAGATGGGATTAGTGTGCACTGGGTTTCCAAAATGCCTGGGCCTACATCCTCTAAAATAGAGATACAATATCCACTTGAAAGACTGCTTAAAACAAGCTTAGATGAAGGGTGTTCTCCAAACTGGCAGACCTCAGGTACCTAAAACAGAAGACGAAACAATGACTTCACCAGAGAAGCAGCATCTATTTAAACCAGAGCATTACGACATGCATGAGCCCTTCTAAATATAGGGCTGGGTGCTTCTTGCCAGGCCAAGCTTTTACCTTTTCATTTTTCTCTGAATTAATCATTCTTCCTTGAGAGCTTCGGGGAAGGATGAACAAGAAGCCATTTGTTGTTAGAGGTGAAATAATTTAAAGGACAGGTTCTATGAGGTAGAGCTGGTGGGAGAGGAAAGTCGGTTGGTGGCAGAAGTTGAAGGAAAGATGTAGCCAAGCACCATCACCCAAACCCATGCCCTCAGCCCATCCCCGTGTTCAGAAATGTTATGTCGATCTCTTGGCATCTGCATGAGCTGAGGCATGCATGGACAGACAGACCTGCTGCTAAAACTCATTGCTTCGTCTCAGCAACGTCAGGGTGACCCAGCCATGGTGGTCACCAGAAGTGATGGGGTCTGGGCATTAGAAAAAGGACTCAGCCATTCCCAGCAGTCTGCCAGGCTCTGCCCAGGGAGTCTGTTTTCAAGATATTGGCCCTTTTTGTCTAGTTTGAGCAGGAGGGAAAGGAGCTGGGGGGTGTTCTTCCCCCTCCAACACGAGCGCTTTCACTGAAGTGGTTTTTAAGACCTTGTTTCACTTCAGAAGAGGGACAAAACTGAAAAACTAAAGGACAAAACTGTGATTTCTTTCTATGTGTTACGAGGACATTGCCTTGTGTGTGTCGTCAGGCAGGCATTTGGTTTACATTCCTCCACTTCTGCTTTCTGTATGGACCAAAGTAACAAGCGGAAAATGACAAACCACAGGTGTATGTAAAAGGGAATTAAAATAAAAAGAAACCTTTATTGATTCTCATGAAATATTTCTTCTGTGTCTTCTCCTGCCTATATGACTCAGAGCCTCGAAAATCCTTCAGGGGCACCCTTAGATGGACATGGGTTAGGTATTTTTCTGGGTTCATGGGGAAAGATCTCCATGAGCTCCTCCGGTTCATTAAGGATACAGAAAGATGGGAGGGAGCTATGTCTCTGGAAATCCATTGGGAAGACCTCACACTGGATGGCTTAAGCATCCACTTAAGCTTGTGGTTTTCAGGAGCACTAGGAACAAACCTGGTCAGCTCCCATCCATGCTTCCTGCTGGGCCAGCGGCTTCTGGAGACATGCTAATTCGACTGCTGCCAGCCTGCTCCTTATGCATGGTTTAGCTCTAACAGCTTCTAAATAAGAAAGCTGACTTACTGAAGCTGAAATTTAAGGCTTTTCCTCCCAGAGTTTAGTCACGGCATTTCTTTTGATGCAAGATAGTGTTTTGCACAGGAGGAAGCATGGGGCAAAAGCGCTCCTTGCCCCAACATTTAGCACATTGCATACGCTCTATGGGCTGTGTACCACCACTCCAGCAGCAGTCCCATTCCAGCAGTATTTTCAGGAAAGCAAGCCAATGACTACAGGTGGAAACAGGGAGTAAAAGTTTTCTGCTCTATTAAATGGATAAACTTTGAATGATTTACCTGATTTCAAAAAACACTCAGGTCCCAGCAGCAAGGAGTGGGAACGCTGCTGACCAAAGGCAGTTGCACAAACGCTGGCTCCAGATGGAGCTCTGAGGGTCTTGACTGAGAATGAGATGGGCTACTGTATAGATTGAGCATCTTGATCCCATTCACTGACTTCAATATCAACATCAGATAACATCCAAGAGAGAGAACAACCATACTGCAGAAGGTGTTCACCCCTACAGACCTCCTCAGACTTATCGCAGGGGGGTGTCTACAACGCCACTTCGGTGTGATGCAGGGGTAGGTCTTACTCCCATCCCATTCCCATTGTTTACACACAAACAAGCTTCCCTCACAGGTTCTAATCTGAACTCTGGATCTTGCTAGAGATAGGCCGGGTAAAGTCCAAATCTTTGCCTTCAGCCAGGCTTTCTTTCACCTGAAGAGGAACAGCCCATCCACCTCCAGGTGTCCTGGCCTCAATTCTTCCCAAGCACAGCACGGATGACTTCAGACCCAGTACAAGGGTCCAACCAGGTGGATAACAGTTGCTTGGGTGATGCAGTTCAGTAAGGCTGAGTGTTTCCCCGCATCATTTGCATTAACTYTTTTTGCTGGAGCAAAAGGGTGCATGGCATCTCTCTGGCTGTGGCCCTAAATGTCAGCTGGACAATGCAGTAGGAAATTGCAGAACAAAAATAAAGCAGTGGCAAAAGGCAAATTGGACAAACCACCCTTTTCTCTCTCCCTAGTCCCAAGGCACGGTGCCTTCTAGCTCTATTGTTCTCATCTGGTTGCAGCGGCTATTTTGAAGGATGCTCTCATGCCGCCTGACACACTCACGGTATCAGTGTCATGAGGGGCACCCCATTCCATTCACAGCTATGCGATGCTTTCATCCAGCATGGCACAAGCAACGCAGGGTGGTTCCCTGGAGCACTGCCCACGCAGAGAGAGAAGGCTGTAACCGGGCACGAGCAAATGCTGCTCCTCGTGAGTGTGAAATGTAATCACAGTAAAGCCTAACTGGTGGAGGAGACCTTTACAGAATGCCATCCCCACTGGCTAGACTGCTCAGTACTCTCAAGCACTCTTTGGAACTCATTCCTTCTGTTACCTTTCCCCTCTCATTTAGCCATTCCAAAACTAAATGGTTTCAGAGTCCACAACYAAGCACTCAATATTTATTATGCACAAGGCCCAAATTAGTGGCGACTCTTGCTTCATGCAGTCCTGTGTGAGAYTGGGGCCCTTCTATGCTCTACAAAYGGTGAATGAAACCAGCTGATGCCAACTGTGCACCCCTCGCATCGCTGGTTCCACAGCACCCAGCCGCTTTCTTCCCAGGCATCACCAACCAGAGAAAATGTGACTTTATGCCCCATCCCATTCTGAGGTACCTTGGGTAGCAGGTTCACTATGCTGGGCCGTTTATGAGCACAGGYGAAGCAGGAGCAGCATGGGATGTTGGCAGCTCCATTGTTGATCATATGCGGGATGTCTAATTAGGCAGAATCATTTTGCCTGTGAAGCAGAAAGGAAGATGAACAGCACCGTATGATGTTTTCCTGCAATGGAATTGTGGTGCAAAGAGCTGGCAGAACAAAGGTGGGCTGGGTGCATTCTGCCTGGAGTTGGGCTGAACCACAAATGTAACCCTCTCCCACCTAAGCATATCCTTAGACATTTAGCCATTCTACTCCCACCCCTGCTGCCAGAAGTCTCACTGTTAAGATGGTTTCTTTCCACCACTTTTCTGCACTTTGAGCCAACAGTTCAACCCAACCAGGGGCAGATGAGAACTAAATGCCCTTAGATGTAACCTAGGTGAACCTGGAAAGGGAGGYAGTGATACTGAGTCAAAGACAGATAAACAAGCCAGATCCGGATTGACATAAAAACATGCATGTTTTTCCCCCATGAGAAACAGAAGTCTCAGTTTGCTGCTGGCTGAGCAATTGGCAGTTCCAAATCTCTTCACTTCTCTCTCGAAGAACAAAAACTTTGCAAAGAATTTTCCATTTCTCCGTGCTCCACTGAATGCCACAAAGATTAACAAGTAATATTAGCTCCGCTGAAGTACCTTCATCTGCCCATGGAAAATAGAGGACATCTAAGCAGCCAAACTTTGAGCAAGAAAAAGAAATTAAATCCAAACTATGTCTGTTTGGAAGCAATACCCTTTTGGAGAAGAGAAGGATTGATATCTGCCAAAGTGCTAACAGCTGGTTTTTATATGCAGTCCTGTATAAATTTTCTGTAGGAGGAACACTGGATGCAACAATGGTGAATGATTTATCTGAAGCAGCAGGTGGATTGCAAACCACGTTTCAAGCTGTTTTGTGCGTGTGTGTGGTGAGGGAGGAGGGCTTAATCGAGTGGTAAATTGCGGCCACCTATGCAGTAGGATGTGAGCCAACTAGGCTACTCCGTCAGCCTATCTGGAGTATGTCTATCAGTTCCAGGATCAAAATAGCTCATGTAATACTTGTTGAATGTGCTTTATGGCCTGCTTGGGAGATAGCAAAGTAGCGAAATCACCATTATAAAGCAGGGACCTGTAACTCTGATTTTTAAAGSCTGCTCATTCCTACTTGATGCACAGTTCCTACTACTTTGAGAAGGAATTAAATGGAGGCTCCTTTCCAACCTTAAATTTCAAGCTTGATTTTGCAAGGTTTCAGTCCAAGTCTCCCCCAGTATTGCTGCAGTCCTTCCTCTCTCCTGAAGGAATAAGCAATCCTGGAGGACATCTTAGTTCACCAGAAGTTGAACAGACTAACCCTCATTAACCTTTTTGGAGGAACCATGGCGTCATTCTGGATACAAAGCCAGTCTCTTAAGCAATGAAATCTCCAGTGAGCTGAACTGCCACTTTTGGGAGTCATGAGCTGAAAGGCTCATCTGGCACATGAGATCCCTCACTGTGGGAGASCCCAGGAGTTCGGCTGTAGCTGGGAAATCATTCCTACCCAAGYGTAGGAATTACTTTTTACCCATGACAGCTCCAGACAAGACAAGCCCAAGCCAATCCTCTGGCCTCTCTCCCATAYCATGACCTTGTAGTCTAGATCTGAGTGGTCAGCTGTGAATATCAACAATTTCCATCAGGCACTGGGGTGACRGAATAGGAAAGAAACCCTGATACTGAAAACACACGTGATACCGGTCTTCCARATAGAAAGGAGGGAGCCATGTCTGAATGGGAGAGATATCACTGAGCAGATGCAAACCCAACTCTTCCTCAYGGCTTGGTTCCCACCTAACAGTAGATAATTGCAGACACACTGAGAGTTCAGCTAGAAGACAATATCTGCRGAGAAAGCGCTGAAGGAACCTGCGACGGGACCAAGAAAGATTTAGCTCACRTGAAGTAAAATCTCTGAACATGAGAGTCCTCGAAGCATTCTAGTACTGAGGTGAGATGAAGGGAGCAGGGGAAAGCATGCGGAGGAACTAAGTGAATAAATGACCAGGACGAGAACTGGAACGAGAAATGTTTTTAGCGAACATGAGCTTCTCCAAAATGTCAAGCATCATTTATTCACTTATGTCTAAGCCTGTGGAACATCTTGTTTAAATCACACACAACAGCATGGCCAGACCCTGCACGCAAGTAAATCAGCATAATGTCACTGAGCTCCAAGGGATGATGTTGATTTACACAGGCATATCACAACCTCAGTTGGTAGGGAGATAGTTCAGCTACCAGCCAGGATATGGTGTAGGAAAAGAGGGAGAAGATTTAAAGTGGAAAAGGTCTGTGGCACGAAGAAAGGTCCTTGCTGGTGAATATAATCATGGTAAAAGAGGGTAAAGTGACGTCTTGCTGAAACACTTCCCTCCTGCTTTTGCTATGGTCAGCACATGATCGGCTCCTGAAGGCACTCTGGGGATCTTTCTCCCATTTTGCAACATGGAATAGGTGCCTCCCTGCCCCAAAGCTCTTCTGCTGCCCGCAAAGGAAGGTTGCAATAGGGCAGATATACCTGGAGGCTCAGCAAGCGAAGGCACTCCCAGGAGGTACACCTGGTAGCTGGAGSTCAAGGGTATCACAGAGTTTCATAGCCCTCAGAAGGGTTTTCCTTTATGTTTGTCCCTCCTCATTTTTCTAGACCTACTTCCTAGAGCTGCWGCTGGACTAGGCACGGTCTGAAATTCCACCACCTCTTGTTTTCAACCTGCACCTTCATAATGATACTTGAGCTCYCGCAGGTTTAGTAGTAGGAGAGGCAGGTGCAGGTCTCCCATGCGCTCCTCCACGCCGATGGTCTTCGCCCCATGCTCCACTTTGTTCCCTTCCCTAACAAAACCCCAGACCTTATCCTCCCTCTCCTGAATGAACCAGGCWAAGGTGGTTGTACAGCTGCCTGCTCTAGGCAGGGGGGGAGTGTTTGGAGAAATAAGCAGCACATTACTTTTTGTACTAATAAAACAGCAGCTGGTATTTCATTATTAAATTATTTTATTCTTCTTCTTCCAACATTACATAGTGCCATATCCGGATACTGATGCTGTCGGTACTTCCCTGATCTGTATCTCCGTTGTAAAACCTTGTTTTCCCAAACAGAGGGTGCTGCTGTTTCTGGTTACTTACAGAGAAACAGTAGTGACTGCCATGAATCGTGCCCTGGAAGTGCAGAAGGGAAATCTGGGAAAGAGGACACTGGACCACAGAATATAGAGGAACTTCAGGGTTGCTGTAGGTGACCCTGGTGTGTAAATTCACTCACAAACTCATCAAATGCTGCTTAAAAATTAGCCTGCTTGCCTGTGCTCTTGATAACTGCTTTGGATCAACAATCCAGAGTCAAGTCTATAAAACATGATCTCTTATTTTGCTTTTGGGAAGAAAAAGATCATATTATATTTGACTTCAGGTTAGACTTGAGCCATGTTTAGTTTTTCTCCGCAGCCATGAGGACTGGAAATTTAATTTTGGTTTTGAAAGAAAGCTGGCTTCTCTGGTAACCACAGGACTTTAGGAGTGGAGTCCTGAGAGGAAAATACCAGCTCTTGGGAAACCTGCAATAAACTCACAAGAACCAGCAATGCCGTTTGAAGGGAAGCGAGAGTTATTTGGGGGAGTGTCTGGCAAGAAAAGGCTGAAGGAAAAGAAGACATGAGTCTAACCCAGAGGGATCCATCCAATCCAACACAATTATTCTTGTTTATTATTGTGCACATTTTTCTGGTCAGCTCCTATCTGCCGGCGTRATGCCACTGAGTCCTAATCTGCACAGTGAGGAAAACACATCTTTGTTGCATTCTGAATCATTTCCCTAGACAAAAGTATCTGGGGGGGGGTTGGGAATGGGGTCTTAAGTTTCTGCAAAGAAACCAAAAGTTAAACATCTGGAATGCTGCAAAAGGCATGCTGAAAATATCTTTCCCTCAGTCCCCCGGCTAATTACAGCCATCGTCGGAGGTTTTGCTTTCTCTTGGATTTAGCTCAGTCCTGCCTTGTTCATTCACCCTCCCACCATCTTCCCTGATCTCGTTATGGGCTTGGGGTAAAGGAGATTTCATACATCATGTGCATCTGAGATCTTCCTTGCATTCAGCCTAAAAGTAGAAATCAACCCAAAATTCATTCCACTGGGCCTCAGTGGCAGAAATGTCTACTTTGTCTTGAGCGCTTCCCCAAAATTCATTGGCTGGGCCAGGGGTAAACCCTGGTTAGGGGGGGTTAGGTACCAATGTAGGTGTTCAGGCGRTCCATACTTTAAGACTAAATTGTCCCTTGATACTATTGGAAATTTTAAGYAGGATGGAGAAACATCACATCCTCTTCTCCAGAGTACAAGGCTGGGTGACTTTAAGCAAGCTGCCCCATCACTTTGTTCTGGGCAGCCAGAGGCCATCACATCCCCACTATGCTCATTTTTAGCCCTGGTGCTTTACACAAGGAATACCTTTTCAGAGAGAAAGGAATGCCTCTGGGAATTTCAGTGTGACACTCGTGGCTGGTTGTTATGCCAAGTAGGCAGCTCCCTTGGACTCGTAAGCCRCAGGCAAAGATAACCAGCCAACACGAGGGAAAGAGTGATTTACACATGGGTAATGAGATTAGAGCGTCTCATTCACTGGAAAATAGATTGGTTTTTTTATAGGGATGTGAGGCTGAAGCAAGATGGCTTCAGCTTGGAATTTTCTTTTTCTCTCCCCATTCCTCTCCCCTCAAAGTGTCACRATCAATCCCATGATCAAAAGACCTGCAATGGGACTTGCATGGAGCAGCAGGACCGGGAATATCTGGAAAGGCATTCTGGCATAAAAAGAAGCCCCTAGGTACAAGCTATGGACTTCTAAAAATGTCAGGATAACCAAATTCTTGGCCAAGGCTTTTGTGTTGGTCCAGTGACACTAAGCCATCTGATGAACACCCAGGTCATTCTGTACATGTTCCCTCCATATATCTTCCTCTCTCTACATGCATATCTATAAATATATTCGTGTGTGTGTGTGTGTGTGTATGTATAGGAAAACATGTATATACACATCTGTCCCTATATCTTCTTAGACTTTGCATTCCACATATGTCCATATTGTTGGATTTGGCATTATTTCCCAATACAGAGATATCTGGGTATGCAGCAGTCGCCACTACTCCATCTCAAAGTGGAAACAACAGTCCTGTCCAAGAAGACCCAGGCCCAGACAACCAAGGGGMCACGATAGCAGGGTGCATGGTCGCAAGTCTGGAAGAAGCCTAKTATAGGTTTGTTACATTCCTGTAGAATAATTTAAGTCGGAAAGGACCTCTGGAGGTCATCTGGTCCAACAYCCTGCTCTAAGCCRGGCCAACTTTAACATCAGATCCAACCACAAAATGTGTTCAGGCCACATTCTCTTGAGTTTTGAGTATCTCCTGGAATGCAGATTCCACAATCTGGGAATGTTTCGTTTTCTTACTACTGTCACTGTATTTTATTTTTTTTTTTTCTGGTATCTAATCAGAAATTTCTTGCAACTTAAATGGATTGTACCTCATCCTTCTGCTCCCCTCCAGTTTTCAGTCTTTCTCATTCTTTTTGACAGGGATTTGTTAAGAATAGACATTGTCTGTTGAGAGGAGACTACATGAGAGGTTTTCAGCGCACCAGGGTATCAATATCCAGTTCAAATGATTAGAGGGGAAAGCAAGCTTAAGGGAAGAATTATTTAGGGAAAGCTTTAGATGAGAGACAAGGGGAACAGAGAAGGTACCTCTGCTTTACAATCAAGCTCCCTGCTTTTAGCCATCAGAAAGAGATGCCATCCAAAATGAGTCCCTCAGGGACCCTCCTTGGGTTTGTCCAGGGCTTTACCTCTGCGAGCTCAGGTGCCTTGAAGGATCTTGCTAGAACTTCTACAGATTTTTTCTTCATGGGGGGAGTCAGATCTCAGGACAATTGGTGCCTCAATGTACTGAGGGTATCAGGAACAGAAGAGAGTCATGGAGACTCAAGTCATTGCTTACTTTTGCACTTGAAGCACAGTGTCATTACAAAGCCAGCTTCACTCAGCATAGACCATCYTGTCTCCGGTTCCTGTCATGCAAACACAAACGTGAGAACCAGCCAACCTCACAAGGTTAACAATTTTAGGTCAGCCAGCTTTTCTGAGTGCTGTCCCTTGAGTAAGGCCATTTCTCTTCATAGGTAAGTTTTTCAGACAGTATCCGTCACTTCTTTTGACTCAAACAGCACTAACCCTCTCTTGTGGTTGTTCCAGCCAACTCCCCTTGTACAGGATGTTATAGCTCATGCTCATATCTGTACTATCATCTCTACCGTTACATGCTCTTATCTAAGTTATGTTATTGGTTTCCACTGCTGAGTCTGGTTTCCAGCTCCCTTTGACTTAACACTATTGCTTTGCTCCTCATACTGTCTATGCTTTTGCCCACAAGTCTGTGTGGGATGAGTTTCCAAAAACGCCTCTCATTATATTGAAACAAAGGGTGTTGTCACCTCCAGAAATACAGTGCAGACCTCGAAAACATAATCCCCCCATCTCCACATCGCCTTTGAGAGGCCGGAGAAAGGGTTTGCTACGCTGACACATGCATTATCACCCCAGCCTTATGTTAATGCATTGCTAATATGAATGGGGTGAGCTGCCCCTCTCCACGCTTCTGTTGCAAGCCCTCTGCAAATGCTGGCATGGAGCTGGATGAATAATGGGAGTTTTGGTTCAGTGGCTGAGTTGAAAACTAAGGAAAAAGGGRAAGGGACGAGGGAGGAAAGAATTCAGCAGACAAGATAAAAATGCTTTTTGACAATTACTTAATTCTGAACTTTCCATTTTGGGTCAATATCTGAGAAATTTTGTTTGACACAAAACTCAAGATTTCATTTAATCCTGGAGTTATTTAGCCCTGTTGTTGATGCTTCAACTTTGAATTTAAAGTCACTTTCTAATGGAGCATTCCACTTCTATATGGCAAAAGCTGAAAAGTTTTATTTTTGAATGTCAAAGCTACACAGCAGTTTGTCCTCAACCCCTTGTGGTGTCCCTGTGGGTCTAAGACATTTTTATTCACATGTGCATGGGTTTTTTTTTTTGTTCAGGGCACCTGATACAGTGGAAAGGTTGTCCCACCACCTGCCAGAGCAATACATTTGTAGCATGAACATGTGGGTGGGTGTTTCGTGACCTGCAAATACAGCGTGAGCTTGCGTGGGCACACAATTCCTGCTGAGACAGCACCGCAGGACTGTGCCAAGCCCTGTGCACTCAGCTGGCACTTTGCAAGACACACGACRCATACAGAGCTGAGACACAGTAACAGGTTCCATGTCTCCTACACATGCMAATTATTCCCAGAAAGTGGTCCATGGCAGCTTAAGATCTGGGTGGTGTACTTCATTGCCTGTACAGACCAGACTCAGATGTGCACATGTAGGTTGGTAGCCCGTGATCCATTATCAAGGCCATTCCTGCTTGGACCAGTGCTGAAACTGGCCTCTGGTGGATCCATGGAGATCCAATCCACTGGGAACTCAACCCTATGGGTCTCATGGGAAGCTCAGGGACACAGTCTTCCAGTCCRGCTTTGGGTTCAGCTCAAATAGCCATTAATTTATCCCATTCCTCTAATAATCCCAGCCCGGGAGGTAGCAGGGATGCAGAAAACCACACTGAAATACAATTCTGCACTTCCCTGTGACTGATCCCAACATACCCTCTGTTCTTCATCCACATGACTCCAGTTATCTTATGTCCCATATCCCTATGTGACAACCTTATTGCACAATCCCAAAGAGGMAATAAAAATAAAACCAGAAATTTAAAAAAGAAAGACAAGCCAAATCTATTCTTTTCCCTGTCCACGGTCAGGTGAACACTCCTTTAATAAAAGTTCATTTGCCTGAATGCTGTTCACAGACTTTGGTGAGCAGTGTAGAGTCTGGAGATGGTAGTCATGAATTTCACATGGATTTGCTGGTTCATAGACCAGGTAAGGGGAAAATGCCAGGAAGCTTCCAAAATGTTGTCTGCAGAGGACAGGAAGATTTGGGAGGGGTTTCTTCCACCAGCCATGGACATTGCATGGGCACATACTGCGATGCCCTGAGTTCTTTAATACTGTCATACTTCTACATCAATTCCTTCCCCTCTCTGTTTGTCCCTCAAGCTTCCTCCTTTTCTACATTCATATCCMATTTCTTTAGCTTCTAGGTAAGCCCCAGATCCCCAATAAAAAAGCTATCCCAAGATTATTGCCTTCTAGGAAGAGAAATGTCTCACCACTGAAAGATGAAGTTCTATGCCCTCACACATTTCAGCACGCCTTTGAGACAGCACAGACTGTTTGTTCATTTTTCAGAAGCTCTCAAAAGCATTTCTTAAACAGTTTAACACCCAAAAAATGTCTCTCTCAATACTGATGGTTAAACTACTTCAGAKAAACCAAAATATTCCACAGGTTGCTTTTTCCTCTTTCGTCCCACAACTGCTTTTATTTTRTAGTCTCTGTAAAGAGAATTAACATCAAGATGAGGAAATGCATATCTTTATTGAATTAGTTCGGGAGAACTACTCAGCTTTGGAGCATATGATGCTGCTGGGTGGGAAGGTGAACCCTGGGGAACTGGGATTGCTCAGCCCACAGTCCTCAGCACTTTTATGTCATTGGAAGGAAAAGTACTTCTGAGAAAACTTGCCTGAATGATCTGAATGTGCTTTACAAGCTGTATTCTTCCAACACAGACACGCAGCCATGTGGGCTCTGATAAACAGTGTGTCACTCGTTGTGCAATACTGTCAAGAAAAAATAAAGTTGAGAGGCCCAGATGCAAGTTTGTAGGATCTGAACTACCTTCCTAGTCCTGCCATGGCCTCTGTGGGTGACCCCCCATCTCCTGCACCTTGGCTCCTCAGCAGTCAATGAGGCTCCTGAGCAGCCAGGAGAGCAGAGGCTAATGGTGCAAGAACCATCTCCAAATTGTTTACCTGGTACTTAGCACCGGTGAATCCCGGTTGAAGAGAAGTGGAAGAGAAACCAGTGCAAGAGAAACCAGTCTTAATCTCTTACAGAAAGCAGCAAAGCAGGCCTCTCTTTTTTTAAGTTCCTTCGAAATGACCTTTACAGAGTAATGAACTTAATTTACCTCAGAAGGATGAGCTGTTTCTAGTGTGATTCAAAGCTACAACCACGGGGATTACTGCCAAGGCAACTGCATGCATGGGTAATTCAGTAATTCCCTCCATGGCCTGCCTGAGAGCTAAGTCTATGTGAAGACTCTGAATGCCACCGAGGTGTGCAGCGCTGCCGATTAATAGCATATTTTATGATACCACTCACCTACTAAAGATGCCAGGTCCAAGCAACAGAGAGAATTCATCAGGTCTCTGTGTGATAGCAAAAAAAAATAGCAGCTTTATTGAATGCATCCAGCTTGGGTTCAGGGGTTAATGAAAGTCGGATGAAGATGCCAGCCCTTTCATGTGCTGCTGGCTGGGAGGTGGCTTCTCAACCAAAATCCTAGGGAGTGTCACAAAAGAGGGTTTTCTGCAAGATGCAAAAAGCTACAAGTAACTGCAAGCCCCRCTGGTTTGCAAAAAAAATTTAATCAGAAAATAAGGCTTGTGTTTCTTCCAGTCTCTAAACTGACCACAGAGAGTGCACTTAGTTAAAAGCCAGGATGATTCCTAACAGAGGTTCATTTTTAATGATCTCATAGAGTACTATAAAAAACTGAGAAACAATTTTTATTATTATCATTATTACTACTTTAAGTATGGCGTCAAACTCTCCATGACTCTAAATCAGTGCAGTTCTGGGAACTTCAGCTACARAATTGACTCACAGGTTTTAAGGAGACTCAGTACTCTTCCAGAAGACTTATTGTCATCAAACCCAATGTAACAGAGTCAGCGCAAAGACGACTGTGAAACTGGAAGGACAATGGCATACATGAGGTCGGATTTGAAGATCTTATTATCCCACCTTGCTCTAAACGCTACAAATCTATAAGACACTATTTGGAGATTCTTATCATAGAGACAAAACACTATTTCTTTCTTTATTCTCTGCCCAGACAACTCTTTTACAACAGGTGATAAACAACCGACCTTCATTATCATTTGATTGCATTACCCTTTGGATCAAATCCAATTATATGAGCATCTTCCTTCTCCAAACATCTCTGATTAGTTTATACCCTCTGAAATTATTCATTTACTCAACTAACATCCTCTTCCCTGGTAAATAGTATATATTTACATACATCTTCAGCCTCATTAGCCTTGCATGGCCAGAAGACACTTGTCCACCATCCAGGTTTAAGCAGATGCCAAGAGATTGCTCTCTGCAGCAAAGTGAAATTATTTTGTCATCATTCTCAATGCTTTGTATACCCAAATATCTTTCTAAACAGCTCCCTCTGTATATCTCTCTTTTGATAATGAGTGCATTTCTCTATCCTTGCCATGTTTATATCAAGCCCGTTCCACAGGGGAGATTTCCAAAAACCTGGAAGCAGTTAAAGACCTAAATCCATATGAAAGCCTATATTGCTTACTTTGCACTGTTGAAATTTCTSCAGAAAAAGTTTTTACTGATGACATTCCCCCAAGTCCTCTTTCTCCTCACATACACCCACCTGTCTGCAGGAGCAMCAACTACTCGTTTCCATCAGGGCATGCCAGGTTAGCTTAAACAGGTGATTCAAACCCAATCCAAGTTTAGTTTATTATCTCTTCTCAGCCAGGAACTGAACCCTGGAGAATGCCCTGGGTCTMATCTCTATGTGACAGAGGTTAAAGAGTCTTTGCTCCCCCGTCTTATTTCGACTCAACTTCCCTCTAAATCTGGAAGCTGCCTAGGTGCCATCACCAAGCAAACAACCAAAGCTGAGAGACCAACAGCCAAGTGTGTGCTGTTGGTGTGGATTTGTCCAGGACCAATGAACCCCAGGAGGACATCCAGGTGTCCCTCAGCTGAGCTCTCAGTGGATTTTCTCCGAAGGAGGTCACCAGTCTGGCCAGAGGCATGACCCTGTTTCTCCCCTGTGGTGGGRAAAAGCATACCAAGGTCACAGGAGCACTCCTGAGGACTGGATCAAGCCCAATGTTCTGGTGGCATCTGACGGAGCAATTGCCCATACATTAGCAAYGCCCAGTATGGTTTATACACTGCCTGCAAAGCCTCTACTGTCACCCTGGGGCTACCCAGCCCCAAGGTCTACATCTGTCATAGCTCCATAGTCATTTACAAATGCCTTACTCTCTCCTGGCTGCAACCATCACCAGAGGGAAAGGCCTTTTCTTGCAGAYGTCCACTTCTGCCTTGTCTTTCTAGGTACAAACTGGGGAGATATGAAATCCTCCCATAGCCTCCAGCTTTGAGCTGTAAAACAAACACACAACGCTCATTTTCTAAAGAAGCTCACATTCAAAGCCTTGCAAGGAAAGTTTGGTGGACACCATGGCTGCACATGGAGCACAACCTGTGCCCTGGGGTGCACAAGCATTGGAGACTCCAGAGACTTCTGGGGTAGTGTTGGAGAACTGTGSAAGGAATCAAACCTAATGCAGACCTGACCATATTGCCCTGGGGGAACCATGCCCAGAACAGTGTCCTTGCATGGTCCAGGACAGTACTAGCTGGCCTGGGCCAAAACCATGCCAAACCATGCCAATATTTGCATAATATAGATGCCAGTGGGACAGTGCTCAGGACCCTGTTCTGGCTTTGTTTCACCAGCATTAAATGCAGCCAGATCAGCCAGGAGTGCAATTTTGTTTGTGCYGACCAAAACAGCAGGTTAGGACTCACGACATCCTCCCTTGTGTAACTTTGACAACTCTTTAAGGCAGTAAGTCTGGTGTCCACGGCAAAGCACTCTTCAAACAGCTAATGGAAAGTGCGACGGAAGAGCAGAATAGCTTAAGGACTCATGCAGGAAGCTTAATAATATCTCAGCTTATCACAGCCAGGAATAACACTCTTTTTTTTTCCCCAAAGGGGGAAATTCTAATGCTCTTTCATTATAAAATATGTCATGGCTAAAAAAAAGAAGGARGATTAATTGCATGACTCTGTGTAGTTGGGGAGTTTTCAGATAAAGCATAGAGAAAAATATTCAGAGCAAATGAAAAGCCAATTAATGGCTAATTTGTTTGTATCATTTAGCAAGCCCTGCCGAGCACCTGGGGGTTGCTATTGCAAGGGAAGCCTAGTTCTCATAGATGTAAACAGATTAACTTTCCTTTGTCTAAACCTCATGCATTTTGCATTACTCCACAGGAGGAGAGATCACAGGTTCGTGTCCCTAACTTCACCTTGCCTGACAGAACTTCTTCAGCCGTCAGGAGGCAAAGAGGTCTGTTTAAGTACGGTCAGTCTCCCACTGAGATCCTGGGATTCATCCTGGGGTTGAATTCTCCCCTGCACACAGAGCCAGGCAGGAGGAAGTCATCCTGCCTTCCTTTCAGCCAGCGCGTAGGTCCCTCTYAATCATATCTCCATTAGTATATCATATATATCAATGTTCTTATATCTATCAGCTCCAAGATAGCCCTTCTGCTTGAGCCCATCTGTTCTCCACATACTGTTTGTTCTTGAAGGCATGAAAGTGCTATCTTTTAATTGAATAATTGGGTTTTTTTCTGTTCTGAAGCCCCAGGCATGGTCTGGATCCTTCATGGTCTCCCACACACACTGTACCAGATGCTGTATGAACCCAGAGAAGAMAGACACCACTTCACCCAGAGACGCTGAGCTCCAACAGCCTAACGCACTGGTGACAGTACAATGACTGCAAATAGGAACGTGGGTGTTACAACCACCAGCTTCTCATTTTTCCACCGTATTGATAAGCCCCTACAATAAGGACTCTTGGCTCTTTGCAAATATATGCATTTCCTCTCCTAGTAAATCATGTTTTCCCAGGCCCCTTCTATGGTGACAAATTGCATGAAGCCCCACAGGCACATTCTCTTGTTTAATCAGAAGACTAAGTGAACTCAGACGCTTGGCCTGAACTCAAGTATAATGCCCGTCAGCAGTTGATGTGCTGCTTTCCTGACAGTCAGCTCTCCCTTCCTGACACATTGCCGGAGCCTGGTAAAGCAGCAGCGCTCCCTGCAAACACTTGCTACACCCCCAGCAAGAAGCACCCCAAAGTGACAAGCGTGAGTCGTTAGATGTAAGACCAGCAGCCAGAAATGAATGCCTCTTTCTCAGTGAAAAAGAAACAAAAGAGAATGAATAAAAATGAAAAGCAGGGATCTAATGTACTCACCGAGTAATTATAGCAACAAAAGCATGCACCAAGCTGAGAGCTTCCATGGAAGAAAAAGCTGAATACCGAGGAAAGCAGATTTCATGCCTATTTGCTGCAGATCTCGATTCTGCTCTATTTCCACGCAGGGCATGTAACCTGTCCAGAACTCCCCACGTAAGAAGAAACCACACACAGGCAAGTCTCTTGCATTTCTCCAGAGCCCYGGGAAGCCATTCAGATCCCCAAAATATGGGCTGGCTGGTTGCATTCTGCCGTCTACCTCCAGCCCAATGTCCACCCACAGCAGGGTATGGGGGCATGTAGATGGAGGGAACTATGCGGGGACCGATTGTAATTTCACCTCCAGATTCATCGCCTCACTCAGATATTGCCATTTTCACTTGCAAATCTCACCTTCACRGGTGAATTTCCTCTGCTTTGATGATGCTGTAAGCATCCATCTGGATTTATGAGTTCCAGTCTGGGAAGCACAGTGTTACGAATCCAGTGAGTATAATCCCTTTCCTTTAAATCCCCCCTGGATTAATAATCATGGAATGGAAAAAAGATATGAAGGTGAATGGATTTTTCTTTTGGTGTAGTTATAAAACAGAGTTTCTGGCTATTAAATGTTCTACTACTACTTTTTTCTTTTGTTGCAAAATTCACTGTCCTGTCTTTATGACAACTYTGTTAATGACAGCCTAAAATAACCTCAAAGGTGAAGAAGTTATATTAGTTGCTCTCAGTCCCTGTTTGACACTATTGTGTTTTGTTGCTATGCACTGTGAAACTCCATATTTCARCCCAAAATTGCTGCCAGTTTTCAAAAAGCTGCCATGTCTCTCAAAGAGMCCTCATTATCTGAGCTTCCTACCAGCTCAAGTCAATCAAGCCTGACAGGTATCCCACGTCTCAGATTATTCAAGAGAAGTGTAAGCTTTTATTTCAAACCAGTTTAACATTTCAAGAACACTTCTGCAGCCACATTGACATTCACTCAGGATAAGGTGTTCTGCTTGCATGGAAAATAAGCTAGCWGACTTCATCTCAGGAGGAAGCCGTGGTGCTGGAGCACGTCCACGTGTACCAGGGCACGTCATTACCTGATCAATGGCTAGAAAGTGACATCATGCAGAGCTAGTGCTGGAATCTCTGCTGAGCTCCAGGGTGTTCATCTGGTGGGTTTCTCTCTCATCTGGGAACAGTCCATAAGTTGCCCTTGGGAAGAGCCTTTCCACCAGCTTCAACGAGCAGCGTGTCCAGCCTTGCCCAGTAGAGCCAGGCTCAGCTGAAAAACTCCAGATGTGTGTTTGGTGCCACGCAGAGAGCATCCAGGACAACTGTGGGTCAATGTCCCTGCTTTCAGGATCTCCAGCTCTTGGACTTGGAGTGCTAGCTGGGGTGGTGGGAAGAGAAGTGGTGAGAAGCAGGGAGAGAGGAAGGGGCATCCCACAGTGTCCCAGGATACCTGGTTAGTAAAAATACTTCTGTCCCACCAGTTCCTTAACCATAACAGGAATAATTTAGTTACCTGGAATGGGACAAACTGAGTTGATTCTTGGAGAGCTGAAGAAAGCAAGTGGGATTTTGTCAAGGGAACAAAGGAAGACGGAGGTGGTTAATGGGGCTGTGGAGACCATTCTCAGCACCATGGAAGACAGCACCATRGTCAGAAAGAGGGAGCTTCAAGGGACTGAGAGACAATGACCATTAAATCCTCTTGCTCCTTGGGACTAGGTGACTTTATTCATCCTGCTGGGAAGGGAGCAGGAAAGCACCAGCTTTTGGGGTGGAGTGAGACACACCCAACTGAGGACCATGAGAATTAGCCTAGAAAATAGGACTTTGAAAGGAAATTTGAAAAAAAAAAAAAAAAAAAAAATAAATGCCTGCATTCATAAAGTGCAAGGGAGCTTGGAAGAAAGGGAGGTGCAGAAATCAATTTGGTTAGAGGGAAACCAACCTTAGAAGGTATCACTTGCTCTGATTTTGAAGCAAAGTCTCTTGTTTCCATGTCTTTTCAAGAGATCAGTGGGTCTGTGCTCCACCACTCCATTTCCAGCCCGACACCTTAATATAAGCTCATCTGATGGCTAAACCAAAGATACCGATGTGACCTGAGATGCTTTGGCTGCAGGTCCAAGTGACATCCTGGCTAAACTCCTACAAGCRTAGGGCTTTATGAGTCAGTAGTCTCCTGAACCTTCAGAGCTTCATCCTCCAGAAACTCTGTGTCTCTGCCACAAATTACATCAGCAGTGTCACTTCAGATTTGATGGAGCCTCTCTGTGCAAGAAGCTTTCAGCTATAGCAGTACAGCTACATGGTGGAACCATTGCTCCTGTANAAAAAAAAAAAAAAAAAAAGAAATTACCACCTTATTTTATTAGATTCCAGTTGTATCTTCAGGATAAAAACATACCTTGTGAAATTGAAGGGAACCTATTTGATGTAAAAAACTAGTGGAGGCAAGTTATTGTAGCTTTTCCGTGAGGGTGCTGTGTCCAGCCTCAGGCAACTTCATCTCAGATACTGTAAAGTRAAAAGCAACCTGTGCCTTCTCTCCTTCAGGGCTTCAGAGTAAGAGAGAAAACTTTGTTCAAAATACGTTGCCATTTTCTCAATAATCTCTAGTTTCCAGCACTGCCCTTATTGTGATTGCCGTATTTTGTGTATTCGTAGCATTGTTTTGAAATGAGAGTGCTTCTTTCTAATTCARTTTGTTTATGTTTGCCTGTGAATGCGGACTAAGAAAATTCACAAATGTAGCATGCCATATCTGTTCTGGAAAAGAATGCACGTGCAGAAGTTTTTGTGATGGAGAATGGAGACTTTCAGATTAATTAAAAGCAATCCTTAATATATAAAGCAGGCTCATTTAAGAATGAACTCCTTTCTTGCAATTAGCCCCACAAAAAGATATAAAAGAAGAAGAGAAACGCACTTGCGTTCACCACTTATTTAATTGGGAGCCTTTTCTGAATGCAAGCTGCTTTGCTGCTATGCATTCTAGATCTAAGACTTCTGATTATCTGCAATTACCTACAATTACTTGATTAGATATGGGGCAGACCTAGCCTTTTACTGGAATCACCGCTTTCATGATTCACACGGTTAAAATGAGTATTGCAAGTTAAACAGCATTAATCACTTCAGACTAGATACTCAGAGCAGGAAAAATTGACCAAGTTGCCTTCAATTTAGTAAAGCTGCGCTGGTTTATACTGGGCTGAGAATCCAATACTGGTATGATAGCATGGTTTAAAATCATCTGATACATAACAAATCAGAGGCTCTTTGGACTTCTGTGTTTAGCCTTTGCCTCCCTTGAGTTTGCCTCATTGTTTATTATCAGAATAATATCATTAAGATTATTGGATTACCAGATAAAGCCCTCTCTTGCAAGGAGCTGTAATAGCTAAACCATCTGTCTGGTAGTATTAAATGAGTGTGCTGAGTCATATATCTGCATTTGAGCATCCAGACCATTACAGARACATTACAAGATCTCCCTTAACCTTTCCACTGATTTAAGATTTGTTGTTCTTTAGTCATGGCACCCATAAGACAAAAAAGGCCTTCCCTGAGGCCACGGAGAGAAGCCCAGGTGATGGGTGCATAAGCAGCACATTTCCATGACTAAACCTCACCCATCCATTGCTGGAGASACCCCAGGTTGTGGTGACACCCAGTTTGGTGTGGTGGCACCCACTCAAAGTGGTGTCTCATTTACCCCACGAATTCCCCTGCAGTTGCTGTCTAAACAYCTCCAGAGAGTAATTCAGGGTGGAAACCTAGCATTCATGTTCTGGTTTGTCTCCTGGAGAGTCCTACCTGTCTGTCCAGGTGCCATTCTGCTGAGAAAGGAGTCCAGCCTGGACTGGAGGAATAAAGGGACATTTCTACAGCCATGTCATTATCATCTCATCTGCTACTGAAAGGCAGCYGCCCCTGGAGGGAGAAAAATACAACTGGTTCAATCATCCACAATCAAGTTCACTTGGGGCTTTGGGTGGGGGAGGGAAATGAAGTGACAAGCTGTGAAATACTGACCAAAAATATAAGAGGAAATTGCACTCAGGAGGAAATACAACTCTTGCTTTCAGATGGAGTTGCTGGAATAAATGAGCTGAGAAAATGTAGCCTTTTCTGTACCTTGTTTATGCTAATGAAGTATTCAAATTCTTTCTGTTTGTRTTTTAGGGGTTCTTATTCCTGTTCCAAAACATCCATTTTCTACCTTTTAGAAACCTTCTAATTTCCCCTCTGAATTGATCTGTGCTCAGTTTATCTTCATTTGCCTTTGTTTTGACATCGTCCTTGAACTTAAATAACTCTTCTTTCTCACTGACCTCTGCATTAAAAACCACAGAAGTTATATCCCCACTCTGCGCTGGTTTTTGCTACTCAAAACTGATGTCCTCCTCAGTTTTGACCTTTCCTCTTTTACCAGATCTTACATTGTCAACTCTGTTCACCATTCCCACTTCAAAGGCATCTTCCTTTACCACAGAAGACAGCGAGGACAAGACATAGGAGTCCCAAACACTTCTTTCTCATACAAGACATGTCTTCAACAGATGGATGCAGTCCACCAATTACTAGMTTATGTGGATTGCCTCAAAACCTCTGAGAATCAGATAGAACCAGGTTCATCTCAATCTTTTATGTCCCACCATCATCACACAAAACACAGAGGTGGTCTCACCACGCCAAGCCTGAGCTACGGCCCAGCAGAACTCCAATCACACTTACATGGCTATCGGGCAGCTCAAACCTAGTGATATTCCTTCATGGCTCACCACCTAGACCTGGGTAGAAAACGCCAACAAGCACATCCAAAAAGGGCTTCCCAGTAGTGCTTCAGCTCCCCGCTCAGTCCTGCCATTCACGGGCATTTCATCCCATACTTAAATTTACAGAGCCAAGCATGGACCACTGATGGTGGGTGCACTGGCTGGGTTGTGAAGATCAAGTCACCCAGTGCCTAGGAATCTTCGTTCTGGSGAAAGTATTCTTTCCTGGCTTTCTTTCCCTTTTTCTGCCTATCTAGATTTGCCAGGTCTCTATCCTGCCTGCAGGGTTTCCAGGGGCCCCGCACAGAAAACAGGCACACTCAAGATCTATCAAGCTGTATTTTAATTTAAGCAGGCAAGATCTTCTCAGCTCCTTCCAAACTGGATCACACCACACTCCGTTCCTCCCTCCTGGGCAGCTCTGGCTCTCTCCCCTTTTCATTCTCTCTCCTTTGCCTCACATTCTCTGCARAAGGGAAGAAAATTCTGCTCCTCCCCTGTTTACAGCTTCAACGACACACTGCTTCATGCTTTTCTCTTGGCCAAAACTACACCACTCCATAAAAAAAAATAAAATACGGTGAAGCGTGTTTTTCTAAACAGGACAAAAAGTACAAATCCCGTCCTTGGAGGCACACAAGCACATAAAAACACATGAGAGAAGGTCAGTTGTTAATCCCGTAATTACCCCTCCTGCTCCTTAAGAGCAACTTTGTCTTCAAATTCACCGGGGATGGGCGCTGTGGCTGGGGAGATGTTAGCACGAGTTGGAAGTCAGCTGTGAGGAATTAAAAGGCAGCAGAGGCAGGAAGAGCTAATAAGCTTTCCCACAGAGGTCTTGTGGTTTTAGGCAYTGGGCCCCAGTTCAGCTCAGCACATGCTGTGCTCAGCACGTGCTTTGCTGCAAAGCAGAGGAGTTTGGGACATTTAACGTATCGTGATTTCTGCAGGCACTTTGCAGACATGCCCTCTCTGACACTTTGTGTATGACACTCCCAGGCCTGTCTCTTGCCTCTCTCCCATTTCACAGCCAGACCATTACTTCAGGTACAGACAACAAGCTCTATGCCCTCTCTTAGTCTAGAACACAGCTGGACAGCTTGGTATGGGATCACCAAGCCCTCATGCTGGCAGCAAGGGGTCCAGGTCGTGGTGAGGAGCTGTCACCGAGTCAGAGCTGTGGTAGAGAGGAGCAGATCTGCACAGCAACACCATGGTCTGAAGCATCAGGGAGAGTCCTTGATCAAGCCCATAGAGGTCAGGGAGCATTTCCATACCTTCTTTCAGGTGCTGCCTAGACCTTCAGGTACCAAAAGACCATCTCCATCGAACTGCAAAACCAAGGATGTGCCCTGAAGCTTTTGCCCCAACATCCACTGGCAGATATTACTCATAGGTCGTGATCAGAGTCCAAATGTACAACCTATCTTCCCTCAGCTACGCTGAAGTGCCCACCCATGGATATCCAAAGGGCCTCAGCAACTTACTTTGAGCTCCCGCTAGATTTGAGGGGGCATGCGTGTTTAGGTGAGATCCAACAGAAGAATTTGCAGTAGTAAAAAGTCCCCATTTGTGGGTTTGTCCATGCTAGGACTTCCTCCAAGACACTCTTTTAAAACTGTTTACCCTGCAGGAAGCAAATACTTTTTAGCAGTCCTTTCTTTCTCCTGGCTCATTTTCCTCCACAATTTCTCTTGCATGAACTAACTGGAACAAATTAATAGACCTATTTTTTCTAAGGCAACAAGGGACYGTTAGATCATTTGAGACTGACTTCCCATATAACACAGTGTCACAATACAGGGCTTTCCTTCAGCAATCAGTTGGCTCCCTCCTATCTGTTTCTCGTCAGAGAGACACTGCTTAATGCTTACTGGGAGAGCTTCTCTCTTTTGCCTGGTATTTGATRTAAGTAATCTCTTTGGTAATCCTTGTAATGACTGTGAAACAGACCCCTCCACTTCCCAAATTTGTTTGGGCTTCTGGAGCCCCAAAGGTTGTTTCTGTAGCGCTGAGGACTTGGCAGCTCCGTGAAAGGGAAGTGCAGTTCAGATTTGCTGAATTTGGTCCATGCATTGGGCAAGCACAGGATGGAAACAAGAAGTTTTACATGGGAAAAGTAGAGGGCTGTGTTCCTGGTTACAAAAAGGGAGACATGCAAGAGAAAGAAAGGGGTGAAACCCAAAGAACTCAGCCTAAGGCTATCCCTGTCATTAATTTAATGTTCCRGCTGCTACTCGCAGCAGCTTTCAGGCCTTGGGAGATAAGGGCAATGTTCAGCGGTCTTTCACTACCGTTACAGGGATCACATCTCTGACCTCGACATCTAACTTGGCATCGGCTGCAGCTGAATTAACCAGCCCTTGTGCTGAGTTTAACAGCCTTGCTTCTTTAGTTTGGTCCTAGTCACATCTTGTCATTAGATCATTTCTTACACCTTAATAATCCCGTGTTGGGAATGCAGTGGGATGTGCCTTGTTTCCCACAGGCATTTGAATTTGTGGATGAGCAGCTACAGARGGGTCACTCGGTAGACTAACATCCATACTCATCCTCACCATTAYRYACAAGCCAAAGGGGCTCCAGCACTYGTCAAAATCCTTCTGGTTCAGTTGTGCTTCTTTTACAAGACCATTTTTAGTACATTGCAGACTCTCCTGGGGCTGAGTTACGTCTTGGCCATTAAATGCCTTCCAATTTCACAAACTTTTTGTTTCTGTCCACGTTGTAAACCCACTCCTCATGCACAGCTTTCCCAGAGAACCCTCCTCAAGAAATCAGTGACCAGGGCCCCAGGAAGAYTTCCAGGCAGCCTTCCTCCCCTCTGCCCATCCACTGCCTTTTTATTGGACATAGGTACCACTGTGAGCAAGCACAATAAAACAGATCCTGCTGGCCCAAAGGCCCTCCATAAATATTTTGTAAGGACACTACAGTGCAAAAACTCTGTTTGGAAATCCAGCTGGTGGGAGAAGGTAGTTGGGTGGTGTAGCTGGAATGGCATTTATTGGGTCTTTCTCTAAACACATGCTGAGCATAATCTGAAAGTCCAGTTTTCTGTGGACTTTCAAACACAAAGCGCTGCTCCAGTGTGAAAGAGGAAGGATGGGTTTGTGGTCAAAGCATTGACCTGAGATGTAGGGTATAGCTGTATAGATTACAGAGCCAGAAGATGTCTGGTCTTACCTCCCGCATAACGCTTTCTGCCACAGTCCTAAATTCACTCCTGTTCACATGGGAATGTGGCTTTTCCAAAATACATTTGCAAAACCTATCTTGCTTAAAAAAAAAAAGTGTTTAGGGACAGAGGCTCTGTCACAAGCCTTGGTAAACGAACTGAATAGTTAAATGCACTTATGTTGAAATCTGTTCCTTCTTCCTGGCCGGGACTGTCTTCCAGCAAAGGGAAGAAACAAAGGTTCCTGTGTTGGTAGTCTCACTGAGGGGCTATTCTCAGTCCTTCCCCAGTCTTGCCAGGTGGTTTAAGTGATCTAGGACAGGCGACCTGATCCCTGTGTGCTTCAGCTGTCCCACCTGCAAAGTCCTCGCTCACTAACCAGCCTCAGCTTGCTGCTACTCCCTTTTTGCACTTTCCCATGCAGGAATTGCCTCCCCTCAGCCCAGACCCTTCCCAGTTTCCACTCCTTTCTGGTTGGGAGTGATGCCTTGTAGCAGTGAAACAAGTCCTTCTCCGTGCTGGTGGCTCTCGGWGGCAGTCTGGGTGCCAAGCATTGTTGCTCCCTAGTCATCTGCCAAGAAAAGGATCTGCAGAAGGAGAAACTGAGTCTCATGCATCRAAGGCAAGGTCCCTGACTCCCACTTCCCATGCTGTAGCAGATCCCAAAGAGGCCCTTCTCCTGGGAGAAGCRGGTGTCAGAGCTTGGGGCCACGACCCCCAGACTTGGGTTAAGCTGGTCTCCTCTCATCCAGATTGCTCTACGCTACCTGCTCCTGCTGCTCCTCCAGCCCCACGCACCGATGCACTGTGTCAGGATAGACCTTTCTGGGTTATTCCCAGTTTAGGGAACTCAGGGCTGGGTGCACCCATCCTTGGGATGAGGGCCAGGTTTGGGCAACCCTGTGAAGTCCTTGGCCATACGTCCAGCAGTGACAAACTCGGCAGGGTTGGACACCTCCTACTCCCCCACTGGCACTCCGGACAAGTGCTTCTGCACACAGCTTGTGCAAACAAAACGAGTCCTGCCACTTAGCTTTTAAGGGTGGGATTTTTGCAGGAGCAAATTAGACCCTTTTTCAGTCATGCCCTTTTTAAGACATGCTGCTAGGTCTAGCAGGCACGCACACATACATGCACAYATACCTGCTTGCAAACACATACCTGTAAATAGTGTRTACATGTAYGTACACATATRGRTCCACRYATATGTCTCACACAGACACCCTCCTGTCAGTTCCCCCTCTGAAACCTTATCTGGTCATTTCAAAGTCTGGATGTCCCGTTCTTATTAAAAAACCCTACCATAACAAACCAGGAGTGGAAATGTGACTTCATCTCCCTCCACTTTTGAGCTGTTTGCAGTGAATTGTTTGTTTATTTGTTTGTTTTACTATTTTGAGTGCATTTTAGGGCTGTTTTTTCAGGGGGTGGGATTTCAAAAGGCCTCGACAGGTCCTCCTTTAAAACCAGACCATTAGTTCCCTCCCCACTCCCCATCCCCTGCCCTCCCWGGCAGAATATAAATATATAAAAAAAATAAAAAATATAAACAAATATGCTTTTTATTCTGGTTTAAACTCTTGAGGGATCTGTTAAATTCCTCATGCGCAGCGCAAGCGGCAGCCTGACTAACCCTGTGCACAYGCTCGTCTCGGGGGTTTTCCTCTTGGGGTCACCGTGATGTCACATGTGGGCTTTGATGCATGCGTATGAAGAATAAGGGGGCAAAGGGGTGTGTGCGTGGGGCTGTGGGTGAAGGAGAGAGCACAAAAATAACCCATGTTCATCTGTGGCACTGGCCAAGCACAATAAAAGGGCTGAGGCAAACGATCAGAAAATCCCTTTTCAGAGGCTTGGCGTGGGCAGCAGAGAGAAGCCYCCCTAGGTCTGGTCCAGTCCTTGCTGCCAGCAAAGCAAAAGTCACCCTTTGATTTTGGTGAACTCCAAAGCAAGCTCTCAGGACATGGGTCCACAGGCCAGGAAAAGTGGGAAACAGCTTTCAGGAMCTAAAAAACAGAGGGGGTAAAGAAAAAACCCAAAAACCCAATCACCAGCGTTAGCCCTTGCTTACCTTAATGCCCACAGATCATTGCCTCTGGGCTCAGTCCTTCCCTGGTCACACTGAACATGCCTGGATGTCGATACACACAGACCCTGTCCCCTCTGTCTTAACCCCCAACCCATGTCCTCCCTACCTGCATCCTCATCCATGCCCATCCTTGGTGGTCCCCCACCTACGGCTTGGCCAAGTGGGGATCAGAACATGGCCATGTCCTGAGATGAGCACAAGAAAATGTCTTGCAGGTGCAGGACATCTCCTCTTCCCCTGCTAWCCCTTTCTCCAAGGGACTTTCTCATAATCTGCACCCCCCCAGTACATTTTCTGTTCCCTCCAAGAGAGRAAATACCCTCCCTCCTTCAGCTTTGAGAATCATTCAAATGTCAGTTTAGATCTTCTTTGGAAAGTGAAATATCAGAGTTCACATTCCCATTGGAAAAGGGGCTGAGCAATACTAGAAAAGTTAGGAATGAAAATAATTCTGTGAGGGTTTGGACGAATTGCTGTGAATTTCTTTTTTATCTGCATAACAAATCAATTCCCACAGGCATGAATGTTCTCCCAAAACACCTAGCACCGTGGGGTTGTGCCATCTGGAAACAAGCAGTAAATCTCAACATCTAACTTCACATTTCCTCAATCCATAAAAGAGAGGCTGCCAAGGAAAACCAAGGCACGGTGGTGCAGTCTGACAGATGCTGTTTGTCCCCTGGGGTGAGGATGGGGTGTCATGGTGGGCTCCAGTCCATCAGAGACTCTTTTGCTCCGAAAAACACGGTCCTGGTACCTCTGCCCTTTCTCCAGACATTGCCATGTGCTCTCGGCCTCTTGGTTGCTTCAGCTCTGGCATTTGCAGTAGCCTTAGGTTGCATTGCATCAGTTGCTGGTCTGACAGAAAACTAAGTTGGGGGAAAAAACCTCCCTTTTTCAACAGAGCTAATTGTTGAAGTGATTCACCCAAATCTTCCAGAAACAGGGGCAAGAACAGTGCCTGGGGAGGATAAGTCCAGGTCTCTTGGTATAAGCCTGCAAGTGGGTCATCTTCAGACTGCATCATTCAAATAACAGCYGGATCTTTGTCCTCGGGCAGTAGGGCAGCATCTTCTGTGCACAGCCAGTTTGAAGTGATRTGATTTATCATTAGTGACCAAAGGAGTGGAGGGAGAAGAAGGGATGGGACCCAATCACGTGCTGGTTGTTAAGTGGGTAAATATCTTCTGTCCAAAAGAGCAATGAACATCTGGGGCAGCAGCCCCAGTGTGAGGCAGAAGTCCTGACTGCTCAAAGGCACCTACACAGGACCCTCAAAGGCTGGTCCTGCCCAGGCTGGGACCAGGACATACTCTCCTCTTCCCTTCTTCAGTTAAGAAGGAGCTGGCTCTTTCCAGGTCATCCCCACACTGGCCCTAGTCCCTAAACTGGAGGTTACTCTGAGGACAAAGCCCACCTGAGGTCTACATTTCAGCTAGTGAGACATTGAGCCTGTGGAAAGTGTATTCAAGAACCAAAATAAGGCTCTGTCTAGTGTGCAAGGAAAAAGGGGATTCAAGCRTCCACCAAGCCCCATGACCATGCCAGCCCCACTGCAGCTCAGGTTCAAAGTGTGTCCACCTAAGAAGGAGCCCAAAGCTCAAGGCTTGAGAAGAACACAACCTCTCTCTACCATGCTCCCTCCTACAGGAGGGACACAGGAGAAGGCATGGTCTCCTTCTTTCCCTGGAAGGAAGATGGAAAGACAGCTTCTTCCCATCCTTAGAGATCTTGACTTTCTCAGTCGTCATTCCAGAAAGCTCCCTTCCCGGCAGCATTCTCTGCCCACTAAGCAGTGCCAGGAAATAATGATTAATTAATCATCACACTTCATGACTGCTAACGGTGTGAATTCTGTGAGTTCGCAGCTCTTTGCTCACRTTTCCTTATGACCCTCAAATTCAAGATCATCTATGAGTCCCTGGGAAAGAAAGAAAACATCTAGACCATCTCCCCTTAGACAGGGTATGCCCCATTCTTGATGGTTTTCTATCCATTCCCCTTTTAACCGCCTTCTGCCCCAAGATCCTGAGTATCCAGTAACTGAGGAAGATGGATGAAGATTTACTTGCATCTCTACTGSTTTTCCACCACCCATGCCCTCTGAAAAAGCCCCTTGTCCCACTTCAACTGCTCTGTGCTGAGCAGGGCAAGGTGGGGAAAAGCCAGAGCAGCCAGTTCTCGGTGCTCGTGAGGTGACGTGCGCTGCTGCGCGGGGAGGTAGGTGGGGGCTCCTGACCCAGACAGGCAGCAGTTCAGCCAGGTTAATTTCTCTATAAACACTTCTGGTTTTGCAGTGATTTCACCTAAAAGGCCCGATTTTATAGGTATGTTTGTGGATTGGTAACTGTATCTATGTAAAATCTACCGAAAGAAGTGTAGTGTTTTTCCCTCCAAAAAAATAAAATTAAATGAAGTGACCTTCAGTGCTGTCCGGGATCTAATTGCAATGACCTCGCTGTGTCCCCAGCTCTGTCCGGACAGCCTAGCCTGCAGCAGAGCAGAGCCATTCAGGGCTTTCAGCCCGTCTCAGTTGCCATCTCAGATCTGCTTCTGCCTTAGGGCTGGCAGCACWCCTCTCCTTGGCGTGGTAACCTGGAGCTCCATCCACCCTTGAGACAACCTGGGGTCTGCCACAGCCAAGGGAGGATGTCCCCACCCCAGACCAAGGATGTCTTACTTGGTCACATGGATGTTATCATGGTCACATGTCCCGAATTTCCCAATGCAGAAGAATTTCAGGAATACAAACAGGTCAGTTGTCTCCTCTTGGACCTTTTGTTTCAGCTTCTCTGCAGACTCAGGTTGGTGTCTYAGGCTCCATTTCAGAGGTAAATCTGAGCTGGATCCTCTGCAAGTCATTTCTAACCTGGGRGTCTCATGCTGCACCACCTATCTAGGACTCTTCATTGTGTTGACCTGTTGCAGCCCATGATTTAAGCATCGAGGAAGAAAGGGAAGAAAAATGACCAAATGACAACAGCAGTTAGTCTTTAAAGTCTATCTGCAAGGTGGAGCTGTGGAAACTAGAGATGGATAAATCATTTTACTGCAATGAAATCATGCAAGCAATGATACAAGGAGTAACATACCCAAGGAAGCTGTTGGAGCAAAGAGTTGACAGTCTGAAGTAGGATGTCTACTGATGGACAGTACTGCAGAGTGTGTGTGCCTCGTATCATTAGACCTCCAGTCCCCCCAGAATGGAAGCTTGAAGACAAATCTTTGCCCCCAGAGTCAGTGAACTGCAATATCAACTGAATTTAGGTCTTTACTCGCACCAGTACTCACTGGCTGGCAGTACTTCCAGACTGGTCCAGCATGAAGAAATGCTTAGTCTTAAAGGCTGCTGCATTCTCTTTTGAAGGTCCCTAGATGGAAATATCTGTGTGCACAGTAAGTGCCTCCCTTTGGAGACCTGCAGGACTTTCTGTGCATGCTCTGAGCAAGTTCTCGGTGAATGCCTGCTTGGTTAAGCAAATGCTTCTCCAAAGAAGAGAAGTTATCTGARGAGAAAAAAGAGGACACAGTGAAGAAAATCAAAATGCAGGGTAATGTTACCTCTTCTGCAGYCTGGGAACATCATTAGAAGAGTGCAAATGGCTATCTAGGCAGAAAACTGCCCTACCACTTGTTTCTGAGGAGTTTTCTTCCTATCCTTTTGCCAGGAAAAACACTGGCCCAGTGGGGAAGACAGGGATCACCTGATCAGATRTAGACATCTCTATGAGACCTGGTTGCCTTGGACTCTCCCTTTCCACTGAAAGGATGTTTACTCAGCCATGGGTGTGATTCGTCTCATCCAAAGAAGATATTGAAAACAGGTCAAATGTACGGTGTCCTAAGAGCTTCTGTATTTCTTTATTGTCTATAGAAGGAGTCGAGTTTGACAAGCTCAGCTGGAAATGTCTAGACTGAGGTGAGATCAAACTGATCCCCAGTGACCAAGTTCCACCAACACCTTGGCTTACGTGGGCTGTGTCCCTGAGGCAGCTGCAGGGCACAGCAGATCTGCTGAGGTCTTTGCAACCTCAGGCCTTTGGAAGCCTTTGTACCGTGCCAGCTGAAGAACCATCCACTTCCCACTCCAGGTTTGCTTGCAGGTCACTTCAGGCTGATCAAAACTCATTCCCTTGGGGAAGCTTTTGAAGAAAAGCAAACTGCCAGCATCCAGTCCTTTTCCTATCAAATGGCAAGGTATCCAGCAGATAAAAGGACCCTTTCTTTATTGYTCCAAGACAAATCAAATCAATCTGGTGAGATGATCACCCCCTGACCTCTGGAGGTTGTTCCTGCAAGCAAGAGCCTTTGTAAGGCTGGAGGATTTTTGCTAGTGGTGTTGAAGTGTTTGAACCCTGACCTAGCAGAAAAAGACCCGTTACTATTCCCACATACCCTTCAATGTTATATAAAGTTCATAGTTTTTAAAGCTGGAACCCAGGGAAGCCGAAGGCTACATGTGCCTCTTCTCAGTAGACACAAACTGAAGAAAAGAGAGGAAAACCAGAGGTGGAAAGAAGGAATTGCCACGGTTTTGTGAAACTGAGCTTTTTTTTTTCCCTCATCTTACTAAATTTGGTGTRAAGTGAAATAGAATTACTTGGCTCTACTGTTGTTCCGGCCAGTTTATTTACTTTTTTAAACCCAATATGAAACCCAAGTCCAATTATAACCCCCTTCCCTGTGCCCTCCCCCCCAGCCTCCACCCAGAATAAATCACAGCCCTGGTCTTTAACAAGAATGTGAAACCACAACTCTGTTCCCCTAAACTGGAAAAAAAAAAAAGAAAAAAAAAAATTAAAAAGCTGACACGAGCCAATCGGGCAGGGGGAAAAATGCTGACAAAATTAGCACAAATGGTACCAATTACCATCTCCAGCCTTTGCCAACCACTAAATCATCCATAGAAACCAACTTCACACCTCATCTTGCTGCTGGGGATGTAAATGCAAGTCCAGCATGCTAGCTGGAGTCACAGCAACTCCAGTTTTCCCCTTTCCAGGTCTAGCAAGTGGCCCGCACGTTTGCTCGCTGGGAAGCAACAGTTTCTCCCCTTCCAGCCCACTCCAGAAAAGTGCTGATCCTTTCCTGCAGCATCATTAACACTTCAGCTTGGATCCTGAAAACCTTTCCAAGCAAGGGCTGGTGAGCCTGTGTACACACGAGGTGCTCCACATCTGTGAAGGGACTAACGGAAATCAAACGCCCAGTGAATGGACCAAAATATAGCTGTGTGAAAGCACGAAAGACACAGGCCAAGGAGGTTTTTAATAGACTTTTAGTGAACTGAACTTCCACTGAGCTTGGCAGGGTGCAAAGACAGATCAGAAGGATGGGCTCTGCAAAAGGCAGACGCATCAAAGAAACTACAAGAAGTTATCAGTCAGCATCAAAGGCAGTATTTAGTCTCATACGCCAGCAAACCAGCTGCTGTCTGTCTACTGGATCAAGGCAAAGGAGAATTTTGAGGATTAATTTGATGAGACGGGTGCAAAACACTTGCAGGACAAGGAATTCAGTCACAGAGCAAACTTGYAGAGGGAACCAAAGAAATCTACAGTTACCAAATATCTTTGGTTACCAAATGTGAGCTGTTCCACAGTATCTGCCTGAGCAGTGGTCTCCCCCTTTAGCAGATGCAAAGCAATTCAATGCAGGTCCTCTCTCGCAGAAAGAGAGAGAAATTACCCCATCTTCTCCGTACATGCCAGGAGAAGGAGGCATCCATGGAGGACATGATTTTAAAACAGCAGATGTGTGGAAACTGTTTAAGCCCAAGGTAAAAYGTGTCTGGAGCAATGCCCATACACGTAGTTTTCTATCAATCATATTAGGAGCAATGTTCTCAGCCACCATCCAGTCTCCTGGGARTTGCCTTCTGACTGATAATGTTGTGTGGAAGATCCTTAGATCAAAAATCAGAGAGTAAGCATAAAGCCAAGAATAATGAAGATATGGTATAAAGCCAAGGATCAACAAGATAGGGTTAATGGAGCATGAGAGAAAAATGATACTGGAAAACCATCTATCTGACCAGCTGGGCACTTTCCAGCTCACAGCTGAACCAAGCCAAGATGTTTTCTTGCATGCATTTCTACAGAAGGAGTCCTTTTTTTTCTTCTCCCACGTCTTTCAAGTGACATGTGAAAAATGGAGGGCCTGACCACAATAGAAATCCCCTGGAATTTTTTTTGTAGGAGAAGAGGTGTTAACCCCAATCTCCCGGACAAGTTCCAGTTTGAGCAACTTCATTCATCCCATTAAAGCCCCCCATTTGTTCCRTGGGGATGCAGTGTCCTCCCAGGGCTCTAGGTAACTCACCACTTGGAGAGCTGTCCTACACGCAGTTGCTCTCTGGCACCCATTGATGCTGTGTTACCTAAATTTTACAAAGTTGACCATAAGTCTTTTTTGTAGCTGGGGGCTGGAGACTGAGCATTGGATTTATTTTAACTAATTCAAASTTTCTAAAAGAGAGGCTCATGGGCTGAGGTTCAGTTCACCATTTCAAATCTCTCAGCTTAGAGACTACATGGAGATGCCCACAGGTGTTACGTTACCCAGGGAAGTCTCAAATGGCACTGAGGAACTGTGCTTTGGCAGCTGAATTACACCCTCATAATCTAAATTCCTTTTCCAGCCAATTAAAAGCAAGGTACAATCCAGTTTATCTAGGCAGAAGTGTCTCGTGCCTTGGTCCTCTCTATCTGCCAGGGGGTGACACAGGACCCTAAAGCGTCTCAGATGACATTAGCCATCAATGCTTAGGAGCTGAATCATTAATTGTCACTAATATCACTGATATTGTCACTAATTGTCATTTATACCCCATGCACAAGAAGACGCTTTTGCTGCTGACATCTAAAATCAGCTGGCTGCAACTGGAGATGAATCCCACCGGGGTCAAAGCCAGACCTTTAGGCTTCCTGCAGAGTCAGCAAGGATGGAGAGGTACTTCCAGGAGGTGTTTTGTGCATCGCTTAAGGTTCCAAGTCAGACGTGTTGGCTGAAACCGCCTTTGTGGGCATTTAAGCTGAGCTGGCTGCCTGCACTGAAAGTGTGAAGAGCGATCACTTGGCCCACAAATGCTGCTCAGCTCTGGGGCAGTAACCATGAGGAGATGCAGCCAGGCAGTGAGCTATTCTAGCTGGACTGACAAAAGAACATCTGACCATGTCCTAATATATAGGAGCTGCATGATATCCCTCACCCTTATCCCGGAGAAAAATGGCAAGATTTTATTTTCTGTTGTTGGCTCAAAGAGGGAAGAAAAAATCAACAATTCACTGCGAGAAGGGGAATATGCTGGAAGTATTCCACTGCATTAATGTGCAAATGTTTGTTTTAACTGCTGTTTCAAAGCGGATATAGCTTTTACAGGACAAAACACCTGAAACAAGGTGGAAACGGAAGATTTTCAGCTTTAGCAGACTGAAACTTTCCATGTGTCACCAACACATCCTCCTCAAGCATGAGAAACCCATTTGTGGTGGCAAAACCCCACCTTCGGTGATGGGCCTCATAACTCATTCACGCTGGCCACACACACGTGAAGGTCACCCCCACCCAGTGCAGCTCCCCAACAGATTTCCTACTTTTTGAGGTAGCTCCATCCTTTGGTGAGGTGAGGGCTGAAGAAGAAAACCGGCGGCTGCTCCACAAGCAAATACCGTAACTTTCTTTATGACCCCTTTGGGGTTCATAACCATGGCATTTCCTCTCCCCTCCCCATACCAGCCCTGCACCGGCCTCAGGGGACGAAGCCAAACCATTCCCTCGGAGAATATCACAGCAGGTTGTTGAAATGAAGAAAAATAATTGCTGGCACTTATCGTATTTTATTACTCATTTTCTTTTTGCTTGTGTCCCAGCGAATGCTTAATTTACAGCCTGGTATGCTGAGCGGTCTCTGCTTAGAAATCCAGTTTGGGTCTCTTTGCCAGTGAAAGAAAACGCTTGTCATTCTCCTTCCTGGGACTATTCAAAGATGCTGATTTGCAGATCTACAGCCTGGAGTGCCRCGGCTTCTTGAGTGAGGAAAGGAGAGAAAAGGCAATAAAACAGATGACAGCATCACTTTTTAAAGCAGTTCAGGATTGCAGGCAGTCATGGTAGTGTTAAGCAGTTGGTTGGAGACATAAGATATAGTTCAGAGACACCTTCCACCTATGCTTGGTGGGACCAAGGCTGAAGGTCCCTGTCTCCCCCTCCCAGTCAGCAGACATGGGCAGGATTGTGCATGACTCTTTCATAGCAAAAACAAAAGAGGGATATGTGAAATATTAAAAGAACATGACGTCCCTCGAGGGTCCCTGGCACATGTTAAAATTTTAATTTTCTCCTTTTGTTTGAAAGCTGAAGCCTTCAAAAGCCTGGCAAGGGGGAAAAAAAGAAACCCTTTTAGATTATCCTTAAATGCACTCACTATCATTAATAATACAAGGCCTTGGACCCTGAGGCCAAGGAACTGTAAGCATATCAGAAACAGCAATCACATTTCTCATGCTACTTGGAGGCAGACTGTTTCAGCTGTTCATCTGGACTTCTAATCTGGGAAGGACCTTGTGATCTTCCACCAACTTCTGTGCCTGCCACCCCCCTGCCCYGCACAAGTGCACACACACACTCAGATGAAATGAGGAAATACCATTATCCCACTTGCATAGACAGGGAATTGAGGCATAAATGTTGGGATTTATCAGCTATCTAAATGCAACCAGCACAGCAGTCTCCAGCTGAACTCATCACGTAGGTTCCCTTTATAAATGATAGAAACAAGCAAGTGCTGTTGGGGTTCTTCAACAAACGATGGTCATCAGCTTTACGATAAGATGAATTGCACCCACAAACTGGATTGACCCTGGTGTCCACGGTCTATAGGGAAACCTACGGTGATGGACGCAGATAGAGGTGTCTCCATGGTAAGCTCTTACACTCAAGCCAAGGAACCCAGGGAGCTTCTAACCTACTCACTTTCACTCAGTGGTGGACCACATGCAATTACAGGACGTTGCATCTGTKCTGTGCTGACAAAGGCCCTGTTGCAGGCTGCTTCTGGAGCAGGCAGGCCATCCTGCAGGAAAACTTTCTGCTTGTCCTGAGATGCACGCACCCAGCCTGGGGCTAAGAACATCAAGCCCCCTTTCACAAGTGCCATCTGACAGGAGCCTGAGTGCACCTGCATGGACCCAGGAGAAGGTGCTGAGCTTGCTTCAGCTCGCTGCATGCCCAAGGGCTTAGAGGAATAAGGAGAATGAGGGGGTAGAGTTCCTGAAGTGTGATTGAAGGTACAAGACCCCTCCCCTTTCTGCATGCCCATGGTCCCACGGTAACTTAGATTGCCTACATTTATGGTTACAGGCTCCTGCAGGTGGGATTACTGCTGAGACGAGCCAAGGGCGTAGAATATAACACCCTACAAATCCTGGTTTGTACCCCAGCCCCCAGGGCTTATTTTTCTTTGGACCATTTACAGAAAAGGAAACTGAGGTGTGGAAGAGTTCAGTTAAACACCTATCTCCCACACAAGCCAAGACATCCAGCTCTGCAAATCTTGTCCTAGCCTTGAGATCCCACTGGTTCCCCCAGGACAGCATATTTCTAGCTGTCTGGTTTGTCAGCAGTCTGGAGGGTCACCTCAGGCCAACAGCTCTCTGCAAGGCTAGTTCAGCAGTCTCCAAAGCAGCAGGTCTACATTTCCTCACAGCCCCATGCACTTGGCATTGCCATGCCAAAGACCAACCGCTCTGAGCGACCTAGAGCAGAGCTCTCCACAGCCCCCTTTTTGCCAAGGAGCTCTGACTACTTGCCAAATGCATCCTCAGCAAATGCTACCAAGTTTCCACTTCAGCCTTGCTGATTTCTGTATAATCGCATTGACCTGAATTTCATTCTCTTTAATGAAAATCTTTTTATGATCACTGTCCCATCCCTAAACATTTCTGGGGGCTGCCGCACACCCAGGTGTGTTCTGAAAGAGAAGAGCTGGTGGCCCAGAGGAGACCTGGGTGGTATCAAAACTGGGAMAAGAGGAGAAAGGATGGAACACTGACCAGGGCCATGAAGGGCAAGATAAATGAAGAGGATTTTACTGCCAGAGTGGGAGAAATAAGGGCACTAGGATAGCAGATATCCTTACAGCAAGTGCAGCTTCCATTTTTACCCACGGGGAAGAAACTTTACCACTGAAGAGCCAAAGTTTCAGTGGTCTGGAAAGAATCACATGCCCTCCTGGGACATTGCTTTTGGTGCTCTGTCCAACAGGCTAGAGAAAGCAGCTAGCATTTTCAGAAGGAAAACTAACCACACCAGACTCCCAAAATGAGCAAAACCATCTTTGTTCAAAGGCAACAATGGYCAAATTTACAATTCAGCAGCTTAGCCCAGCACTGAAGTTCAGGGAGTAACCTCATTGCATGAGGTTTCTTTTTTTTGTCTAGTTACCTTGTACAATGAAACAAAACACTTTCAGAAACTGGAGGGGCATGGGCTTTCTGCTGTCCTCTCAAAACGCTACTGGTGCTTCTGATRAAGAAAACAAATCTGTAAATTAGTGGCACAGAAGGAGGGCAAATTTGCAAATCAGCGGGTCAGAATGCAGTTTCCTTTCCTAGAGTTCAGCCAACGCTGACAATTAAACCTCAGTGCAAGGTGTGATCCTGTGATCTGTTATAATTACAGAAGACCACCTGCTCCGCAGTCTCATCTGTAAAGAGAAAAAAGATAAAGAAAAGCAGCTGGTTTGTGGCTGTATTCATAGCTGGCTGCGAGGTTGCTGCAGCCATTAGGGGAGCCAGTAACATGGGGCTTTCTCAGGATGTGGCTGCACCAGGACGGGGCTGGAGGACAGATTCCTGGATGAGAGGAGCTGGGGACCAGTGAGTCCATCTTGTTGTTGGTAGGGACCTGTGACAGGCACCACGGGGCCAGTGATGCTGTTCTTAGCTCACTTGTGCCTCCTCCCACAGGTCCTTCCAGTCCCACCATCTTTCCCATTTATCGTGCACTCCTACATTTACAGGCAGGTCACATTTATATGGTTCTTACTGCACTACCCCTAATGAAACCCATATTTGTCCATACCCATGCTTCATCCCATACCTAAACTCCCTTCCCACCATTCCCTCCATACCCCATCCCCAGCCTACCTCCTTCATTTCCCTCCTTTTCCATGTTCCTAGTGCCTCAAACCCTGCCTCTATTGCCTCCTCCTTCCTACCCATCTTTCTGAGCAGGGACGTCAAGCCCGTGCAGTCAGACTTGGGGCTCAGAATGGCCCCTTCCAGCCTGAAAGCTTGTTAGAATGGGGTTTGCCTCACCTTTATCATAGAAWCATAGAATAACAGAATCATAGAATCGTTTMAGTTTGGAAAGACCTTTAAGATCRAATCTAACCGTTAACCCAGCACTGCCAAGGCCACCACTAAACCATGTCCCTGAGCACCACATCTACACRRCTTTTAAATACMCCCAGGGATGGTGACTCCACCACTTCCCTGGGCAGCCTGTTCCAATGCTTGACAGCCCTTTTGGTGAAGAAATTTTTCCTAATATCCAATCTAAACCTCCCCTGGTGCAACTTGAGGCCATTTCCTCTCGTTCTATCACTTGTTACTTTGGAGAAGAGACCRACCCCCACCTCGCTCCAGCCTCCTTTCAGGTAGYTGTAGAGAGYGATAAGGTCTCCCCTCAGCCTCCTCTTCTCCAGGCTAAACACCCCCAGCTCCCTCAGCYGCTCCTCATCAGACCTGTGCTCTAGACCCTTTTAGATCTTCCGAAGGAAACATCTAGATTCAAGGTGGTCATCCCAGGCTGTCTTGCAGCAGTAGGGTGCTTTTAAGATAAGATTCCCCTGATGCATTTGAAGATGAAATTTCTTACTTTCACTGCTCAATGGAGTGACCAAAACTGGGAAAGACCCCAACACCTCCAGATATCTCATGTATCCAACATTTCCCTCATGGATTCCCTCTGGGTGACAGAGTCATTCCGCAACAGGCAGGAATATGTCAAATAAAAGCCTGGCCTGGGACCTTCTCCTGGATTTGATATGAATTTTCTAATATCAGTTGCAGGAGAGAGGGGTTTTTCACTCTAGGAAAATCTTCCTCCCCAGTGCTAAAACTGTGCTGCAATGGATTTATAAAAGGACAGTCGAGAGTAATGGGATGGGGGGGTCCTTCTAGGAATCTTTTAATTGGGAGGAAGGCCTCGTTACATCTTTCCATACCTTCACTGGTGCTGAGCTGGTGCCCACTCCYGCACACTGACAGGCAAGACTTTGTCTTGTGTCTTCCCCTTCCCTCTTCCCTTCTGCCAAGGAGAATGAGCCTAGGAGATCTTCAGAGGTRCTCCAGGAAGGGACAGAAAAAGCCATTTACCCCATCAACAGTGAAATTCCTATTAAACCTTCTCCTCCAGGGAGCTGAAGTCTGGAGAGAGGAAGGTCCCCTGCAATGATCAAGATTTGCTCCGAAGTTCTGCTATCAGCCCCCATACATAAATGTGCAAGCTCAGCACCAGGAGATTTACCCTGTCTGTATAACATTTAGAGGCATCTTGATGTATAGGATAGTGGCATCACCACCACAGCCACTGAGAAAAATCACATTTTTTTCATTTGGGAGTCATCATCTTCCATAAAGGGAGGCAGCACAGGGCACAACACTCAACCAGTTTCCCCCTGTGACCCAAAACAAGCAGGTGAAAGTGGGGGAAAAAAAATCCAGCCATCATTCTGCTTTCCAGAAAACTCCAATATTGCTGAATTCCAGCACTTTTCTATCATAAAAATTTCCAAATCTAGAAATTTTCTGCAAAATAAAAACCTGCTTCCAGAGGACTTTCTACAATCAGCATCCCTACGGACTTTGAGGATGGCGGGTGCAAAGACAAACAGCAAAGCCAGCCCATTCATCGGCAAAGTTACTTTGCAGGAAAATCAGTCAAAACTGATGCATCAGCAAAGCTGGAGGAAGAGCTGTGTCTCCCAAATTTTGCTGATCAGTATTTCTTACAAGTACAGCTCAAACTGAATGGCTGCTACTGAATCCTCTTCATGCTCCAGTGAAAAAGATCTACAAGCAAGCAACTACCAGCCAACTTGGCTGAATAAAAAAAAAAAAAACTGCAAGAAAATTATTTACAGGCAGGAAGGGCAGCAAAATGTGCCTGTAAATTATTCCTGAGCCCTACTTTACCTCTTCTTAATGTTTCTCCTGATGCTTGTCAGTTCACTAAATTTACCAAATCCACACAAAAAATAGGCTACTTCCAGATGTGAAACTGGGCCTCAGGAATTCCCACCTAGCTGTCTTGCAGTAACACGGCTYGCTCAAGGACATCAGTTGTCCAAACTGGGCAGAGCACAAGTTCAAGGACTGCCCCACAACTGTCCTGTTTAAATCTTATCACRGACCCTGGCACAGTTTTTGCCCAGGCTACTGAGCACAGGATTGCACAGGCCAAGGACTGTCCCCAGTTGAGAGTGGGGATGAGGCTGTCTTGTTTCATGGGAAGGAAGATGTTATCTTAGAATCATAGAATCACAAAATGGTTTGGGTTAGAAGGAACCTCTAAAAGTCATCCAGTCCAACTCCCCTGCAATGAGCAGGGACATCTTCAACTAGATCAGGCTGCTCAGAACCCCGTCCAACCTGACTTTGAACACTTCCAGGGATGAGGCATCTACCACCTCTCTGGGCAATCTGTGCCAGGGTTTCACTACCCTCATTGTAAAAAATTTCTTCCTTATAACTAGTCTGAATCTACMCTCTTTTAGTTTAAAACCATTCCCCYTTGTCCTRTCGCAAYAGGYCCTRCTRAAAAGTCTGTCTCCATCTTTCTTACAAGCCCCTTTAGGTACTGAAAGGCCCCAATAAGGTCTCCCCSRMACCTTCTCTTCTCCAGGCTGAACAACCCCAACTCTCTCAGCCTGTCCTCACAGCAGAGSYGTTCCATCCCCCTGATCATCTTTATGGCCYCCTCTGGACCCGCTCCAACAGGTCCATGTCYYTCCTGTGCTGAGGACCCCAGAGCTGGACGCAGCACTGCAGGGGGGGTCTCACCAGAGCAGAGCAGAGGGGCAGRATCCCCCCCCTCGCCCTGCTGCCCACGCTGCTTTGGRTGCAGCCCAGGRYACGGTTGGCCTTCGGGGCTGCCAGCRCACGTTGCCTACTCATGTCCAGCTTTTCACCCACCAGCACCCCCAAGTCCTTCTCGGCAGGGCTGCAGGGCTGTTGGCTCTTTCAATATGAATTACACTATTCTACAAAGCCSCAGGGCCATGAATTCATCCTGTTTAGTTTCCAGTATAGATGCAGCTTGCACACACATGTTTAAGCACACTTAAGAGCCTGGACTAGAYGATTTCTCAAGGCCCACTCGAACCCCATTCCTATAATTTTACTGTGGACTTTTCTCGTCAGCAGCCTGTCCCCTGTCATCAGAGCAGATTAGTCAGCTCAGTGTACCGTCAACCRAGTAGCCACAAACAACTCATGTAATTGCTACACGCTGATGCAGCTTAGGTGAAAATACCCTTTGAGACATTCGGCATCCTCCAGCCAGCCTGTTGTGGTTTTTTTCTCCTATAATGGACCTTATTAAGTCAATTCATTATGTTATAAATGATGGAGCTCTCCCACAATTAGTATCTCAGGAATTGCGCCTCCTCAACGTAATCCGCAAGAGTTCTTTTATCTCAGAGATGAAGAACAGAACTACTTGGAAAAAGAGATTGCATTTAAGACTATGTTATTTGTAAGAAAACTGGCACCCGATGGGGCTAGCTCAATGATAAAATAAACTAAGATAAATGTAAATAGAAACATGAGGGTTCAAACTTCCTCTTTTCAGCATGGAAGCCCAGAGCCTTATGGTCAACTGCCTTATTAACTGTCCGTAGCCAGAACATGTATTCTTGGCTAATCCTAGGTTGCTACATGTCTCYAGTCTTGAGCTGCTATTTCCACGGAACAAATCCAGGACTGTGGCATTTATAAGCCTCACAAAGTATTCGCAGTCCAGCAGTTGCTGTGAGAAGCTTGAAACAGGTCAGTTGAAATGTCTGCTGCATCTTCTCTTGCATCTGTGCTATACTTTGAGATTTGCTGTGAAAACCCCAATGCTCTCGGCAGAGTCGACTCAGCTCCTCCAGATGCAGTGACTTAATAGCTTATCACTGCTCAACAAATCCTAACTATCCAGTGTTGTGGGGACATGACCTTCTTAGATTCATAGAGTAATATATGTTAGAAGGGATCTGCGGATGCCTCTGGTCCAACCTCTGCCCAAAACAGCAGGGCTTTGAAGCTGAGTGTTGAATATCTCCAAGGAAGGAGATTCCAGAAAACTCTCCAGCTGCCTGTTCCAGTATTTGATCGCTGTTGTGGTGTAAAATATTTTCCCAATATCTAATCTAAATTTTCCTTCTTGCAACGTGAGTCTGTGGCTCTTTGTCCATCTACTATATCCTTCCCAGAAGAGTCTGGCTCTATCTCTACACCATCAAGTAATCGTTAGGACACAAGCATCTCTATTCTATGTCTTCTCCAGGCAGAACAAACCCAAGTCCCTCAGCCTCTCCTCATATGTGCAGTGCACCAGCCCTCCAACCATCCTGGTAGCCCTTCATTAGGCTYGCTCCAGTACATCCATGTCTTTCTTGTACTGGGGAGCCCCAAACTCGGCAGTGCTCCAGATGTGGTCTCACAAGTGCCAAACAGAGGAAGGACCACTTCCCTGCAGTTGCTGGACGCAGTCTTGCTGGTGCAGCACAGTATGGGGTTAACCTTCTCTGCCCCAAGGGCACTGCTGACCCATGTTCACTTTCTTTTCCACCAGGACCCCCTCGCCCTTTTCAATAAATCTGTTTTCCAGCTCACCTGGCACCCAGTCTGTGCTTTTTGGTATTACAAATRCTATAATTACTTATTCCAGTTTTTTTCTCAGGAATTATAGTTAAAYTGACTCATCAGTAATTCCTTCATTCATCTTTCTCTCCCTTTTTAAAGATAAGTACTGCATTACACCTTCTCCTGTCTTCAAGTACCTCATCCATCTTCCACGTGCTCACTAAAATAGTCATTACAAGCTCTGCAGTTCCACTGTCTGTCTCTTAAAATATTTAAGGATTAAGTGAGGGCAGCCAATCTGAATTTCTCTCATGCATTTGAGTGTTGAAACTGKCTCCTTCCCTATTCTAGACCGAGATCTCACCCCCTTATCCCTGGCATTAACACTGCTCTCTGGTCACAGCTGATATTTTTAGGACAGACTGCACAAAAAGGGCACTTCAGCCTTCTCAGCACCATCCATCAATCTCTTTTCCGCACCACTGGATAAAGGACCAGCTGTATCTCAGATCTTCGCTTTATTACGGCAGAACATACAGAACCATAAAAGCAGCTACAAAAGTGCATAAGTTTGTGGTATTCCTCTGGGGGAGACACATGTCCCTTGATTTCATGAGGTGTCCTGCTTTCTGAATTCATCTCTACGTGTTCATGCAACACACGCTGGAAGGTTGYTCTTAGCCAGTGTTGCACCAAACACTTGTGGTTGAAACAGGCAGCATTCTGAGTCTCCACGACAGATGGGACACAGATTTAAAGTATCCAGATTTAATGTACCAAGCCTTCACTGAATTCTTTTGTTTGTTTTCTTCCCCCTCCCTCTTCCCCAGAGTGCAGATAKAATTTAATAACCCAGTATGTAATTAGTAACACAACTAAGGAGATTTTGGGTATATGAGCTGCATCATGGCGATGTTCCCTTGAGTGGAGCTCCTACCATCCCTTTCAAGTCTGATTGCTTCATCCCCGCCTTGGAAATTCCACGGCTTTGGAAATTCCCATGGCTCTGGTCACCAAACTGCACAACTCAGCAGAAAGCTTCTGGAGCAGGTCCCACCATTCTGTTTGTCCGTGTATTGCAAAGGTCCCCATGTTGCCAGTGAGCAGTAAGTTGTTACTCCCGAATTTATTCTCGGTCTGCCTGCCAGCAGGGAGAGAGCCTGGCACGCCTGTGTGTACACAGACACAACTGAAATGCATGGGACAGCAAGGTGCTCAGAAAAGTCATTTCTGAAAGCAGAGGAGCCTCGGAGGAGCCAGCTAGCAGCACATCCACCCAGGGCAGCACGGCGAGACACCAACGTGAGACATGACGGAGCTTCCACGGTGAACCTCAGCGGAGACAAACTTTTAGGCACGGCCCCCACCCTTTCCACCCCAAGACCTGTCATAAGAAAGAGACATCTTTGCAGTCAAAGCTCGTTATCTGCTGCCACCCAGGAACAGGCTGCTTCTTCAGCTAATTACCTCTAATTGCAATGTTCCTGGTTCTGCTTCTCACTCTATGTTGCCCTAATACGGGTGCATGGAGTGAGGTAGAGATGTTTTTCACTGCATTTCTATGCACATGCAAAGGTTAGGATGTCTCCATGCATGAAGATGTTTAGCAGTCCCCAAGGAGCTGTTGGGAGGTTTCCAGAACCCAACAAGCTGGGTCTGTGACTGAGGACTTCTCTTCTGCCAGAGCTTGATTGTTGAAAAAAGGWCTCGTTTTAGACTTAAAGGCATCACTAAAACTCAACTGCTCGAGCAAGATGAGAAAATTGAGCTAATSGTTTTGGTGCTTAATAAGCCATTTTTTTCCTCTCACAAACAAGAATTCATCATTTCAGAAAACCTCAGTATTTGTATCAGAAAGAAAAAACATCCTTCTCCTACAGCAAATCTGGCTAAGGGGTTGGGATTCCCAAATCTTACTGGATGACCTGCTAACGCTTTGGTGTGAGTATGGGCCAGCCTCTCCTTTCTTTGCATCAACCTACACACACACACACGTGTACTGACTCAGCACCACAGTGGGTGGGCTCTTACAGACCCAGAAGATGAATGCAGAGATCCAGACCTCAAAACAAGCCCTGCTTATTACCAGTCACATCTGTGTGTCTCCCAGGAAAAATACTGTGCGASTCTTGATCTAGCAATGAGGTTTTATTTCTCTCCTCACCTTCCCAACTGGCTACGGTAAACCAGAAACCTGAGCCAACCTGTTTATGCTCCTCTAAATGTACTTGTTCTTGTCCTCTTCTTTTCCTTGAAACCTATATCTCAGATGCCCTTGCAAAATATGTGCTGGGGTGTCCAGCAATCTGRGCGCTGGGCCTGGTGTACAGGATGCAGAATATTATTGCTTTCAAAAATCGAATGTACAGCAGCCTTGTGGTTGCTCTACAGCACATCAAATTGATTGCATTTACCAGATGTACATCTAGTGCCATCTGACATACYTTAGTATGTCTTCTTTGTCCTCCAGCCACCTGTATAAAAGGGCACAGATCTCTCCTAAGTCCTGTGTCATATTTGCTGGGCCCATGTGGATGTCTAAGATACCTCAGGGCATCTTAAATTGCTTCCTGTTGCCCTTGTGTGGACAACAGAGGTGAGCCCTGAAGCTCTGCTAGCAAGAGACCACTTGCTCTCTACTTCCATGTGGTGTCTGAAGCAGGAGCTGAAACCCACCCTACGAGACTGCTAATATCCGTAGTCTGCTTACCCCTCTTCACTATTGTTAAATATGCTACAGGTCACATAAATCCGGGTGACTTCTGACTTGCGATGGTTTGCACCCAGAGTCCTCCCTCACCGCTGCATTGACTTTAATTGCTTTAGAATAGGCTACATTCACTCAATTAGAAATTTATCTACTTTCACGCCACTGTGACTAAGCACAGAATTTGGTCTACTGCTTCCACTGTTGCTCAGATGATGCATACCCCTAATAAAACCAGTCACTGAGAGTTTTGACACAGAACCAGGGAGGGCATAGTCAAACTTGGTGTTATTTACTGTGAAAGGAAAACAATTTCATGCAGCTCCAATTAAGCTGTCATAGTCGTGGGAAAAGAGAGTCACATGTTCTGCTCCAAGTCAGAGACAAGATCTTCAAGCACTGTCATCAGCGACAGAGTGAACTGGGAATCGTTTTTCCCTTCCGCTGGCTCCTCTTTGATGCTTCTGTGAGATGGCAGCGTGGAAGCCTGGTGGAAACCTCTCTGCTTGTTGCAAATGGCAAACCAGGTATCTTAAAATTGCAGCTGGAGTTGCAAATTTGGGTTAGCCAGTCTCCTGACTGCATTTTGATTATGTCAAATTGCATTTGTCACTCTCTAATATCCCAGGATCGTTCCTTTCCAGGCTTGAGCTGGCTGCTTTATCAGCCACTGCAGACAACGCATTAGCTAGTTTTAACTGCAGTTGCTTTCAGTTTGGGAATTTCCTTCTGTGAGGGRTAATGAAAACACAGTCATAGTACCAGAGTGTCAGATGGTACAACCAGGCTCACGTCTTCAGAAGAGCAAGTCCACTTTACCCTGTGGAGATCTATTCTTCCTTAGGGTATTGCGAGTACTTTTCTCCCCTTCAGTTAAAATATTAAGAATTGTGAATGCCAGTGATGCCTTTCTTTTCAGTGGTGTGGTTTTGACCATTAGGACAGTGAGGCATTGGAAAAGGGTGCCCAGAGGGGTTGTGCAGTCTCCAYCCCTGGAGGTTTTCAAGACCCAGCTGGACAAAGCCCTGAGCAACCTGGTCTGACCTCAGAGCTGACCCTGCATTGAGCAGGAGGTTGGACTAGAGACCTCCTTTCTGAAGTCCTTTCCAGCCTGAATTATTCTGTGATCCCTATGCCCTTGTTTTGTGAATGCTGTCCTGGAGCAACCTCCATCCAATCACCTCTCCCAACATCTCCTGACCTCCCTTTCCCCTTTCTCTCCCCCATGCAAGAGTAGCACATCTTAAGGGCCAGTGCCACATTCCCTTACAAGGGCTAGTACATGAGGAGAAAGAGCCTTAGTGCCTGCCCTGGAGAATTCCCCCTTTTGTTCAAACATTAGAGGTGACRTTTTTGTCCCAAATGGCCAGGATTCGAGACCATTCTGAAGCAGACAACGGGCAAATGCAACCAGACTGGGCTCTCCTGCAGGAGGAGAAAGTAGAACTCTCCTGAGGTCCTGGTGATTATCCTCTACTCAAGCACAGGCTTAATTTTAAGCACATAGGGAGCTTCAAAGCAAGGCCATTTTCCTAATGCCTCACTTTTAYTGCAACATCAGTAAGAGGCCAATARCTGAAATTGCTCGGCAGCCACTGGGTCAGCTCATCAGCTGTTTATGGGGCTGGCTGTGAAATTTTAATAGTCAGATCAATCAGCCAGGGTGGCATCTACCTGCAGAATCAGCATCTCGCACGCCATCGCTCTGCGCCCGAGTGGAACAATAGCAGGAGAGTTTCTGGGTGGTCCCTCCTACAGGACACAGTAACCGATAGGAGGAAAAGCTGCCAAGCTTTGGGAAAGCACAGACCCTGCAGGAAGCTGTTGAAGCCTCTGTGGTGAATACACATGCCAGCTGAATTTATGTCCTGGTTGGATGGGATTTATTACAGCAGTGGTACTGATTAGGTTCAGAAAAAGACAGTGGTGCAACTCACACGCCTCCTTCATGGAGGAGGGGAAGGACCAACATGCCGCACTCAACGGCCAGTATCCCAGGGAAAGCAGGCACATTCCTCATGGGCAGTGGGATAAGGAACTTGAATTGAACRAAAAACTGTGAAGCACACCTTGGATTGCGGCTCTTCATCCTCCCCTTCACAGTCTGTCCCCGGAGCTGCCTCAAACCTCAGCAATGTCCCACAAGGTCTGCACATGAGGTGGGGTTTCCATAGCCAGYTCCATCACCATCTCATCTCGCTGACTGATAAACCATCGCTCTGTAAAGATGAAAAGGTTATTGCGGGGACTTGCCGGTGGCAAAGTTAACAGATCATGCAGAGCCAGGGTGCTGGAATACCCTCCCGTTCCTGTGCTGTGCCGTGCTACCTGGCTTCTGCACAGGCCACCGGCAAGTTGCAGCCACATCAGACAAGCTGCAGCCACATCAGAGCTAACCACAAGCCAGGCCACTCACAGCRTACTGTCACACCAGGGTTTTGATGTGTGTTCCTCTCCATTCTGGCGTTCCTTGTCTGAAATAGYGATGAATTTGGACTTGCCTGATGTTCAGAGTTTCCCAGGACTCAGCTCTTCTTCTGCAGTAGGGTGGCCCTAGAAACCCTCCACACTAGGACCATCTCATCCTATTTTGTATCTTACCTGTTACGTGCCTGTTCACACTGCCAGCTACATTCTGGTCCAAGCTGGACCTCTCTCTTCATGTACCTGCCCCATACCCCGTGCCTAAAGGCCAGCTAAGCCCATGCTACAGAGCTCACGAGACGCAAAAGAAACAGCATCAGCAGCCACTAAAGCCTCTTTCAACCCATCCAGCTRCATCCATCCTGTGCCCTGTGATGTTCACCATGTCGCTATCTGGAGCTATTGGTTCATCCTGCACTCTGTGCTTCATGTCTTCCCTCCAGTGAGCTGTCACTCTCAGGCTGCCTCCAAAACAAGGCTGTGAAGCAAGAGGAACCCAGCTTTGCCCTCGCAGCTTCCTTCTGCTTTGACATTTATTTTACTTATTTGCCTTTAGCATCACATCATGTGACTACGAGCAAYGTATAGCTTGTCATTGAAGGGAGAGGGGAGATCACTCAATACCCTCCTCTTTCGTTTCGCTCCGACTGAAAGCCACCCATGTGGATTTTAAGACTCTGCTAATTTCCCTTCAGCTCTGCAAGCTATCAGTTGCCTATGCCCATATGAATATTGTTCTCTCTCTCAAAGAGGGAAATAATTGAAACCGAGGGGAAAAAAAAAAAAAAAAAGACTGAAGGGAGAACTACATGGTCTCAAAGGGATTCACTCAAAAACAGGCATCCCCCTCCAGGGCTTGGACTCCGTCCCAGACACGAGAGCAGGGACTGGAAGCCTACCACCCAACAGGACAGTGGCCTGGGTTTTGCAGCACCCTAGGAGGGATGCCATGACTCTTGGACTAGTGAGCTTTGTTCTGAGATCCCAGGCTGCATCCAGAGGCACGGGAAGGGGGAAGAGACAGGATGCTAGGGAAGARACCAGATTTTAAGTCAGGGAAAGCAAGAGAAGTGGGAAGCTCTGCGTTGATTAGTGTAGGAGGCTCAAAAAGCCCTTATCAAAGACTGCACAGCCACAACTTCAGATGTTCATTAACATATTCTGCTAAATCATCAGCATATGCTAACTGCCAGTAAAAGCACGTAACATGCTATGCACCRGGAAAATAGATGGGCTGCTCAGCAGCTTCTTTTGCCTCATTTTCGTCCAAGCCCACTGATAGAGCAATGATGTTGGGATATCTCATCCCTGTATGATCTTCCCCCAAGGCAACCTGCTCTGTTTCATCTCTCCATTTGCTGCTTCCTCCATTGAATAGTCTGTGCCTGACTTGGAAATACTTTTTCAGCCCTAGGTGGACTTCTGTGGAGCTCACACAGTATACACAAGTTGTGGCAATCACAGCACCCCACATCCAGGCAGGAGTTTCTGCCATGACCAAAGGGGTGAGCAAATATCTGGTAAGGACCACACTCACTGTTGGTGGAGTATCGTGTCTGTGTGTCCCGGGCGGCCGCACAAGACTCCCCTCACCCAGAGGATGCTACCCATCCAGAAGGCAGGGGCTGGTACTCACCCAGAACATCATCCTTTTTACCCTGAAAGACTTAGAAAATGGGATTTGCCTCGTCTGTCTTTAAGGGAAGGATGCAATTGTCTAAATAGGCACATAGAATCATAGAATCATAGAATCATTAAGGTTGGAAAAGACCTCTAAGATCATCGAGTCCAACCATCAACCCAGTACAAATGCCCACTAAACCATGTCCTGAAGCACTTCATCCACACGTTTTTTGAACACCTCAACATAGTGCCAGTTGTGACATGTTGGGGTGTTTGCAACATCTATATGGGACTGTAGACGTGGCTTCAGACCAAAGGAGACCACTGCCCTTTTGGAGCCACAGCCGAAGGTCAGTGTCGTGGTTTAACCCCAGCCAGCAACTAAGCACCACGCAGCCGCTCGCTCACTCTCCCCCAGGTGGGATGGGGGAGAGAATCGGAAGGGTAAAAGTGAGAAAACTCGTGGGTTGAGATAAAGACAGTTTAATAGGGAAAGCAAAAGCCGCGCACGCAAGCAAAGCAAAACAAGGAATTCCTTCACTACTTCCCATGGGCAGGCAGGTGTTGAGCCATCCCCAGGAAAGCAGGGCTCCATCACGCGTAACGGTTACTTGGGAAGACAAGCGCCATCACCCCGAACGTCCCCCCTTCCTTCTTCTTCCCCCAGCCTTATATGCTGAGCATGACATCACATGGTATGGAATACCCCATTGGCCAGCTGGCCTAGCTGTCCCGGCTATGCTCCCTCCCAGCTTCTTGTGCACCTCACAGAGCATGTGAGCTGAAAAGTCCTTGAGAAAGTAGACTACCTAGCAACAACTAAAAACATCAGTGTGTCATCAACATTCTTCTTACACTAAATCCAAAACATAGCACTATACCAACTACTAGAAAGAAAATTAATTCCACCCCAGCCAAAACCAGGACAGTCAGGAGGGATAAGGTACTCAGATACCTCAAATGGCTCTAGATGCCTTGTTTTGGCCACTGAATCGAACCCTGCATGTCTATGGGGCAGCATCTTTCTCTCTGCCAGTCAAGCTGGCCTCACCCTAAAGTCAGGGAAGGGAAACAGGCCCTTTTAGAGTGCAATTAATTAGTCCTATTTCCAGATGTTGACATTAAGATAAGACAAATCATATTCTCCACTCTATGATCCTACTGACTCAAACTCTGGTAACTAGAAAGGGAGAGGGACTCGTCGTCACTGATGGAAAGGTCTCTACTGCGCATGTCTTCCTTTACTCCAACAAATACCAACCCTGACTTCTCAAACCAAGTCCTTAAGGAGAATCCCTTTTGCCATTAATTTCTGTGTCATCCTACACAGCACACAGCTACTGGYTCAGGACAGGTTTAGTTTCCAGAGGTGATGGGTAGATGGTGACCGGAGTGGCATTCAGATTTTCTCCACCCCAATCAGCACCTTCTTTGCAAACCTCCACAGAAATCTACTTTTGGTTTACAATGGTCCCAGATGTCATGATTCATTTTAGGATGAAGAAAATGTGTGCTTTTCAGGATTGTGATTGGGAAAGGATAGGAGAAGGGGAGGGTTAAAATGCTGTTTGTTTGGGGTTTTGTTTCTGTCACCAGRAATACTGAATTTAGGTCAACATGGGCTCCTTTTCCAGCTGAAAACATGTTTGCAACCTGAGGAGTTCTCRAGCAGAGGGAGCAGCTCCTGTAGCCTGGTCCATCTGGCAATTTATCATGGCTGAAGTCAATGGCTGGCATATCTGGTCCTAAGACAGAAAAGCATGTTGCCAGGAATATGCATGAAGAGATTTTTATTCCTTGTAATAAAAATTAAAAAAAAAAAAAAWAAACCTCTGAAACATCTCAAATATCAGCTCCACAGTAGAGGCTGCTGTACCACCATAAAACAGAGCAGGCTTCTCAGGAGATGGAAAACAATTAAAAGCAGGAGAAGTACATTTTACTCTCTCCCATCAAAGGAAAATAATCTCAGCCTACAACAGATTTATTTTGGCAAACTGTTGCACAGGGGGGGGAAAAAAAAAAGAAAAAAAGAAAGAGAAGAAGTTGGATGATATACAGAGAAGACTTAAGTGTTTCTGAACAGTTCTGCTTTCACCTTAGCCACTGTCTTCGTGATGCTGGAAACCTGGAGTGCATCCCCCTCTCTCTTTTCCTCTCCAGATTGAGGAGTYCCAGACTATTTTAGTCTCTCTTCATGGAGAAATGCATCCATCCTCTTGATCACTGTAGCTCTCTTCTTTGTTCTTCTTCTTGCTCCACTGCATGTAGGTATGCTCTGCTACACCTGCAGAGACCAGAACCGTGCACAGTAGCAGTGACAGGACATCTCATAGCAGTAATTGAGGACATATAATCCACCTGCTACCTTATATTCCTCTCTCATGTCTAATGTGGTCATGAAAGCCTCCAGTGATGGAGGTTTCTCTGTTTCCCCAGYTAGGCAGTTTAAGGTTTCACCTATTTATTGCTGTGAAGTGTTTCCTTCACAGGCTGCCTGATCTCTTCTCTGCTGCAGCTTTGGACCATCACTTTCCAGAAGACATGAGTAACTTCATTCCTTCCATCTCTGCAGCTGCCTCCTAGGTGTTTGAAGACCATTCCCATGTCATCCTTTCTATACAAACCAGCCCTTCAGCTTTTACTCCTGCTTCAAGTTTTCTCTTCTTTGGGATCTTTCCTGGAGCAGGACGCTTCACAACTTTGCAGCACTGTGGATTCCATGTATCACCATATATTCCATATATTCTGTGTAGTTTTGCATTTTAAGTGTTCACTTGCCCCAAGATGAAAATGGACTAAAATTATAGTAAACCAAATAAATAATCTTACCGCACATTTTCCAGAAGAGGAGTGATTGATATAGGGCAGTGGAGAAACCAGAGATGTAGGGCCAACAGGCAGGAGGAAAAGTAACTCCATTAACCATCTAGTTCAGCCTTGGGTGCCATGCTCAGGGCAGGGATTTTCATTGCTGCGGGCTCCATACCTCCACTGGAAAACTATGGTCCCAGTCTCCTCAGTGATCCAGTGCGCAGAAAACAGCATGTCACCTCACCCCATCACCTGAAGAACAGAGACAGCCAAACACGTCAGCCCAGCTGACAGAGAATAGCTTTGCTGATTAGACCACAGGACTAGGAAAATGGCAGAGGCTAATGATTTGTCGTTATTTCAGCATSTGCTGACTTCAGAAAGAAAATAGTCCACTTCTTCCCTTTCATCATCGGACTTTGGGGGTGTTTTCCCATCGCCTCCCTGTTGAGTCTCCCTCCTCTCCCGAGGAATCCACAACAGTAATAATTTATTTTGTTTCAAGCTGTTTTAAGGCTTAATGTTTTAAGGCATTTAATTTTTTATCTTGTAAATAAGGCACTTGGCAGCAAGAAAAGGTCTGCAGCAGCCCATTTGAAAACAAAACGAGACCAGCACATCTTACACAGGGGTGCAACATTTTAGACCTTTCTGCATCAGCGCTGGCCAACGTGGCTCATAAAACCAGGACTGACCCTCCACACGGCAGCACCGGCACTCAGCCTGGATCAGCATCACCCCTGGAGAGGAGCGTTAAGGCAGAAGAAGACTTTCTGGTCCACACAAAGGCAGCCTCAAAAGCACTTCTGAACCGCAGGCAGCTGATGAGTGCGATCCACCCTTGTCAGTGTGGGCCATTATAATGATTGCAGGGTGAGGTCAACCTAAAAAGTCCTTCCAAGAGCAGGGGTCTGCCCGTGGGAGATCGAAGTGCTAATTCTCTCAGCAGGTTGGAAGTATCACAGGCGGCTGCTTTTGCAGTAAATCTGTTCTTCTGATCCAGTTCCTCGCTGGGTTCAGGGGGGCTGTTTCCCCTCCTGCCTGACCGGTGTAAATCTGGAGAAGTTCTGCTGGGTCAGGGAAGTTATATGCATGCACCAGCAAAACCACAGACCGAGCTCGCAGGACAGCTGTCTGGAGGAGGCTGCCAGGCAAAGGGAGAGCTGGGGACATGACCCCACACAGCATTTAAGGGGATGCAAGAGAAAGAGCAGGAAGAGGTCCTTGCTTTTCGCTTTGCTGAGATGGAGGTTTCTCTCCCACCGCTCCCCYGCTACCTGCAAAAGCAGGTGACATTCTTGGAGAGGCATCCAGGAGGATGTCTCTGGCTGCATCCAGAAGAAGGCTTAGGCAGCTGTGCCTGGAGTCACTTCACCAGAAACTGAGCTCAGAGATGTCCTCACCTTTAGGTAAAACATTTCCAGACGTGTGCGCRCACACGCACGCACACGCTCCTGACTGCCGTGCAGCTTCTCCTCCACGCTGTGCTGCAGGAGGGGTGCTGGTTGCAAAGCCCCATATTGTGTCTTTTCAGGGGAGCGATAGACAGATTCAAGCAACTGTGTTAGGGAAGCTGTTGCTTTGTGAGCCGGGAGTGGGTTTGCTACTAATAAACAAGCACCAGACACAGAGGCTAACTTCTTCCCTCAGTTTTTCTASTGCAGAATAAAAAAGTGCATTTGAACCAAAGCAACACAGAGAAACTGCCTCCTAGGGCTCTGGATCTGAAGCATCCATGGGCTCATCTGGCTCCCATCACCTGGTCCTTCGTCCCCTTCTACAGCTAGCCAAACTGAAGGGCACCCTTTGTAAATATTAAAGAAAACGACCCCTGTGCGAGCAGAGCACTTGGGACATGCAATGGGCCTGGAGCCCAACACAGGAACTGTGGGGATATATTCTCTTACTGCCTCTAAAGAGAGCCTAGAACATTTGGTTAGCCCTTTAGATGGCCAGGGAAGAAGGAATGAGAAATACTGTCCTAAGAGAAGAAAATAGGAAAGGTTTCTTCCAAAGGAAGGGACGGTGATATAAATTTCTTTTTGTTTTCTGCTCCAGTTTCTCATTCTATTATCTTGCATTTTTATAGCAGTTCCTCTTTGCCCATGATTACAGATACATTAATTAATAGTGAACAAGCCGATAGAGTAGGGACACCTAAGCTACTAAGAACAGATTGAGGAAAGTGAGGGGGTTTGGTGGTGTGCTTAAATTTTGCAATAGCTTTCAGGTGGTCTCCCATGCCACATCCTCTGCTGGAGGGCTGGAGAAGGACTCAGTTTTGCATCAAAGTCTTGGGGTGTTGGGGATAACAGAGAAAATTCCCCATATCAAGCCATAGTCAATTATAATTCTCTAAGCAGTGAGTTCAGCTTTCCATTCCCTGTCATGGTTATTTTGATGCATCAAGACGAGCAGCACAGTGACAGCTGCAAGGTCCAAGGTGACCACAGATTTGTTACAATAATCACTGGTTTAATCACAGTTTGTAGGATCCTTGAATTACTTGATGGCTRCTGTCATCTGCTCCCATCATCTTCCCAGAGCTCTTCAAAGACGACACAAATGCTAGGCTCTGCATGTAAATAAAGGTCTGGTCACATAGTGTCTGTAATAAATATCAACCATTACAAATGATCCTTTATCTGAAATAGAGATATATACCCAACCAAGCAGAGATAGACTATTTATTTGGAAGATTTAATCTCTTTCCCCGTTGAAAAACTGTCAGACAGCACATCAAAATCTCTAGCAGTTCATCTGTTATTCATAAAATAATTTATGAGAACAGGACTTTCATCCACAGAGTGCTTTTTTATTGCCACTTCATGAGAAGTATTCAGCATTTGACCTTTTTGACTGGCATCATTGACCCCCTCCCATCAACCCTGCTCTCGCAATAAGCGAGCGTTAATGTTTAGACCATGATGAGAATGTAACGGATGTCCATTAAACCTTAGCAGCCAGTTAAGGCTCTGTCCTGCCAATATGGTAAAGTAACTACAGAAAAATATTTGTATTTTAACTCTTTTTATTGCCCCAAGTTCAGACTGCTGCATTTTGAGAGTGTCTTCTACCACGTCGTGACCTCCATTTAATCAGAAATTTAGAAGAAAAAATTCAGCCTTTAACACATTTCTTCATAGTGAATAGTATCTTTTTCCCTGTGACGGCCCACTGAAGTTAGTGCCGCTGGTTCTGGAGGGGGGATGTCAGAACCTGGTGCAATATATTTATACAATCAGTTATATTCACACTGAACCATATTCAACCCAGATGAAAGTCGGTAACGTTGCTTCAGAGGTACATGAGTGCTCAGAGAACAGCCTAGGCTCTGCATATAGATGAAGACCTGGCCAGGCAACGTTTGTAATATAGAACAGCTGTTCTAAAAAAATGTTTTGCTTGAAAGAAAGTGACGGAGCAAAGAGTGAATTCATTGAGCAGAGCCTGACTTGAAGTTGCTGCATTCATCTACACAGAAGCCAAAAATCTTTCAAAATYGTTCTTGATGGGGAAACCACTGAACATTTTCACTCATTCATAAAATGAACAAATTTCTTTTGGGCTTGGGACCCTCTGAGAAATGGCTTCTCCCTTTCCAAGCACTGACTTCATTCTCCAAAGGCAATTATATAATACRGCAGTTAAAAAAAATACAGATCAATCAAGTTTGAATAAAAGTATGTTAGTCCCCCTGTGGTACACATCTAGGCTGTTCTGAACAGACCCAGAAAGCAGCACTTTTTCCCCTAATTCTTTGGCCCCAATGTCATTGCAGTCACAGGAGACAATAAAGGTTGATAATGGGTAGATACGTATCTCTAGGGCATGTTCTCCATATCCACTCAGACAAAATTAAACTTAACAAAAAGCTAATTTTAAAAATACCCACATGAAGCAACACAGTTTTGATATCTTGCTACATAACACCCTTTCTCGCTACACATTTACCATTCCATGCACTTTTTCTCCATCCAGCATCCTTGCACCCCTTAACATCAGTGAGAGGAGGGCCTGATTTCCCATTGTAGTGAACTGGGAGCTGAGCAGACAAAAGCCCTACTCGGAGAGCTGGGCTCTCCGGGGGTGACCGTGGAGGGTTGCACAAGGCATGGGTGAGATCTTGCATGGGACGAAGAGCACAGTCCTCATCTCCCCCCTGTGCACCAGCAGCACCCTCAGGAGCTAATCCTGCTGCCAAAATAACTTCTCCAACCCACAGGTTCCCTGCATCCATGGGCAAAGAAACTCCTTGGGAGGGATGATGACATACAGAACTGGCACCAGGAGACCCATCGATTCCTCATTTTTGACATATGGGGTGGACCAGGGAATCCCCTCATCCTCTCTCCATGCAGATTTGTGCTTTGGGTTTGCTCTTTTCTAGGGTCAATAGGATGGAGGGATTTAAGCCACCCAGGCAGTCACCACTTCATGGGGCTGTAAAATGATGAAGTTGTCARGGCAGAAATGGGCTGGATTCAGTGCTCAACAGGCTGAGACCAGAATAGAGATGTTATTCTGGACAGAGGACAAAGCAGTGGATATATTGCTCCCAGGCATGACCGTGAAGGAGCAAGCTCAAGGACTGTACGTGACAGGTCCATTCTCCCTCCCGGTATTACCTTTTTCTACATATTTTCCAAACCAAAGCGGACATAAAACTGGAAGAACACAAATTCCRGGAGACCTCACTGTTTGAATGTTTCTCCAAGTTGATCTTGGTCACCTCTCACGTGTTGCTGGACCAGGCTCCTAATGCCCTTAATGTCGACAAAGGGCCAGAGCAGAGAACACAGCTACAGCCCGGTCCCTCGGTGTTACGGGCACACTGGCTGCGTCTGTGATAGCAAACAAAGCAAGGCACAGGCTTGAATGCTCTCTCACACACCTCTGTACCGCTTAACCGGCCACCCTGAGACCCTAAATTTTGCCTGGAATTGTCTGCTAAAATGATAGCTAAATAAAACAGTAAGACCATACCAAGAAAAGCATACCAGGGGCATGCTTTTTTCGGTAAGAAGAATATTAACAATTTAGTAGTATGGATCATCACAGACCAGGAGTGGAGCCCGTGGGTTTTTACCACCACAGGCGCAGCTTTGGAGAGGTAACCAACAATTTAGGCTGTACCGGAGCTTCCCCCTTTGACAAGCCCTTCAAAAACAGCAGGAAAGAAGCCCGAGGAGATGGAAAACAAGGACTCAGGTTTGCAACAGAGGCAGCAGAATAAAAAGGTGCAGAGCCATTTCAATCTAATTTCCACCCCGAACTTCCCCGCTCTCGCTCTGCCCGTGGTCAGCAATCAGAGCAGCAAGGCTGCATTTTGCAGCTTTCCCGCTCGGTGAAGCAGACCGGGGAGGCACTTTATGGAARTCTCCTGACTATCCCATTGTGCCTCTCCGTCACCCATGTTCAACAGGTCATTGGAGAGAAATAATCCATGGAAATGGCTGCTGCCCACTCTCGAAATGGACCGAGATAAATAATGCACATTTATTTCTGGTGGTGTTCGGCTTTTATTGCCTCCTCTATTAAAAACAGCTTGACTCTGTATTGGATTTGTCATTTAAGATATCCCCCTGTCACGACACGACCTGATCGGACCAGGGGGATGTAAAGGTTTCGAAATTCCCTCGGGCTAAATTAAGGTGAAACAATACCAAACGATCGGTTTACRTGTTTTTATCTAAGGCAGAAGCAAGCTGGACTGGGAAAGCGTTACAATAAAAACAAGAACTTAGAAAGCGTAGTGATAGGCAATGTGGGTTCTATTAAAGCATTTAGAAGAAGAAAAGGAAAGAAAGGAAAAGAGAGAAAGAGAGATAAAGAGAGAGATAGAGAGATATCACCACCCTTGGATCCCGCGATGACGATGACGGGTGCAGCGATCCTCCGGTGGCGGGCGCGCGCCGGCTCCTCGGGCTGGTGGCCTTTCAGAGTCGTCCCCCACCCCTCGTGGCATCAGCCACCCAGTTTCTAGAATTTATCGTGCAGGCGCTGTGGTGGTGAGGGGTGGTCGCAAGGGTGGTCGTGAGCCCCTTCCTCAGATAAACTCTGTGTGAGCTTCTGCTGTACATGGTGAGATGTCCGGCTTGGGCAGAGCAGGGAGCTGCGCACCCTCCGGCACGCCCTGCCTGTCCTTATCCGGCTCCTCATTTGCACCTTATCGCTGCTATGCAGGACCCATTTACAGCAATGTTGGAGGCATCAACTTCACCTTAACTCTTTCAGTCTCTCACACCCCCATGATTCGCTGTTTGGCCTGTGACTTTATACCCCATGGCAGAATCACTGTCTAGAGAGAAAACAGATAGTTAAAAAATATTTACTCATGAGTACAATGATCTGTTACAGAATATTGTAAGCTGACACAAATACCTTCTGCAGGTAGTAGCCAAATTTTAGCTGTGGGGTTTGATTTTTTTTTGTATGATCCACTGTGCAAGCAAAAGATTAGAATTAAGAGTAATGGATTTTGCACCATTAACTCTGAACACAACTAACTCTTTACCTGGCTTTCTTATCTCTTCATTTGTAGATGAAGATGCTGAGGTTCAAAAAGCAAAGTGATCTTTCCCTCACTGACACAGAACTGAATTCAACTGCTGTGACTCCTCATGCCAGAGTCATTTAGCAAAACTGTGAAGCACTGGTCTGTTGGAGGTTGCTGAGTCAGCACCTCTTAGAAAGATTTAGTTTCATTATCAAGCAGGTTTCTGGAGAGGAGGTGATGACACACTCATCGAGAGCTCAAAGTGAGAGGTTTCTACTATGGAAAAAGAACATAGAGAAAAATATCCCAGAGCATCCTCTCTAGTGCATTAAATCCATAGCAAAGAACTAAATGGTAGTACAATTCTGCCCACTGCCTCTAAATCCTGTTTTTAGACAACTTGGGGGGCATCGGCAGGCCTGCGCTCTCATTTAATGCACCAAAATGACAAAAAAAAAAAAGAAGGGTTTGGCTCTATCCCAATTCCCACCTGGTGCCACTGCCGAAGGGGTGGGAATGAGCGTAGAGACTAGCAAACCCAGACTGCTGTGGCCAAGGTGGACTTCTGGAGGGCTGCCATCAGCCTGTCCCTGTCTGCTGGTAGCTGATAGTGGGGATCCGGGCACTCCTGCTGCTGGAGATGCCCTTGGGGCATTCTGATGAGCTCCCAAATTGTTTTCTTCCCCTCCAATTAATTAAACAGCTATCTATGGCATCCAGAGCAGCAACATTTTTAATCTAGCATGTCAAGGCAGCCATCTGTCCTTCCTCCCTGAAGCTATAGGAACTTGTCCTGTTACAGATAGGGTAATGCAATCACAGAGAGACGGTATTAATTGGATAAACACATTACTGCCATGTGTTTTGGCTCTTCCCTCCCTCCCTTCTGCTCTCTCAGTCCCTTCTGCCCATTCTACAAGATTTCTCCTTATTCTAATTGCTTTTCCAGGTTTCTCTGCTTTCTCTCCTCTCCTTTCCTTTTCTTACCTACTTTTTTCCCATTTCTTTAAGGCATTTCAGCCTACTCTCTTCTAGTTCCCAGTGGCACTTCCCAATTATCCTCCACAGTCAATGCACACCTCTGCACTCCCAACACCTCTTTTCTCCACTCAGCTTCTCTGGGCAATTTCTTCCCCATATTCCTTGAGTCACACAGTACAATCTCCAAGGGGTTCCTCCTCTCCCTAGGGAGAGGGGGCGAGTATGACTATACGGAGCAAAGCAGAAAACAGGATAACCTGGGTGACTGCAAGGGTCTCCATTGCCTATAGGAAGGGTCTGGTACTATTTTAGCTAACCTGGGGCATCCTGCCTTTTTTCCATCTCTTGCTGCAGAAGGGTGTTTCCCCTAAGTCCTGCATGATGGTGTTTTATTTCAGCTGATCTTGTGTCTGACGATCAAGGCTAAAATTAGGAGTATTCAGGTTCCTGTCATGGTTCATTTTTATCCTTGTCTATCTCATCTCAGGTGCTCAAAGGGCTCACAGGCGTGTGGGGAGTGACTGTGTGAGCTATGCAGTTGGGAAGACTGATGTTCCCACATCACATACTATTATGCCCAGCACAAGCCCACTGATAGTTCTCCCAAAGACCTAATTTCTGGCATTGCTGACTACACGACTACATGAACATTTCATTTTCTTGCATCAAAGTCTCCTGTCACTTGTAAGGGTATTTTTCATCCTCATTCACATACATGCTTAAAAACAGGTATTCTAGAAGAGTAATATCCATCAGATGATAGATTAGGAACACCATTCACAGATTTTATTTAAATATCAAGGGGAGAGAGAAGACCCAATTCAAGAGTCTTTAAACATCAAGACTAACAGCCTGGGTTTATCCACATCCTTCTCTCTAAGCAAGTGGTGGCTTTGGAAAAGGGACTCAAGTATCTATCCTCTCCCATTGTGAGTTAGTGACATCTTGGTGGTGCTTTTGAGACCGTTAAGTTGTATATAAACATGACACATTGCTAAGAAGGGTGTGAAAGGCAGGATAAAAGCCTGGAGAGGATGTACAGATGGACAACATCCTTCCAAGGCTGATTCATCAGCACGGCCTAATCGAGGGAAGTGTTTAAAAGATCTCAGCTGGCAGCAAATGTGCACGGAGTTCAGTACATCCCCACTCAGTGAGTTAAATTGCACTTTCCTTCTTGCACTTTTAATTTAACAGCTTGTTTATTTATATGTGTTATAGTGAGGCTTAAACTGCCCAGTACAATGAGACTGTCAATATTCCTAAAATCCGGTAGAGACAGGAACACCAGCGGTGGGGTCCTGGGCTCCCCACATCAGATGAAATGGTCAGTACACTGAAAGCTTTAACAAAACCCAAAACATAGCTTGAGCCAGGCCAACCAAATTTTTTTTCAGTCCTGGAAAGAGAAGAGATGCTGAGAAATGAAAGAGATGTTTCAATGAAGCTTTCCCTTTGGGCAAATTCCTCCACATCCTGACCCTTTCCTTAGGCACATTTCAACCAATTTGCAGCTTCTGATGTAAAATTCTGCTTGGAATTTCCCCCCACAGGTCTAATAGGGAGAGGCAATCTCCATCCAACTGGTGGAAAGGCAGTAACATCCCCTCCATTTTATACATTAAGAATACAGAAAAAGGGAGATTAAATCTGTGTTTATTTTACCTGTTAAGACTAGTCTTGATTTTGATGTGGGGAGTGTATGGACCCACTGCTGTGGATCCTACTCAGGKGGGTGGCTGGGCTGGTAACAAGAGTAAAATCGTACAACTGCTGGGAAACTTCTGCCTGACCCCTCCAGCCTCCAGGAAAAAAACCCATCTGCATTACAGGTAGACCGAAAATAGTCTTTACCTCTCTGGACTGGCTCTAATGGAGCTGGCAGGTTTTGGAGCCAGACTAAGCGGGCGCTCAAGCCTGAATTTAGGGTTTTAACAACGTAGAATCAAGGGAAGACAATTTCAACATGTGTTTCAGAGGGGGTTAGTGTTCCCCCACCCTTACACTATCAGCTTTCTCAGCTACTGCAACAGTAAAAATCATATCCAGACTGCAGAGGAAATCGTGCTGATCTTTGTATGCTGGACCTTAATTCACATAAAGTGTGAAGTTAGGTGCAGAAAGATGGTCATGAACTTAGTTTCTCAGGAAGCAGGGAAAATAATTCTGGGGAAAAAAAATTGATAATGGGAAAAGAAAGGAGAGAAAGTTGGAACAGGAAGGAAAGGGGCACTCAGAGAAGGAAGGTGAAACATGATCAATTAAAATTTCCCCTGAAAGCCCCAACCACTCTTCCCTGGAGTAGAAATTGGAGCTAGAGGCTGCCTTTTAGCTTGCAAGCCTTGGCTTTCCTTCAGCTCCCTCTATGCAGCCCTTGTCCAATTTATTGCACTTGTGGAACTGATTAGTCCAGAGAGGAGCAACCGTCTTGAAAAGGGTTATTTGAAACTCCAGCAATAATCACTTTATTCTCAATTCCTCTATGACTTCAAGAGGGCAACTGCAGGTCTCAGCACAGGGAAGGAGCGTTGTAATAGCATCAACACAAAGCAGTGTCACCAGGTGATATGGTTCAGCGGTTTGGGCACATGGAAGAAAAAAGGTCAGTCGTTTTACTAGAAATAAGAATGGAGGTATGATAAGTACATATGGAGCTTTAAAAACATAACCCAGTGCTTCTGCTGAAAGCAAGCCTTGCCTCTGGAGCTGGGGCTCTTAGTGACACACACAGGTGACATCGTTGCACATGTACCATCACTTTGGAGGTGCAAATCCCAGGTGTCACAAAATGCACCTCCCTTCCTTCCTTGTGAAGGGTCCTGGTACTGAAAACCCTGAGAATGGGGAGGGCAAAGGAAATACAGATGAGCCAGAAGACTCCAGCAGAGACACCTTTCATGGTCCATGGGCAGCACTGTACAGAGTAYCTCACAGCCGGCAGTAGCTCTGGGGACCACAAAGAGACCACCTACAGCCCCCCAACTTTGTCTGACAACATGGACCATGTCTAAGGTGAGGGGAGCCAGGGACAATTCTGGTGACCTCCTGTCCRCATCTGCTGGGTCCTGACTCTCCCCACCATTTCAGAAAATAGCTAAAGCCCATGAATAAGGATACTACAACAGATGATGCAAATAAGCCTGCCTCTTCAGTTGTTCTGGTGTGAACACCAGTCTCCGCAGGGTTCAGTGAGAGGGTTTTCCTTCTCCGTGGCATTGCTCTGTGCTCACTGTCTGCATGCCCTCCGTAAAACCAGGTATATTCCAGCGTGAAAAACAAGCCTGTAGCCAGAGCTACCTCCTTCACTGAGGGGGAAGCAGTGAGAGAGCTCTGGCCCTCATCGCTACTGGCAGACAGGGTGTTGCTCTGAGTATCAAAATTCGGAATAAAAGCAAAATTAAAAGGTGGAAAAAAAGAAAAGGGGGAGAGAAAAAATGCCCATGATTGACTGGAGTGATAAAAATCAGTCCAGGTTAATGTGAAACTTGGCCTGCCTTTATGTCATGCTTGCTCAGAAATTCATCCTGGATTCWCTCCAGATCCAGCCCGGGTTTGTTTGAAGTGCAACCCAGTCCTGCCCAGGACTTGACCGGATTAATGTGGAACTGCACAAATTGGCCCTGGATCGCTCGGGTTTTGGCCCAGGTTCCACTTGAAAGCAACTCCGATCTCCGAGGACCTGGGGGAGGCGATTGGGGAGGGGGCAGCTCAGAGAGGAGGCATCAGGTTCACCTGCTGCTAGCCAAAATAATGAGCCCCATCCAGTTTTATTTTCATCCGAGCGGGTAACAGAGAGGATTTTTCTATTTTTTTTATTTTTTTTTTTATGGAGGATAAAGGGAAGGGAGTCGGTTTCAATCCCCACATGGCAAAATGATGACATACTCCTTTACAAGAAGTTAATTATTTTCACAAAGCCTCACATGCTTTCCATTGGCACTGCTCTGGGCTCTGCCCTTCTGCTCTTTGAATTGCCATACCTCCTTGATTAATTCTGTCACAAGAGCGAGCGCAGCTCCAAGCAGGGGAAGTTAAACCGGCTGGATTTCATAAACACTTTCGCAGGCTCACAAATCTTTCGCCGGAGCTCAAAGGGAAATTAATTTGTTACATAAATCTTAGGATAAACACCATGTTTGGGAGCCTTCCTGGTTTCGTTTTATGAAACAGGGCTGGGCAGAGTCACAGGTTGGTCTCGTGGGACAAAGGCTTGTTGTGGAAACCCATGAGCCGTTCTAATTGCATTAAAACACCTGCCTTCAAAAAAACATCAGAGCTGCAGGATCAAACACTTAAAATTTAGGAAATGCCAGAACTAAGGTTGCGGTGCAATAATGCTGGGCAAATAGGAATTATTTTTTGTTTGTTTGTTTGCTTGCCAAAGCTAAAAAAAAGATTAGCTTCAAATGAAAACAGATTATTTTTTTGACTGGGGAAAGAGATTGGAATCAATCCCTTGAAATGAAATGGATTAATAAGATTAAAAATAAAAGTCTTAGCGACTTCATTTGGGATCAGCTTGGAACAAAAATGAACATATTGCAGAGTTATCAAATCCTCTCAAATGATGTCTAGATTCAGCTTTGAAACAGAAGCATTGCTTCCTCCTGACATTTTCTGTCTGAAATGGCTGAAAAATCTTCAGAATTTTTATTTATCCAGYACGAGTCCCATGCCCCGTCTTCCATTCACTACCACGCACCCACACAGACTGCAGTTTCCAACCAATTTGCTATTTACATCCCAGAGACATTTGGTTTGAATTGCCGACATCTATCTTCTGTGCGCATATGCATCACAGCTTAACTGAGTAAGATGTATGCTCCTCTGGCCCAACATTTGGGGCTCATCACCTATTTTTTGCATAGGATGGACGGGGCTTGCTAGAGAAGAAACTGTCAAAAGTGTGCTGTCTTCTCCTTGTTTGCTGTTGTGACCCATATTTTTGTCACTGACCCATCCCTACTCTGAAGATTGAATAGTTTGTTTTTCCTGGCATCCCTGCAGCACTTGTTACACTGATGCCTGGGCACTTTCAAAACAGAAATCCATCATCGCAACGCTCAGGAGCAGACAGGATGCCACTGCAGCATCCTACAAAACCAATGTCAATACAGTGAGCCTGAGGGTACCTGCTAGCTTGCAGGGAAATCTACAGGTGCTTCAGGAGGGATTTCTCTCTCTGAAACTTGGATACCTTAAAATTAGCTGTCAAATCAGTCCTTACAGACTCCCTCTGCAATGTCAGCTATTCCAGAGGGCAATCATACCGTTTCCATGAGAAATATATCCTATGATGAGAAGAAAGACCTCACGACATGCCTATTTTCTCCGGTAACATGGTCAGAGCGGGCCCAGCTCAGACTCAGATGGCCAGCTTAGGGARGACAAATATCCTCCCGCAGGGTCTTTTATTTTAGAGCACTTAGCTCTGTGTCATGTTTTTTGATGTTCAGCTGCAGCTGTGAGCCCTAGGCACTTTTGYAGACCAGCCCCTATTCTTTCAGATTAGGCATTTGGATTTCTTAGCTGCCGTGGTTAAGTGCTTAAAATCAGGTGAAAGGATCAGGCAGAACTTAATGTCCATTTAACAACTGTCTGTGGTTGGAGGGCACAGATGTGGGAATATCCAGCATAASGCAGGATCATCTCTCCTTTTTCGGAAAGCTTTTCCCTTGTCCATCCACCCCTTCCATCTCCTGCAAGGAGAGGTGATGAGGTAACAGCCCCTTCCCTCCCCRAATGCCTAGTGTGATCAATATTTTCCAGGTGTCTACAGGGCACTCAGCACTTGAATCCATGGCTTTCCTGACCTTTGGGTATGCACAATAAGCCCTTCCATCTCCCACCTCCCTGTCCTGATCCCCAATAGAGACCTATAAAGACTTCCTTAAAGTGAGCCTCAGAGCTTAAATTCATAAGTCTATTAAGTATAACAAGAATATATGCATACATATATGTATATATGCACATTAATATCAGTTTAGGGCATGGTTTCATCATACCCTTGTTTCATATTGCCCCAGTCCACAGTAAGACCAGAGCCTCATTGCATTAAGAGATGTCAATATGTAGCCTAGAATCACAGAATAATTTAAATTTGAAAGAAGCCRTGGAGGTTATCTAATCCAACCCCTTGCTCAGAGCTGGACATGCTATCAATCAAAGATACCTCGGACAGCAGTTCTTGCTCCAAAGAGTCTATGTAGTGAAGACAAGAAGGAAAGCGAGTATCCTCCCCTATACACAGAGCAGAAACATGGGTGAACGTTACGATCTGCTTGCAGGTCCACTGCCCATCTGGAAGGGCAATGCCAATGCATCATCTTAGTTAGTTATAAAATTCTCCCTTTATCATGCAGGAGATACAAGGCCGGAACACAGTCACACTGCCTGCCTTTCATTACATAGGCAAGGACAGCTTAGTAGGTAAAAATTATATATTTTATTAGACCTAATAATATAGTTGGGAAAAAAAAGGTGAATTTACAGATACAAGAAGCCTTTTTCAGATCTGGAAAAGTAGCAAATGTCACAACTAAATTCAAGTTGACAGCTCGGATTAATGAGCTATGGATCCCTTAGACCATCTGACAGAAAAGATAGTACCTGCTCAGAAGAAGGGCAGGGAGCATGATGGAGAGAGGTGGCAGCTGGTTACCTTCCTTGGGGAAGGAAGACACGAGGAATTCATTGTGCATGGAGTAAAGACCATTTGATGGAGGAGGAAGGAGATTACATGTGAATTGCAAAGCTTTGTGTCCAGATTCTTCATGAGAAGATGTTTTACATCAAGGCCCAGGACAGAGGTCAGAGTCCATGCATTCTTGCATGATAAATGGTCCCTCAAAGGTCGTGGGTTGTTTCTGTCCCCTCTTGATGGAGTTGGCTCATTTTCCYGCCTGTCACCACACATGCTCCAAAGGTGCTCTGCCTTCAAATGGCTGTTCTGCCTCCCTTCAGACCACAGCCTTGTGCCATGTATATGGTCATTAGGACTTGGGATTTTGGCCCCATGCACTTCACAGTACCATTTCTCCAAATGACCAAGGCAGGAAGATTTAGGTGGTTCCACTCCTTTTTTGACATCGGTGGGAGCTGGTGACCTTTAGGGAGGTGTCTTCCCTACAACAGGACGTGATGGAGGTCATCAGAAAGCTTAGATCACTACTTGAAAGAAATTCACCCTCTTAGCAGGGGAATTTCCTTCCAGGCATGGGCTGCAAGGGCGATAAATATTTTTACAGCTACAGTACATTGAATGACTCCAACCGGAAGAGACCATGTGATCTTCTAAGCAGACCCAAACAAGCAAATAGTCATCTTTCTAGAGAACAAAAGGTCAAAGGAAGGCAGGTCTGTGAGATCTTAGCTTGGAAAAACAGACCCTTCATCATGAAAGAGACGGGGCAGCGCGCACTAAAACATCACATGCATTGGGCGGGAACGAGCCTTTCCGACACGAAAAGCGATGTTCTCTATCACATGGAAACAATAGCTCAGTCCCGTGTGAAGGCATCTGTTTCAGTTCATGGGAACTGGATTTTTCTCACTCTCCGTGGGTTCAACACATGAATGCTCYGGGGGTCTTTGGTTTTTTGCGTGTTTCTTTGCTGGTGAGAGCATCCTGCAACGCCCACACGGCTACCTACATTGCACACCTGAAAGGGATGCTCCAGCAGCAACCGGGATCCAGCCTTTGGTCTAGGAAGTCTTGAACCTCCTGTCACACCCCAGCTCTCCACACTCCCTTGTCTAGCTCTGGGAATTCTAGGTCCCCACCTGCTAGCAGATTTCTCCCTTCCCCAAGGGTCGTCCTTGAAATAAAACCTAAAACAGAGCAAAATGCTACACCTTGCAACGATTCCCCCATTTTTAGCAAGTTTAATAATAACATTTCCCGGCAATCATGTGAGCCATCTGGAACAAGAGACACCTCGTAACCAGAAAGCTGAGAACAGTTTGATTGTCTGTTTGCTATTAAACTTTTTTTTTTTTTTTTTGCTTTACAAGGAAGGGTGGGGATAGGAATGCTGTATTTATCAGCCTACTGATGGCCCTGGCTCGGATTGCTCGCCTCCCACATGCCTCACACTTCAGCAGACGGTGAAATGCCTCGATCATGTACCTGTTTCCTTTTGCAATGCCTTCAGCAGGGAAAGCATTATGACCTGGTGTTATCTTGGACACACACAACTAGTGGCATGTCTGGCGTCCCCACAAGAGTAGCTGCTACCAGTGACGGCAGTGACACACTTGATGTCCCCCCACTCCACCAGCAAGGAGGATATGGCTTGGCTGAACCAGATTTCAGGAGCTACAGCTGTCTCCTTTCTTCCCACCACTGGGATTTAAGCGCACCAAGCCGCCCTTCATCCAGGACATCCACATGATGTAATGAAGCCCATGAGCTGAGCTCATGAGAAAAAATATGTCAAGCACCACAGTCTGGCATCCTTCTTTATCAGAGGGCAGCAGAAAGATCTTCTCCCCAGAGGTGTGTGATGAGGGAGAGGAGTGTAGGCGAGGAGAGAAATAAAGCCCATGAAGTTGGCTGATCTCCATTTCCCTCCGTGTGTACGCACGGCAACCTGCTAATTCTGGAAGAGGTTACACAAAGGTGCCGGGTTTCTGTCCTGCCATGACATCTTCACCTCTCCTGGCTCTGGATTCGTCCCACCCATTACACACCCACCAGACAAGACGAGGTCAGAGCGGCCCTTAGGAGAGCAGAGCAGTTGGTTCACACAGTGGTTGARAGTACATTCAGAGGGCAGCTGACTGCTAAACTGTGTCAGCTCAAGATATGCTAAAGCATCCTTCATTACAGGGAATAAACCTCCCTAGATATTCAGTCTTGGTGGAATACCTTTTTTCTGGATCCAAGCAAGACCTTGACAGCCTCCTTCCAGGCACGTTSCACCACCACCCAAAAAAGAAAAAGAAAAATATATGTCCAAAGGAGCTCTGGAGACGGGTCCCTAGCTGGATATAGCAATGCAATTCCAGCCTGTGTTTGTAAARTCAGTGGTGTTTGTAAAGCAAACGCTAACCACATGGTTCAAGGAGAGCGTAATGAACTCATTCATGTAGTAAAGCCGCCCATCGGGACAGATAAATGTCAACACCAGCYAGAGAAACAAAGACACAGGAGTTAACGAAAGAACCTACATCTGGGTCGTAACTCTGATTGTGGGCACCATCGTCCCATCTCCARCAAAGCTTGCAGGCTTCTCTGCTGGACGTTTTCCCTCTGGGCTGGGACTCTCCGGCCATCCCAAAGGTATGTATTGGCTTCCTGCGCTTGCCGCAACCCTTCTGCTCATCCCAGGTTTAAGYATTTAGACTGTGCTCTGTTTTGTTTTCTTCTGGAAGGAGGTGAAGAGAAAAGAGGAGGAGAGATTAGCATACCCATTGTGAAATATTGAGATATTAACTCAAAAGCAACACCAGTGAGGGAGCCAGATGAAAGAAAGAGAGRAGGAACTGTATTATTACAACGCACAAGATGCTTTGGCCCCGCAGGAAAGCGGAGTAATGACATCACATCCCATGAATTCCTTCTTGCTGATTATTTATTTGCAAACACATTTTCTGGCCAAGATAAAGCTGGGTGACAAATGGAATCAATACTCTGACCCCAAATGACTCAGAAATATGTGGGTAAAAATACAGCTACATTTAAAAACAACTGCATTTATTTTGGGAGAGTGGCYGTCACGTTGAGCAGCACTGAGGGTTTCACGACACAGACGAGCAGAGCAGCCATGTGTTAATAATAACCATTAACTCTGTAGAGCTTTGTTCGGTCCACAGAGTGGCCCAAGGAAGACATGTAGCATGTGAGAGACCATGCAACCGAGGCACAGAGTGGGAAAACAGTTTGCCCAAGACCACACAGTCTGGAAATAGTGACTCCTCTGCCCTTCAGGGCAGGTGGTTGACTTTGCCGAAGCAGAATTCAACCAGTAGTGATTGCTTATGAAAATCCCATTTTTAATTAAAAGCAGGCACAAATTTGCTGTTGATATTTTTATTAGCTGTGTTGTTCCAGCCGTGATGATCCAGAAATACAGTGCATRGCAAGCTTTAAGCAGCAAGGTAATTTCTTTTATTAGACAAAAGTCAGGTAAGCTTTCCTGCCTGTGAATGTTTCTCTCCACGCCGGTGAAAAATCCCATGGAACATACCTATTTCGACCAAAACTGGCTTTTGTTTCTTTTCCACCAGAAACTTCRCAAGTGCAATCTTCTCATCAATGCAGCTGGAAACCAAAAAAATTTTTAGCCAAAAGCGGAGGAAAAAAGAGACCAGGGGAGGGGGGGAAAGGAGAAGGTCTAATTGACAAGTTGAAATTTTCCGCTAAGCGTCTTGCCAAAGAGGAATGTTTCATTTCTGTTTAAAAGCCTTCCAAGCTGGTCTGCTCTTAATATACACAGCTTGTAGTGTGCCCCACAGAACTAATTGTTATGCCAGTGCTCCTCTTCTCGCAACATCTGCTCGCAATGGCCCAGCTGCGTCAAGAAGCTGTGAGGCTCATCTTTTCGGAAACCTATCCTGCAGCATGCATTTTCCTGGTTGTGACATATGCCAGCTGGGAGGCAGGGACCGGTGGCAGAGACACAGGACAGAGAGGAGGAAGCTCTGATGATCCATACCACCTTTCTCTGAAGGGTTGTGAGAATTGATTGCAACTTGTGAAGGTCCAAGYGGAGCAGGAGAACAAGCTCAGGTCAAGAATCATTGACTCATTGGAGCTCTCTTGGTGATTAATTTGTCTGGGGATGATGCTCCAGCCTTCACAGCGTCTTTCTTCTCTGTTAAAACCATATTCTTGAAAGATACTACAACTAGGATAGGCATTTCAGCTTTCCTTCACTATCAAACGAGTCCTTCAAGGTCATTYAGACCAGCCTACTTGGAAGCCCATTCAGTAAACTGTGTGTCCTTCCAGAAGCTCTCTAAATAACAAATTGAGTCGAGATTTGCGCTCACCCATTATCCGTGTTGTTTATACAGGTGGTCATTGTCAGGCATAGGGTTAGCTTGAACCCTCTGGCAGGGAGGGAGCAAGAACTCACTCATCACCTTGCCAAAAGTTCTCCGAAAAAGCTCAGTGCAGCCAGGATGAGTCAGTTACAGGAGGAACTCACCCTGCCACATCCTAGTCCGTGACCTGAGCACATCATGGACACCCCAGAATGGATTCAGCTCCAAATGTCTCCAGTGTAGATGCTAAGTGCATAGCTCCCATGGAGAGAAGCAGTAAATGTTAGGGGTTAATTCATATGTCCTACTTGAAGCGCCTGTGCTGGGTTGAACGAAATCACACCCTTGGCTTCATTAAATTTGTTGATTAAATGTCACTAAAGGGATTCCAGGGTGGCTCGCTCAGGCAGAGGCGTCTGTCTTGTCAACATCCAGCTTTAGTGAGGATGGCTCCCACCCATTGTGTGTGATCTACGGGGCCGGCAGTGCAGGCAGAAAGCATATAGACTGCAGGACTCGGCAAGCCTATACTCACTCTCCAGCCTGCTGTTTACTTTGTGGTGTAGACATTCCTCCCATCTGGCATTTGAGAGGAGGAGGGGGCGTCGAGACGGGGAAAGCAGAGCAGTCCCGGGCACCACCCATGGGGTCCCGTTCCAACAGTATGCGGAGTCTGTCACGCAGGAGGCAATCGCCAGCCTCAGTTATCACTCACACACACTCATCACTTCTCATCTTTGCAAGTCGTAGAGCACCAAGTAGGGAACACATCTTGCCTCCAAATTTTTTGTGTTAGAACCAGGGTACATCACATCCAATGCAGATGTCTTTCCAGAAATGAAAATCCGCTGTGGTTGGAGGACTCTGCTCCTCTCTTGCAGCCTGCGTCTATTATCAGATTCAAATTCCTCTCCTTTATTGTCGGTTTTGGATGCAAGCAGGATCTGAGATCAAATGCAAAGGGTCTAGAACTGTGTTTTTCCCTGTTCCACTAATTTCTTTGTGTTTGGCAAAGGCAATTGGCAAGGTCACTCACACAGATGGTATCAGAGTTGTCCCATTCAAAATACTGCGCCTTAAAAAGAGGGACAGGGACGAACAGGTACCACAGCCATGTCCCAGTGACGCAGGCATTGTCATGGACCTTCCAGTCCTGCACCTGCTCATTTGTAATTATCCAAATCCAACCAGGAAAGATTAACCAAACAAGCTACGTTAAATTCAGTACAGTTAAAGACACTGATTRACAACTCTTGAATAAGCACTAATAGGATGTTTCGGGCAGGTCATCTCTTATAAAGACTAATCATGGTTCCTCTTCTTCCATGTGCTTTTTTATGTTCCCCTGCCTTCAGTTGGCCCAGTCAGAAGATTCGCACCTGAACTATTGGTCTGGTTCCCTTTTCTGCCAGAGCTTGCCCACATGGCTTCAGACAAGTCTTTGAGCACTCATTTTTCAATTACAGGTACCTAAAGAGTCGGATGCATGTCTACTGGGGTCACCACACGCTTAAGTGGTTTCATTCCTTTCTTCTTTCTCCTCTGGCTGAGTTTAGGTAACTTCAGTTATCTAAACATTAAGGGTGAAACCACTGTAGTCGAGGAGATTTTCAAAATGTAGATGCTTCCAGCTGACCTTGTTTAAACTCCCTTTTTGGTAAGTAGATAGCAGAAGAACTTTTCAGAGTTCATCTCATGCTAAAACCTAAAGCAAGTGCTTGCAGAGTATAATGTTAGGTGGGAAGGGTCTCATCTTAGGCTTCTGAGCTAAGCTACCCATGTCATAGAATCATAGAATCATAGAATCATTAAGGTTGGAAAAGACCTTTAAGATCATCGAGTCCAACCATCAACCCAGCACCCATGCCCACTAAACCATGTCCCGAAGCACCTCATCCACACGTTTTTTGAACACCTCCAGGGATGGTGACTCCACCACTTCCCTGGGCAGCCTGTTCCAATGCCTGACTACCCTTTCAGTGAAAAAATTTTTCCTAATMTCCAATCTAAACCTCCCCTGGCRCAACTTGAGGCCATTTCYTCTCGTCCTATCRCTTGTTACTTGGGAGAAGAGACCAGCACCCATCTCTCTACAGCCTCCTTTCAGACAGTTGTAGAGAGCGATAAGGTCTCCCCTCAGCCTCCTCTTCTCTAGGCTAAACAMCCCCAGCTCCCTCAGCCGCCCTCCACAGAGAGGAGAGGTCTTCCCAGAAGATGAGTCATCTCAGTGTCATTTGGCACCTTGTGCAAGCAGGGACAAACCTGAAGATACATGTCAACTCAGGGATGCCGTGAGCTGCAGACTGCTGGGAGGAGGAGAGGCTCTGAGATGGTCCCCAAGCATCTGCCCTGATCTCTGATCTTCCCACGGCATCTGCTGGTGACCAGGCCATGGAAGATCCTGGCCAAAGGAGCATTTGGCCTGACTTGGTGCAAACCCTTTCAGCTCCCTGAAACAGAGAGGTGCCTCTTCTGGCGTTGGCTGGAGAATGAACCTGCTCAGGCTGCACACCCAGCTTTTAGCTGGGGAAAYGGGAGAGCTTAGCTATTACAGGCAGCTGATGGGTGTCACAGCTACACATTTTTTCAACATTTGTTGCCATTTGTGGGAGATATTTGAGATTTCTGCATGGAATATAGAAAAAAAATAAAAAAGGAAAAAGAAGAAAGAAGAAAGGGAAAAGAGAAAAAGGAAAAAGAAGAAAGAAGAAAGGGAAAAGAAAAAAGGAAAAAGAAAAGAGAAAAAGGAAAAAAGAAAAAAGAAAAAAAAAGAAAAAAGAAAAATCTCCACCACCTTAGATCCACAGGCAAAAACAAGACTGCATTTAGTCTACCATTCAAAGAATAGCAGCAGGGAGAGAGAGGGAGGAAACAAGACCTATTTGGGAACCATGAGGGGCTTTTAAAACCCCATGGCTCCCTACTAGAGTTTGGCTTTCAGGAGGATGCATGTTTTGCCCTTCTCATTGTTAGCAGCAGCACCACACATTTTCCACAGATGTTCGTGCCGAACCATGGAAGAGCTTTGACAAAGACTATTGCTTGTCTGACACAGTCAGGGAAATCTCCCCTTGACAGATTAATTGACTCAGTGATTGATAGGAGAAGAAAACACAGTCAAAGAACAAAGGCAAAAAAAGATTGGCTGGCCTGCGTGAATCAGCCCGACGGATTGTTTATTCCAAGTTTAAATGTGGCAAAATCTGCCTCAATCTGCTTGCTCTCAAAACCCAGCATTGATATAATCTTTGCAACTGCCTGTATCAAACCACCACATGTCCAAAATAACCTGGAGACCAGTCCAAGCCCACTTCCCGTTGAGACACAGACCAAGTCCTTTCAGGTTTTGCCAGACTATAATACTATATAATTTCCCATAGCTGTAATAATAATAATCCAGCATCRGAGCAGGGTCTCTGCGGATTGCTACTCTTGAAGCTACAGCATCTTCAAAAATCATGCTAATGTGAGGGGAGATGGACCCTGCTCTACCAACCCGCCAGCCAGACTCCTGATGGGCTTGTCACGTCAGAGATTCAAGATAATTCGATTATATGAGCTGATTTTAATCTGATAAACTCCCTAATTTCCCCCTGGAAAGCATCCTTAAGAACATGGACATACCACACATTGACACACCCCCCYGCCCTGCCAGCTCAAATACCAGAGAAATAAGGATTTTTATGACATTACCACAAAAGTAATAGGAAGTTACTCAGCTCAGTGCCTAACAGGATTGAGCCCTCTCCACAGGACAAGGAATTAAATCATGAGTGACCACAGACAGACCTTTGCACTGCCTGCCAGGAAAGACTTTCCTGATTTATTTYTTGGTGGTGGTGATTTATTTTGTACTTTTTTCCTCCCCAGAAACAGGTCACTATTTGACTCAAACACATGAATCACCACCAGAGTGCATTTTTGGGGTGAGAAAGTGATTACCCTAAGATGATCCAGCAAAATCTGATATGTAAATCCCACCCTCATCCATAATTAGCCCATCTGCCTCTACAGAGTTCAGGAACTTGAATGATTGTGAAAAGGTAATTACCCTCTGGCCACTCAACTTGGTCTCCTTTGTAAAGGGTGGAGAAACACTGATCATTTCCATTTCAGCAGCATTTCTGCATCTGATCAAGCTGTCATTTTTAGTGATATTTCGCTACTTTCTCCTAAGCTAGCTGCATGCTCTGGAAAAAAAGTGACATTAATAACAATAATGTGGCACCAAAGCAACATGGTGGTGTCTCTTCATGCCTTCAGCTTCTGTAACGCAGTCACTTTTCACTATCCTGGCAAACAACACTTGAAGACCTCACCACCAGATTTTTTTTTTCCTCTCTGCTTGTTTGAAGAGTGGACATTCCCCAGCCTCAGTGCCTCCTTTGAGTAATCAGAACTGTTGATATCCAAACTGACATTTCATTTATCTGGGGTTTTTTTCGAGACTTTAAAGTCAATGTGATGCAGGTATGTTGCCTGGTGCTACAAAGAAGCTTCTCCCTGATGAAGTCACTGATAATTACTCTGAGCGGATTTGGTGGTGCCTACACTGGTGATATCTGAGACCAGATAGACTTATGGGACAGGGAGAGGTTACGAAGGAGTTGAAGCTCTTTGTGTGAGTGTTGATTGAAGCTCTGGGCTCAAATACTAGGATTCCACATTTTGCGTCCGCCAGCAGAAACAAATTGTTAGAAAGATTCCTGCACTCTTCTGACCCAACCATGGCTTGGGAAAGGGAAGCTATCCAAGAGGTTTTAGCCCACTCCTCCCTTCCACAAGCCTTTCACAGAGCATGGGAGTCCATGTCAGGCAAGGCACTTCTTCTTCATGCCACATTACAAAGGACCASGATGGAAATGTGTGGCCAATACTGGTGGTGGAAAGCAGCCTCTGGAGATCCTGGCCATACCTCCTTGGTGCCATGGCAATAAATGGCAGTCATTTGGCAGTCATTTAGAAGAAGCAGCAGATGAAGGAAGCAAACCCAAGACAGAGAGCASCATGTCCCTCAGCTGTGCCTATACAACCAAGCTATAAACCAGGTCAGGGACCAGTCTGTCACTTCACCCTGAGGTGACGCGCCATGAGGTCCCACCAGCATATCAGCACAGCCGAAGGACTAATGTTTGCAAGGTAGAACGAAGAGCATCAGGAATGAAAGCCTGGAAGAAGAATACAGGTTCGTGGAGGATCCCTCAAACCAACATTTCATATCACTGACTTCAAATACAGGCTCTCTCTGCTGCCAGTTTGTTTTTTTCTCAAGACCTGCATAGTTGTTTCTGCTGATTTTTTTAATGATTATTATTAAAATGAACTTTTTAACAAACATTTTCCCTTTTAAAGGAAATTCCACATTTTCCAACAAGAAGATTGTAAAGCAAACGAAACAATTGTTCTGCTGGACAAACACTTTCCCTGTCTTCTGACAGTGTAAGAAAATGAAAACATTCTTCTCCAAACACATTTGGCGGAAGGGGGACTTGGGGTTAAATTCTCTTCCAAAATTCATGAGCACGCTTTAAGAAAGCCCAAAAGATTTCATGAAAAAAAATGCTAAATTATATGAAAAAAGGCATTCCTTTTAAACTGCTTCAGGAAATAAGCTTATCTTTCTTAGAGCAGATTTTGCTAGTTAGCAGCTGAGTGGCTAATATTTCTGTCATCACTGCAATGGTTTTAGGGAAAATGTCTGTGTCAAATTATGAATTTAATTTTACTTTATGAACATTGTTCATGACTGCAGCCTTCCTTCTGGAGCAGAAGYCTCCATTTTGTAGCCAAGGAGAGTGATAAAAACCCCATACTTATTTCCAGAAATAGATTACATTGAAGCATTTGACACTTTTACTGAAACCAAGCAGAGGAGATTAACTGTGAAACTTAGACAGAAATTCAAGGAATAAAGCATAYGAGCACTGCATAGGAAAACTTGCATTTTGATTTAAAAAAAAAAAAAACTTTGGCATGGACTTAAATGACAAGTTTTAGACAAATAAAAGTCCACTAGAAAAGATGGAGGCAAAGATGTGGGAGAAAGCCCTGGAGAGAGATTCCTGGAAAACTAAGAACTAGATGCTGAAGTAATTATAACTTGCAAACAACGTCTTCACACGGGCTTCCTTGTTCCTGCAAATTGGGCGGCATCACGGTGTGATAAACAATGGACAGATCTCAAAATACTCCAAAAAGGGAGAAGGAAAAAAAAGGAGATGAAACTAAGTGTGTGCACTTAAGTACAAAACCCACATGCAAAGGCTACCAACACAACCCAAGAGAGTACCCAATGCTGTCGAGGTGACAATGATACCAGCAGACATTAGGACACGGGCAAACACAGTATTGGTGCTTATGTCCTCCACAGYTTCATTTATCGAAGGTTTTTTAAAATGGATTGGTTTAACTTCTGCCAGAAGTTATTTAGGTGGAGCTGGTCCTTGGGACCATGGATGGATGACCCAATTTCTCAAGGATCCTCCCAGCCCCATTTCAGTGGTTACTTCTCCAGGGAAACACCAGGTAGAGYGAATGAGCAGACTCCAGTATAAAAGCAAACGGGACATTTGAGCCTGTACCCTTCTTCCCTAATTTTGAATTAATTTTTAATTAATTTAATTAATTATTTAACAGTGGAGAATAATAGTCTTAGCCAGTCCTTTAGGCTCTCTCAGTAGTCCTGGGTGGAGACCAACAGATAAAAGCACTATTCCCCTGTGTTTCTTAGACAACTCTTGTGGGACCCGGATGGTTAGAGAGCAGGCATCTCTTTCAGACCTCCAGACTCAAGGAAGCGATGTTGGTGCCTCCAGATGGTGAATCAACCAGTTGAGGACAGATGTTTATGATGGTCTTTTAAGAGAAATGAGTGACACTTATTAGGAGGTTATGTTTATATGTTTGCAATTGCCTTTCTTATTACCATTGATCATGAATTAGCGTTATTAAAGTGTAGCCATCATGGGATCAGTGTATGATGATTTGCCTTTGAGTCTCTCCTCTTAGAGGCTGGGTGCGACACCGACAGCTCAAACCGTGGATGAATCACGCATTTTGACTTCGAATTATTTCTGACCTGTGCAGGGGGTGCACGGAAAAGAGGATGAGAGACAAGGGCAGAAAAGAAACGTTTTACACAGGGGAAGAAAATGAACGTGCAAAGACATGGTGAAGAGTGAGGCAGATTTCCACCTGCTGCCCTGCAAACTCCGTCAAGTCCTGGAGGCTGCCTGAAGAGAAGTAGCTTTGCCTTGACTTGACAATGAGGCTACGCAGCATCTCCTAAATTGCATCGAATACCCAGAATCATTTTCATGTGCTACTCAGTATAAGCCTGTTTCTGATTATAGTAAGGAGAAATGAATTGTTGCAATGCTAGTGGGAGAAAGAGGGGAATGGATGGGAGTGATTCGACTAGCGGGAATTGTGCTAATGGCGGGGAAACATCAGCTGGTGTGTTTAATGCATCTTCTCGTTTAATGGGACTGGAGGTAATAGAGAACAAGAGCGGGTTCAAATAATATAATTTTGAAAGGTAATGGGAACAATAATGTTATTATCAATGAGGTCTAAAATGGCACAGTGTTGTTAAGGGAATCTGAAATGCAAGTTGCAATCTTTCATATCTCAGTTCACCATGACAGTTTATTTGAAGGCTAACAATTACAGGCTTCCGTTGCTCATCAGTTATAATAACAGGCAGATCTTGTGCAAATTTGTGGTGGGCAGAGCACATTCCAAACCGCGGTCAGAAATGCAGCTAAGAGTTTTTGTTTCCTTTTAACTTTCCAAAAGATAAGAACAAGTGATAGGAATAAGATAAAGACCCAGAATGGGTGTGAATTAAGGGCATATATTTACTCTGACTGTGAACCACCTCTCTAATGCATGTAAATAAGAACTTAATCCCCATTTAAAACTGGATTCGGTACACTACTGAGTGTACAACCAATAATCTACTGASTAGTATTGGTGAAGTGTCTGGAGACAGCTCCATGTAAATGCAAAATTAARCAGACACACAAATTTCCATAACTAAATACTGTCTTTACAGGGCTGACAAACATTTTCACAAGCATCAGCAATCCTGCAAATATTTGCAAGCCACGAAGAGCAAATCACCATATAATGTGTCTGAGTCAGTTCATCAGGATTATATATTTGTAATTCTGCTTTTGCACCATTCCAACAGCTCTGCTGTTTGACACCTAGTTTTCATAAAGGTAAAGCCATGAATCAGCAGAATTAATACAAGCAGTGATCATGGATCACTAGACGTGTGTTAATTTGTCAACCAGCAACAACTTTGTTATGTGTGTCCAAACCCTAAAAAACAGGTATTTGAAACAGACTCTAGAAAATTTCCCAGGGGAACTCAGCAAGCTATATATAATCTTTGTAAAGCTTTTCTGGGGCTATGGAGTAGCACCTGTCACAAAGAGACCTCTTCAAATTGTGGAAATATTTTGAAGAGCATCCCCATAAACCTGAAGCTAGTTCGTCATCTGCTAAAACCCCGTACAAGTCCATTGGCTTCCAAGGARCATCTGCAGTTTCTCATAAAGGAAGATGCCCATGGCTGTTCCACTTGCACTCCTAAATTGGATCTACCCAGTTCAKAAATGAGAAGTTGATGGACCTCTCCATAGGGTCCTGAGTGGCGAGGAACCAGCTGGAGATTATTAGTGACTGGTGCTGGCTCTCTGCTTCTCTGTGGATGTCCAGACCACTCATGAATCAGATTTACCAAGCACAGATGAGTAGGCAACAACTATTAAGGCCGAAAAAGGTGGCTGACCAGGCTGAAACAGTGTTCTGTACACCCAGCCATCAAAAGTTGCTTGWTAAGCAGCAGAGATGTTCATCAGCCCACATGTGGAAGACAACTAGAGGCAGTTCCAGAGACAACAGGAACTTCTCAAGGATAAGTCTTTCCAACCCAAGTTAAGTGGCAAAGGGTGAGATTTCACAACACAGCCCAGCCAAATCTAACAACGCACCAAAGCCAAAGGCATGGTCCCTCTCTCCACCTTCCCCTTCTCCAATCGATTCCTTATGCTGGATCTAGCAATCATGCAATCAAAAAGGAGTCAGCTCAGGTAGCTGATTTGGAAGAAAATTAAAGAACAAAGAGAAAGAAAAGTTGTCCACCAAGTCAACCAGACGAACTTATTCAGCCCATGGACATGCTAATGTTAACTCCAGCGCATGGGCTGGGAAGTACATAACTGGAAACAGAAGGAGGCAATCATCCCTTCACCCGTCAACTAACTTAGGCATAGCTGTCAACCAAAACCACATGTTTTGTTAGGTAAGATGAGCTGCCCAGGTACTCTGTCAGACATGGAAGTGTATGACTAAGTGAAATAGGACATTGGAATTTGGGAATCCCAGAAAGAGGAAAAGATGTATTTCCAGAAGAGTTTTGAAATGGGGTGAAGACCACAGGAGRTGGACAGATAAAAGTAACTGCTTAAGCAGACAAAAGCTGTCGAAGGGAACATGCCTTCATCGGCTGGGCAGAACCGCAGTCACTGCCAGGCGAGAGGAAAGGAAAATACCACCTACGTGTCCTAGCAACATTCYCATTGCTGCACAGAAATCCTCCAACAGCCAAATCAGAGCTGTGGCTTTTGTACGTCGTGCAACATTTTTCACCAAAAYGAATAGATCAATAGAGGAGCATCCTACATTACTGCAAAACGACATCTCTGTATGGGCAGGAGGGGACTAAAAGAGGTCACAGCRATGTCCCACAGCTGAGGCTCTTCCCCCAAATATGTGTACAGGCATAGCACTCTTGTATTCCAGTTCCTTCTGCATTCCCACATCCTACTTCTCTAACTGCATTTCAGAGAGGAAATCCTATGGATAGGAATAAAATAATCAAAATAACACAAAGCCTGTTTTGGGGGGAGGAGAGGTGGTCGCCATGTTCAGCGGCTCTTGGAAGGTAATCAATCATGTCCTTACACAGGGACTTTATGTAGCAAACCTTATTTACAGATATGAGCCATTTAATAGAGCTCAATAACAATTTATGCGTTGGGAGCTACGGAGAAGCCAACAGCATCTTCTGGAAACTTTGATGATATTATTTTAGGGTCTATTCTRCATCTCTCTGAAAGCTGGGTCTGGGGGATTTTACAGGGGGTTTTTATTTGTTTTTATTATTTTTATTGGTCTTTATCACTATAGGATCTTTCCCTAAAGAAGCATTGTGTGCTCATTCTACCCTTTCTCAAGCTAGGAAAGTAAATCGTCATGAGGACGGGGTTCACTTTACCCTGTGTGAGCCGTCTCTATGACAAACCCCATCTTTGTTAGTTAAGGGGGTCCCTCCAGAGCCAGTGGGCAGGTGAAGAGGCACAATGCACTTCAGTAGGAGCAACCATTACCCATCCAAGGTTTGCTCCAAGACGAGCTGTGGGAAGAAGATGCTTAGGAGGAGGATTATACCCTAGAAAGCCTGTCCTTTCTGGGAKGTCTTGAATAAACAGGGCAGATAAAGGGTGGGTGGGGGAAAGAAGAGCAAACAGGACTCAGCTCTCGTCACTGCAGTCATCCACATTGCTGCAAACACATCCCAGCATTTCTTTGTAGAGACACTGGCACTGCTGAGATGCAATCTGTCCAAACCATTTTACACTTCTGCTCTAGGATGAAACAAAACCCACTCCAGACTGTGGAGGGGACACAAGCTGACAGACATCTGCTTTATAAATATTTCTGTTTCAGTGARATGAAGCTCACTGGGGATTTTCCCATGGTCAGGCAAGCTGTGCCAGTGGAGACCTATATATCCAGAGGTAATGAGAGATAGTTGGATTATGGGTGGCCTTTCTTCACTGCAGTCTCTTGCTCTCAGTGCATGGATATGGTACTGGGGACATTATAATCCTACCGTGAGTGATGGCATGAAGAGGGAGAAGAAGCAAAACCAGACTCTTTCCAGGGAATTTCCCGTGAGATGCAGGTGCAGTGGCATGGGGCGGGAGGAGATAAACAAGCTGGTGTCACTCTGAGTACATGTTCCTTGGCAGGTTTAAAAAAACAGCTGAGGGATTTGCAAAGTGAAATCTCATCTAGAAGCACGCACAGAGAAAAAATTAACAGGGTATCCCCGTGACGTCATTTCGAACAACCATTTTCCTGGCTGAGACAGAGGCAGACAATTCCCTGAGTCCAAGTCTGCACGTGAAACCTCACTGAAGCATCTGCTGTTATTCCTTTGCTCTCTTATCCTTCCCTCTATTACGGCAGCTTTGCCCAGGTCCTATAAACATCCAGGCGGCAATCAATGAGGTGTGAATATTTAGCTTATAAAGTTGCTCAAATGTGAAGGATATCCATTCAAAGAGGTTGGGAAAGCAGCAGTGGAAAGTTATTTCCAGGCTTACTGTCACTGCGCTGCTGCTCTTTTGGATGCTCCTGAACTGCATCGATGCACCCAATTAGTCAAAGAAGTCGTGTCTGGGCTCTGAACTGAAGGCCCATCAGACTCACTGCGCTGGGCATGAACCCATGTGCTTGGAAAGCAAAAATTATATTCATCACTGGATTTTCCTCCGTGCACTTGGAAGTGCTTCACATACCACTAGCAGTTTGGAAACCTCTGGCTCTACTCAGCCTGAACCAGGATGTCAAGCTGCCCGGGGCCATGTCTGCACTAGTAAATGAGATGTACGGCGCAATCTTTGGTCCTGTATGCCCTCCATCACAGCCATCAACTGGTACAACAGATCCTGCACCCCCATTATTACTCCATTTTCAAGCTCAGAGCATGGTGGCCACAGGCTGACTGCCCACTGGAAGTTGTTCTTCACCCACGTGAAACTCCAAACCATGTCTGGGAGTTGCCTGGGAAAACTGTACTTGACCTGAGCYAAAACCAAAACAGATGCTGCTGTGGCAGTTTAGCCATATAGATAGTTGTGGCCCGGATGGCAAGTGATGTGGAATGGCTGACACCGATACAGCCAAACTCTCTTTTCCCCAAAAAAAGGCTGGCTTCCTCTACATAGCATAGGAGAGGATGTTCTTGGYACATGCTATATCCTTCTCCATACGCAGGCAATTAATGGGGCATGTCTAGGAGATCACAAGTTGGCATGGGTCAAAGCATGCTAATTATTAAACAGCATCAATAGACAAGTTCCAGTTCTTGAGCCTTGGTTTCATCTAGTTTACAAGTATTTGCTAGAAGCTGTTGCTACCAAAAGATTTTATACTTCATTATGTGAACAGTCCTAGTGAATTCCCCAGGGCTTCTTACAGAGTCTAAAGCCAAAGAAGTCAACAAATGCCAAAGAAAGACTTTGCTCATGATGCGTTGCGTTGTGTTTTGAGTTTTCTGTCTAGGCTGTTTGGAGTGGGAAACCTCCAGTTAGAGAAAAAAAATAAATAAAATTTTGAAATATTACCATGTTTTGCAAAAGCAGAGGGGAGAGAAAGAGGGGAGAGGAAGGTTATGATATGTTGCCACTGAAGCGGTGAATTTTGGGATACATCTCCAGCCCTGTCCCCAAAATCAGATCAGCGCTACTAACAAGGATAAAACTGGTAGTAGGAAGAAAATTAACATCGGCATCCACAAATGGAGGCTGGATCTAGAAAGAACAGGATTCCTCCTGGGCAGTTTTAGCCATCAAAAGGCATCTTGTCTAAGCTTWTTGTCTAGCGTCTCTCCAAGAATGAGAAATCGCCTTCAGAAGACAATCCAGGCCATCTTTACTGCACACCAATCTTAGGGCAGAACAAGCCACCCTCTGCAGTCCCTGATCTCTCCCTATTGACTTTAGAGGGAGCCTAAAGAGCTGCTGTTGACTGAATGCCCCATATTTAGGCAGCTGCAGTTAATGGAGATAAATCCCACCCATAGAGACCAACCAGCTCGTTCCTTCTCCAGGGTGTCTCACCACTTCTGTTGAGCCCTCTCTCTGTTGCATCCCAGTCACAGACGTAACCCAACATCTCAGCTGGAGGCTGCTCCTTGCTGGAGAACCATAGAATAGCAGGCCACAGGGGGTTGGCATGTGGATGCCAAAGCCTGCAGTGCCATGAGATCACTCCGGAGGGCAAAGCGGGTCAGGCCATGGATGGTCTGAACCATCCAAAATCTGAATCTAGCATTTTCCATTGCTCCCTTGGCTGAGCCTGCAGAGTCTGAAGACRGGAGGGGAAAGGTGGAATAACCCAGCAGCTGGTCCATCACCCCACACAGCTCAGCCCAAGCCCCATGGGAGGAACTGGAAGGGATTCCCAGGGCAGGATGGCTCCCTTTGGATGAGGGCTGCTTCTCAGAATTCCTGAAAGACAAGGAGAGAGGGGGAAGGACTTAAATGAAAGCTTGATCCTGTCTGCACCTAGGACTAAATATGTGCTGTTCTTGGCCGTAGCTGTTCTCGAGCTGTCAGCATCCTGACAAGGCAYCTCTGTAACCTCTGGGACGATGCAACCCTGAAGAGTACGTTTATGATATTCGGGCTATATGTACATCTGCTTTTACTCGCATCAAGGAGCCTTTATGCCAGCCTGGGCTGAGGAAGGTGGGAAGGTTAGCCTGTATYGAAGCAACAAGCCCCATTTGAAATGGTGCCCGTCTCATCTCACCCAGGACTGCAGACAATTACACAGGCTCCTTGCAAACCGTTCCTGCAACCTTTTGCTCTTGGCAGCAGAGGTCTGACTATGTTGGCAGCGGGAACACATTCTGTTCCCCTATCTTCAGAGACGAACATTTCCAAGGTAAAGTCAAATCCGAGGGGAAGCGTGGTTCCTCGAGCCGCAGAATGAGCCAGTCAGTTTGGGGCAGACAAAGTTCTTCTATAGGGAAAGGCTTCATTTTTCTGGCAAAAATTCCTGCAGCACTTTACCATCCCGCGCCTTTGGAAAGCCGGTGAACATGAGTGCGCAATTAGCAGAGGACAGGGGAGAGAAGAGGCCCAGAAAGATGTTCCCAGGAGCTATAGGACTTGACGAAGGCTGGGAGCTCTGGGAGGTTTCAGGAGTGTTCTCTGCTTCAGGAACAGCTGGTTGGCCTTATTGAAATTACAGTTTATATTGGGGGAGCACCTAGAGTCCCACAGCAAGATAAGGAGTTGGAAGGAAAAGGGGARCACATTGCATGAGCCCACAGGTATTTGAGGTCTGATGCAAGGAAAGCAGAGGAAGAATTTTTGTCCTCTCTATACAGATTTGGAAATTAAAGTCCAGAGAGGGATTAAGCTATTTCCCTGGTGGGTAATGATYGCAAATTGAATCCCCATTACCTGAAACTTTGTTCAGTGCCATTATCAGAAATCCTATTTCCTTCCCATCTATGGCTGTTAAAAGAGGAAAAAGATGAATGCAACATGAATCTCACACCGAAGGCAAAAKAATTTCTTTTTAAAGCTGTCAGGCTGGGGCTAACTTTGTTCACCTTTTCTTYAGAGTGGGATATAACTCCACACCAGGGCTGTACCAGACTTGCTTTGGTCCAGCTCAGCAGAACCTGCTGTGACTGAAATCACAGGCAGGTCCTGAAGTGATGRTTAAAAGCCACTTTCAATAACCTTTGCTGCCTGTCATTGCTGTTCCCTTCCTCAGAAACCGCTCCCTTGATAGGAGCAAGTCCACTCCCCTCCTAATCAGGTTTAATCACAGCACCCTCCATCACATTAGGRTCTGCAAAGGACTTCTATCGCATAGCCATCCAGACTATTTAATTGCTAACAAGCTCCATGGTCGTGCTAATAAGGGCCCTCCTAGGAAACTCACTGTTCGGGAGCAGAAACTGTTCCCAGTAGACAGTATGAACTAGACAACCTTATCCAGGTGTGTGTTTTGGGAGGGGATTCCATGAGAGAGTCTACCAGCACGGGCAAGAGCTGTGCCATGGCATAGGCAGCACCCCWGGCATCGACACATGCACGTGCGTGTACACACATGTGCATACACGCACACACGCATATGCCSGCACATAAATTTTGGCACACTACACTTTTCATCTCATTGGCACAAGACAGCCYTGGAGAATATGTCCAGAGAATATGGAGAATATATCCAGAGAAAACTTTTTGCAGAGATACCTGTTTCCTGCTCTCTGAGCTCAAGGAAAAGCCCTGGGAGGTGCAGCCTTACCAGAGAAGTTTATCGGCAAGGAAGGGTAGCAACAACAGACAACCACACTAACAATTCAGTGAATCACCTGAGAAACATATCAAAAGGGAGATCTTTGGGTTTTTCTTGCCAATTGGACTTTTCGCAGTGAAAAGCAGACATTATCCACAAAGACCCCAATTTTGCATTGAAAATATCCAATGCTGGCTTTATGTCCAAGGTTGAGTACATGAGGATTACCGTCTCCTTCACCAGTCCAATATCAAAGATGTAGAAACCCTTAATGAATCAGGACATAAAAGGAGATATCAGACTAGRTATAAGGAAGMAAWTTTWTTATAATGAGGGTGGTGAAACACTGGGACAGGTTGCCCAGAGAGGTTGTGGACACCCCATYGCTGGAAACATTCAAGGTCAGGTTGAATGGGGCTCTGAGCAACTGKATCTAGTTGAAGATGTCCCTGCCCACGGCACCGGGGTTGGACTAGATGACCTTTAAAGGTCCCTTCCAACCCAAAACATTCTGTGATTCTGTGAGGAGCTGGAGCCATACAAGGAAGATGGGGATGCAGGAACATCCGAGTTGGTGCAAGCACTACAGATACGAGCCACCTGCCTTTGCTTTTGTTATTAACCAGYCAAGGATACGGTTGTGCAAAATGGCATAACCCAGAGCAGACTCAGCCTGTAGTTACACTGGGCTGGGGCTGTTGGTTAACACATCAGTCTCACCTCCAATTAGTGGGCCTCATTATCCTCTCTTCTTGCTGTTATTCAATTATAATTCTAGGGAAGTTCAACAGAGACTCAACTATGGGAAGCTGTTGGAGACTGATTAGGATCATTTCTGAAGTCTCTTGCTACAGAAATGCTGTAGCATTTCTTTAGCTTCAAGTCTAGACCTTTTCTATTTCTGCTGTGTTGTTCTGAACATAAAACCAGAGTGCAATAGTCAAGGGAAGACTATACTGTCCCATTTTACACTTATGGTCTCCTGGCCTCCAGCCAAGCAAGCACAAATGTGTCTGATCTCAAAATAACCCTCTGCCAGCTCCTACTTCATTTTTTATGGCCATTGAACATCAAGCAGATGACTTCATTGATTTGAACACAATGGTGCCCAAATAGAGATAACAAATAACTGAGCAAAGCCTTGTAGAAAGCGAGCGAATCAATCATGCATGGCATGATGGAGGTTGAGACAAAAGATGATGCAAAACACTGTGGCGGATCACACCATGCTGAAAATAAAAGAGCTCTCTTGGGTCACATACTTCTCCTGACATCGGCAAGACTCCTGGAGAAGCAGTTCAATCATAGTTTACACAAATATGCAACAGGAAAAAGATTTACAATAAAAAGGCAGAAGCGAGCTCCAGCGGTGTGTGGAAGYGGAAGATTAATTTAGACACATTCCAAGTAGCTACTCAGTGCACCTTTTTCATAGTGATGGCAAATAATCGTCCGGAAATGGAGTGGGTTATCCCTAGAAATGTGGGCTTTGGGGTTCATTTTTCATTTCCCCTGAGTCCTTTTTTAAATACTGCGACTGGGAAAGAAATGAGAATTAGGTCCTTGAAACCAAGGGTCCCCTGCATTATACAGTCTGGTGTCGGACTCACTGGATGGCATCTCCAGCTTATATTCTGCAGCAGTCCGGATCATCCTATGGGTTATTTATGATCTTTCTTACTAACCAMAGTCAACAGATACAAAGTCTCGATTATTTGCTATTCTCTGTTTGCGCAAAGAGGATGAGAATTGTTTCTACCACTAGCATGGTAGGTTTTATGCTCTCTTTGCAAAAAGGCAAATTATTACAAAGAGCAAAGCCTGTGCTGCCTCTCAGCTCTGTAACTGATCTCCCTCAGGCAGTGCTTTATATACAGTATTTCATAAAGGTAGGTTTCCTCAAGGGGTTTATGCCTCCACTGGRAAGTTCCTTCTGGTGATGAGACCCAAACCCCCTGATGCATATCTGACATGCATGAATAGCTKAAAGCTGTTGGGACATTGATAGGAGCAGAGAAGTCTGGAAACAACAGACCTGTGGGAAGRGGTAAAGGAGACAGGAAGGAGAGAAAGAAGGGAAAACAGGTTTAATATAGAGACTAATCTTCCTTTCACATYCAATGTGAAAAAATCTGGGGAACGTAAGGTTTTCAACGTGCATTTAAAAAACAACATGGGCTGCAAGTGAAAACCTGGAGAATGCCAGGGAAAAAGTAAAGGAGGAGAGAAAACAGMGTGTGAGAACTACTCTGGCTCTTCCTGAACACTGGGGGATTCAGAAAGGGCTGAAACCACAGCAAAGAGCCAAAGATGAGGAAAGCCACAAGCACGTTTTGAGCACGGCCAGCTCCACTCGAAGCAGATTAGCAGCGCTGATAGATAATTGCAGAGTGAAATGCCTGCCATGTGCCACAAGATTCAAGCTTCCCACTGGGGCCTTTTCCAAAAAAAAATGCAAACAAGGTGAGCATGCACAGCTATAACATGCTGAGCAGGGAAAGAAAAAGGATTGAGTCAGACCTCGGACCCCCGCTAAGCCAAGAGGACAAACAGTCCACACTGAAGAAGGTCRTTGGAGTTGAATGTTGAGCAACTTATGAAAAAAGGGCTGGGAGGAAAGATGCAGGAATAAAACTTCAGCAAAATCTGTGCCAAGGTAGCAAAGTCTGGGGAGGAGAGAAGAAGGTCTTTCCACCAAGTTTTGCTGGCTGCAGGACTCAAGTTTAAGTCCCCACTCTGTTTGACCTGGTGCAAGCSAAAGGTGATCAGGCATCAACAATAACAAGGTGTTTCTTCAATTTTAGTGTTAATCCTTTGTTTACATTTCCTGAAACTTTCCCTTTCACAGTCTCCAAGAATTAAATGAAAGTATTGCAGCTTGCTTAGCCTCTGAAGTTGATGAAAATGTCCTTTAAACAGGCCAAAGAGGAACCTTACAAGGAAAAAAAAGGCATCAAACTGGGAAAATACACAAGCATACTTAGATGAAGATTACTGTGGACTTCTGTGAGATTTCATACATGCTTGGGAGCTCGTCTGAGCACTTTCCTTAAAGAAGAGACCTCCCCTGGCCCACCACTGGCCCATGTCACCCTCCAAAAGATAATTAGGACTGAGAGGCAGGCTGGGTGGGAAGGGTGGTGTGCTCTGCAGTGATGCCTTGCTCAGCAACCCAGATGCTAAACTCTCACCGCCTTCAGGTACCAAACGGCTTTTGAAGGCTGGGAGGATCCTCTGCAGAGAAAYTTCTGCTGCATTGCACATTTGAGATCTGGATGTGAGTGCTCGGTTCCCAGCTGTGCCAGAGTCTCCGTGTGGGACCTTGGGGGCTGGCTATAAAATTAAATTTCGCACAAGCAGGGTTTCTGCACAAGCACATCTTTGGGTACCTCTGGAAAGGAAGAGTCAAAGCACACAYGTTGTTTTAGCCAGTACCTCAATGTCAGCTATTTCTGAGCACACAGGATGTTTCCATCAATGACCAAATAAATTAAAAGTGCCTAGGACAGGCAAATGGCCCTCTAAAACCTACATAAGAGTCATCTCCTTGCCTTGCCTGGAGAAGAGGCTCAGGGGCTGGCCCAAAGGCTTAATAGAGCAGGACTCATTCATTTTGAGGTCTTTAAACCATGCACGAGGTCTTTAAACCATGCACAAGGTCTTTCTGTGTATCACTAACCCATACCCTAATCCCTTCTTCTTTCATTTGTATGTCAGTGGTTTGAGTCATTTTTTATGGCTGATTTCAGCTGAGGCACTGATTGCAAATGTGAGGCACATCTGAACAGAAAGTTCTTCTCTGATCTGATAGATGAGACAAATACTAAAAATATTGCAAGTAAACATAGAGTTAATGCTTCAAATAATCATAATGTCAGGTTCTTTCCATAAAGACCTCAACAGCCTTCCCAAATTTCTATATTTAATAACAATGGAGCTGAAATTTTTGATGGCCTATAGAGTTAATGACATCCCTGCTGGAGGTCTCAAGAACATGCTAAAGAGTCATCTTTCAGGAGTGGTTCACAGAGGTCTCACCCTGCCTTGAGGTCAGAAGTTGACTCACACAGTTGCTGAAGGTCCCTCCTGATCCTGTTTTCTCTGAGTCTACAAAGTATTTGCAAAACAGTCTCTGTTCCGACGCCCATAATTTTTTTCTTTTTTTCCTAAAGAAAAATGGAATTCAGCCTGAAACAACTCCCTGGCTGGTAGGACTCACAGCAAGTGTTATATCTCAATTAAGGAATAGAAAAATGTGACTCTATCGAAGTTTGGAGGAGGTGGATTTTGATTTTCTCCATGAAAAACCTCCCAGTGCATGAGCTATCCCTTTGCGTACGAAAATCTTTGGCAACGATATATGGTCCATTTAAAACATGTGCCAGTCAACCAAAAGCTGTCTTTGCTCACTGTGCTTTTACTGCTACTTTCCTTTATTTTTACTCTGTTTATATTTCCTGTAGCAATTCAAGACTTTATGAGGTGAAGGAATGACAGCACAGTGATTTTTTAATTGCTTTGCTTTCCTCTGTTTCTCTTTTTGTTTTACTTGCCTGTAGACATTGGATATTTTTTATGTCTGACGAAACTGAAAAAAGGGAAAACCAAGAAACAGAATTTCTTAGAAAAAAGTATTTTAAAACCTGGTCTATTTTTAAATGAACTCTATAAAATCACCTATGAAAATAAACTGAGATATGTAAGGAAAATAACTTCTAGACTTGTCACAAAATGAAATTACACGGAAGCTAGTGGAGGTTGTCAACAATGCGTGAGGCACAATCTGACACCATTAATAGTTACTCCTCTGAGTAATTAGATGGCTGCGCTGGCTCACAGGCAGGCATGAGATGTTGCCTGGAGCTCAGGTACTCCTCCAAATGGCGTGGCCAGTCAGGGGCAACCTCAGACTGATCAGGATGGATCCACCAGACGGGCTAAGACCCACCTCGGGGAGACATGGGATGGCTTTATCCCTCCTCCTGCCAGGGCGCTTGAGCCATTTTTCCTTCCAGAGCTTTGCCATGCTACAACCGTCTCTGCTCGTGTCTCTGCTCCTCAGCCCACCACAGAGACACATGCCCAGTGGTGTCAGATAGACACACCAGCTTCATTTCATGGTCCCTGAGACACCCTAAGATACAGCCCCCACCTCTGCAAGGTCCTGTACCTGAGGTGGACTCTTCTGTCTCTCCAGCAAGAAGAGGAGAAGTCATTTTCAGACAGGGCTAAAACATTTTCCTAGTTTAGGCCAAACTTGGAAGGTTTTGAAGAAGAGCATAAGGTCCTTTCATTTCATGTGAAGCGTTTTGAGATCTTCAGCTGGAAGGGTCATAAGAAAGCATAAAATAGGCTTGTTATGACTCAATCAACACACAAATAKCTTCATCTTAAAACAGTAGGATCTTCAATAAAGCCAGACCTTCTTTCCAGAAACTAATTTCAACCTTGAYCCAGGAAGAAAGAGGCCAAGAACAAAAGGGAATCAATACTTATCTCATAGGCCACAAAGCAAGAAAACAGTTCATTTCAATTACTTTTTAACTGCAACTGCATGAGTCAGGGCTCTGAACTGTCCTGATAACATCAGCACCCAGCTCTCTTTCTTCAGTGGAAAAATCTCACCACCACCAAATGCTCTGCTGCAGCCCTGGCACCTGGGGACCAGAGCAGAAACAAACAGGATCATCAAACAAAGGTCAGGAGGATTGCAATGGTGGAGATCAATAAGAGAGGAACCTGGGTAGGAGTGACCAGGAGGACATAGCTACTCATCAAAGCCACACAGGGACCTTCCACGGTGGGGAGGATGGAGTTAGCTGGGAAGTCAGGGATGGCTTGGAAACAGGCAGCTCTGTTCTGGCTCCCGATAGCAATGTGCACAGAAATACAACAGGGGTATTATTCTGACCAGAAAAAGAAAAAAAAAAAAAAGAGAGAGAGAAATAAAAATAAATTTGTTTGCTTTCCAGGACACTCTTAAAATGAGAAACACCAGTCATTTCTTATTCTAAGGGCAGGGTGGTGTTGTCTGTGGTATAATACCTCCATGCCACTGTGTGCTAACTCTTGTTTTATTAGGAGCCACTACATACAGACAGTCTCCTTAGGATATTATAGATAGAGGTTTTAAAAAAGATACCCTGTGTGAAAAGCAAGTTTGCTTGGCTAAGCACCGAAAAGTCAGGAAATGCTGTGGCCRTGGTTGTTATTGCTGTTTCTAAAGCAGCAGGGCCACAAGCCTCAGTCAGTGTGTCCTTTATCTATCCAGGACAGGTCTTGCAGGGCCTGGAGGTGAAGATGGCATTAGCTCAAAGCAATAAGTCCATAATGTCCTGGCAAAGGGAAATTCATTTCATGCCCACATACACACATGCTGCGCAGCCCTGTGCCCCGGCTCCCAGCCCCCAATCCCCCCCRATGAGCCGTATCTGCTGTCCACCAGCCACTTTGGTCCCACGCAAGGAAGAAGGACCAGTCTAGGAAAGAGGTGATGGCTGCAGCRCTGGGCATTGCAGTGCTCAGCCCAACCTGCAAGCAAGCACATTTCCAAGGCATGGTCCAGAAGCCCAGCTCCACYTGAACCCCTGCCATGTCAGCTGCAAAACCCATCACAAGAGTCCGGTCAGTGCTTCTGTTTGCCACACGGGGTCAAAATTACTCCAAGTCCCTTCAAGCACCTTCCCAAGGCAGCAGTCTAAGGCACTAGTCATGCTCGCTGTCTGCAAGAGTCAGGACAGAGCCGCAAGCAAAAGCAGGAGGTGAACCTCCTTCTCCATTGTCCAYGGAGGGGACCTGCAGTGAGTACAACCCCACTTTGACAACTTAAATTGGAGGATGTGAAGCCACAAGTCTGGGCCTTGATGCATTAAAATCATCCCCTGATGAACATCGTGCACCAGTTTCACTTTTGATTTTCATCACCATAATGAAACTCAATCAAACCTCCCAACCATATCAGGCTGGGGAGGGACTGGCAGACGTGTGATAACCGGAGCCACCATCGAGGCAGGACTCCTGGGTGAGAGGAACTTGGCAAAGAAGAATGCAAAATCCAGTGTCGGACTCTGAGCCAATTCCAGGATTTTAAAATAGAAATAGTAACACACCTAAATTTAGCTTCCCGTCTCCAAATGTTGAAGTTATGGGGCCTGATGGAACAATATAGCCTGTAACGGTGCACCTCAGAGGGACATGTTTATTGACTGGCTTTKAAGAAAAAGAACCTTATTTCATCATATGTATTTCTGTCTGTGCTACCCACTGGCCAGTTCCAGTTGCGTTCAAGAACAGGGCTGAAGCTTTCAAAGGTACTGGGTTCCTGCAACACTTCTGAAAACAAGTGATCAGGTCAAGGAGAAAGAAAATTGCGGCCCCCCGGGAGGGAAGTCTGCAGTAGGGCTCAGCCCTGATTAAACATCAGGAAACAGGGATTTGGAACATGCAATTCAAGTCCACAACAAACCAGGCAGTTTGGGTTTTGCTGTTGGTAGAGCTATTTTCTTTAAAAAGAAAAAWGAAGAGACAGCAGCAAATGGCCATGTAGAAACATCTGCAGCTAAGATAAACCGAGATTTCCAGCACYAGCAGGGAGCAATTTTGGCTGGGGTGCCAACACAGAGTTGGGTAAGTGAAGAGAAAAGTCTGGGACAACTCRTGCAAGATTGCATGGGGATGCCTTCACCATCCTGCTCTAGCAGATACTCGTATTTTTGGTCCCACRCTCTTTCCGGAGCACCACAGTGCAGGTCTTTTGCTGGAGCCACGGCACGTGACAGGGTGGCAGGGCCAAATCCACGGCCGTGGGAGGGRTGGGGAGACAGGGGGATGCCTGCATCCAGCAGGATGCCCAGCCCACCCACAAAATCTGCCTCCAGTGGGTACCAACCTAGAGAGCAAATCGCCACGAGAGGAGGTCTAGAGACTGACAGCTTCACCGTAGGGATCCCCACRCCAGGGGAGGTGTCAGCATTGCCACCCCTTTGCTGGGACAACCACCACCCTGCCTCTGCCATGCCTGGGATGCCCAGCCAGCGCAGCCCTCGCGCCCTCCCAGCCCGCCTGCTCCCTGCCTAATATATGGCTGCTTCCTTGCTACACCGGGTGAATCCCTCCTCTTGCTGCCCAGAGCTTGCCAACTCAGCCGTAGGACCCAGCATCCTCGGATCTGGGCTAGAAGAGGTTTATGCACGCAACTTGATAAACCACCGACTTTGTAAAAGCCACAGAGAGCCAAAAGCGAACAGCAAAGGGAGGAAATTGCTATGTAGATATCCTAATTAGATAAGAGTGTCATTGCTGCACAGAAATACTGTGGAGAGGGAAGTCAGGTCTGTGGAAGATATAAAGGTGCCCCGGAGATTAGAGTATTTAGGACAAACCACATGAGGGGCTGTGAGAGGTTTTAGAGTGGAGTACCAGGCTTATCAAAGATAAACGTGTAAGAAAGCAAAAAACACTTTAATTAAAACGTCAGCGTCGGGCAGGTTGGCCACAGCAAAGCCAGCTCATGAAGGATGCCTATCCCCAGGGTCAGCCCTGCTCTTCTTAAATCTGATTGCTTCTTGMAGGTACATGGGAGAGGAAAGATGCTGGGGGGGGGAGATGGGGGTGACCTTTTGCAGTCGGTCACCCTGGGCAGGGCTGGGGTTTGTGCATGGTGGGTGCTTCGAGAAACCAAGCAAATCCTCACACGATGCTCTGACTCRGTCCAGCTCTGTTGGTTAAAGTGAGAGAGGTACAAAAACACTGAYATTTGCAACCAAAGAAAACAAAATCTGAAATCTCCGACTAAGGTGAAGTGGTCTTAGAGTGCCTGTCGCATCTCAACCATCATCTGTCATCAAAGCAGTCTGTCCCAAAATATATCCAAATCACTACAAAGCGGGGGGAAGCTGAAATCTCCTTGYTGGATTTTTTTTGACATGGAAGTCAGCATCAATCACAGAGACAAGGCTGCAGTAAACAACCCCTCTCCCAGCGCAGTTATTTACAAGCCATGCACTCTAAATAGCAGTCAGGTATTCAGGCAGGAGGTCTGTCAAAGCCATCTCTGCATTTTTAAGATTTCTGAGGGCACGCAGCATCCTCGGACTGTGGTTTCTTGATACGCAGAACATCACAAGACCTTGGCTCCTGGAGGGGGTCGGAGGGGTGGCGGGGGTGTTGCTTGAGAAGGAATAACAAGGACACGTGTGCATTTTGTGCTTAGCAGAGGGTCGTATTCAGCGCTGRGCACAGCCCTGGGCTCGCTGTTGGGGCTATCTTCGATAGCATCCATGGACTGTTTTTCTGGCTCGTGTTACAAATACATTCATGCCATGCCGCAGCGCTTTTTACAGGCAGGAAAATTGATCTCCCCTTCCCAGTACAGTAGCAACCCAGTCCTGCTGGCTTAACCCTTGAAGAGCTTTGGGAGTGCTGGAGCAGGAAAAAGCACTCACGACTTGGCCAGAAGAGCCCGATCCTGAACCTGGTGAGGTGGACAGGAAATTTTCGCTGAACTTCAGTGGAGTGTGKTTGAGTAGGGGGGGACCCCCCATCAGCTGGGAGACTGACAGAAACTCAGTGGTTTGGTGATTTTGGTCAGTCATTTGGTAAGTCAGATCATTTTGGTGATTTTGACAATTGTTCCTGTTGTTACCAGACAGGAGAACTGCAGATGGAGGATGGTCAGCGCAAGCCCATAGGAAGAGGTCTCCAAAGATGGAAGGAGGAGTCCTGGCGTGAAAAAGGCTGCAGTTTGCAATGCTCTTGTCATAGAGTTGTTTGCATCTCTGCTCACAGGAGCTGCATTTTGCCACCCTCTCATCTCATGGTGGCCCTAGAGTCTGTGAGCACATTGATACCCCACCACACACCGAGCAGTCCTGGTCTCATCGTCTCCCAGACAAGGGGTACTCCTAGCTCCTTACTACATTGTCCAAGCACACCCAGGGACAGGAACGGCAGGGCAGGGCACAGCACAGGACTTAAAAAGAAAAGCAGCCAGTGAGCAGTTTAAAGAGGTAGACATTTAGAAGGAGTCTTCCCAAAACCCTTCACCACCCCAGGTATCTGTGTAAGACAATCAGCGGTCTGTCATGTGCACAGCCAAGGCAGGGTGGAACAAAAGGGATTTTCTGGGGAAAGAGCAAGCATCAGGGTCCATCCCCAGGGAGATGACTCGGCACCATGACACAGAATCAATCAGTTATTACACAGTGTAAAGGGGGAGACAGGATGGGAGTTGGATTCACATAAGTAATTAAACACCTACCTCAGAGCCAATGGAGTTTTGGGGACATCACCTCCCACTGATTTCAAGCAAGTCTGAGGTAGCATTCATCTTCTCCAAGCACTACGTGTCTAGAAGTTTGGCAATCACATCTGAGCAAGGTGGGAACTCTTTATAGCCACTGAAGTATCCGAAGAGAAACTGGTCTGACCTATCTTAGATGCATATCCTACTATGGACTGAACTGTTTTCTGGTGGTACCCATTTCTGCCCAGAGCCTATAAGGGAGTAATGAGCTCTGGCTCACCTTTAGCTGTCAAAAAGCTATCAGTACCTAAATGGACCTGTGAATTTTGCTAAATCCTGCTCTCAAGGCCATGGGATGCAAAGGCACCTATAGACCCAGGGCATGACTTCATCCAACTACATGAAGATCTAAGTTTGGAGTCTTTTTCCTTTTGCTGTGCACTGAGTTGAGAGAGAAAGTCATCTCCAGTTAGTAATTCAAGGTCCCCATCTGTCTTGGTCTCTCCATTGACCAGAGGGACTGACAGTGGTGGAAATGGTTACTCAGGTGTTATAATTTTAGCCTGTTCTATCTGAGAGATAAGAGATTCTTGCAGGGGAGCACAGGCAAAGTGCTCCCCAACATATGCTCCTCATTAAACCTCCACCCCTTGATTCCTCAACTCTATAACATGGTAACTCATCTCTATGACTCCCACAATACCATGAGGTTTTCTCTGAGTTATGTGCCCTCTGACTAAGAAAGAAGCTCACCTTGGTCTTGTGTCAGCTCCTTTTGCTCTGCAATCATAACTAGAAGCTGCAATCACATTGCATTCTCTTTCGTGTTTTTAAASGTAAACCTATAAATCAAGTGAGGAACACTTAGCGCTGGGTGCTGGCTTGCTTGAATCATTTGTGAATCATTACAGATCACTTTGACCTATTGGGGCTTTGCAACAAAAGCTTTGCCTKCCTTGTCCTGTTGGGTTTTGGATACCTGCCAAGACCCAAGCTGAGCACACTGAGGAGTTCAGACATGGTAGAGAAGGTTAAAAGATGATCATGTCCTAGCTGAGAAAGTTATACAATGACAGAAGGTATCTGATATTTCAGAGACTCCTTCATGTGTGAGGCAAYGACAGAACAAACCCCTAACGGTAGTGAAAACCAGAAAGGTCCAAAGTAGTAATTATGCACAGAATTATTCTTTTAATGGCAAGCATAATGCAATCAATGGAACAACTTCACTAAGGAAATACAGATTCTCCATCAAGAATATTTATCCTGGAGATGAAAGAGGATGTAATAATCTCCCTCACTCCCATTCGGTTACCACCACATGGCATGACATATGGTCCTTGTCATATGATGGGAGATTAGTTATGGGCGGGTTCAGCTGCTATCCAAAACATGGCCTTGCTTACATTCTCTAAATCAGGACCAGATGTTTTTTTTCTGGAGATATGCTGTGGCCTAGCTCCAAGTTATGGAGTTGGATAGCATAGCATCACAGATTAACTCAGGTTGGAAGGGACTTCAGGAGGTCTCTAGTCCAATCTCCTGCTCAGAGGGTCAGCTCTGAGATCAGACTGGGTTATTCACGGCTTTGTACAGTTGGGTCTTGAAAACCTCCAGGGATGGAGGCTGCAGAACTTCTCTTGGCAACCTGTTCCACTTCCTGACCGATATATAGAAAACTGGAGGGTGAAATTCAAAGGTTTTTTTTTTTTTCCTTCCACCTCCCTGAATCACAGCTTTGCTGAAACAAGTCTTCTAAGTTTGGTAGACATCTAGCAGTTACAGCTTCCTATGCAGGAAAGCAGGCTGTGGCTTTTCATGAATCCTACCGTGTTTGCCAGCAAGTTGTTTATCCCTTGTCTCTGTGGTGCTTCCCTGATCTTAAAACTAAATCCACATRTGCCTCCAGTGAATATGTGAAGATCCCAGTAGATCACACCATAGTTAACAAGGTCACATATATTTAGAGATTTACAACCTATTGGGAGAGGTAATTTCTTTATTAGACTTGATGATATAAAAAGCATCCAAGCACATAATCCCTTTATCAGGTCTGACAAAGAAGGCAGAGTCTAAATGAAAAACAGGTGATAAACAAYAGCTCCATGTTTGCCCTAATTATTTTAATCACTTGGAAAACAAGAGGCAAAAGGATAGCAAGCAGTGTGGAGTGAAAATGAGTGTTAACAGGCAGGCAAYTGGCAGTTCATTCACCTTGGGGGGTTGCTATTCCATCACATTCAGGGCTTATCACAAACCATATCCTTCGCAGCCTTACCCTTAGGCACCCGTGACTCCAAAATCTTATTTATCTGCTCTCGCTTCTGCAATAAGTGGCCAAGGAGATTCAATCATTTGGGTCAGAGCTTCTTTTGAAATCATTTGTGGCTCTGGACAACATTATTACTACCTACATATGTCTATYCTCCCTGAATATGGGACATAATTCAGGGTAAAACCTTTTAAATGTTATTGCTCCTATAAAAATGCCCTCCTGATTGCACTGGGATGTACTCTCAATCACCTGTGTTTAATGAAATGTAATGCACTGCCACAGTGCAGTTGGAGGACACGCGTTGTGCAACACTCATCAAGGGAGAAGTGGGACACTGGAAAAGATGATGGAARTCTAGTTGTCAGATATGGACAACAGGCTTCAGAGAGATACAAGTTTTGCAAGTGAGAAAATACCATTTATTGTTGTCTCTGGCTGCAGAGATGAGGTTTCTTTTTTCTCTCATTTCTCTTTACTCCTGATATCTCATCTAGAAAAGTCTTCAAGCTGAGATGGTCATTCCAGAGCCACCTTACAGGTGAGAAACAGGCCAGGGCGTGATACAGCTGGCTGGTCTTGGACATCCACTTCAGTGAGAAGGGTTGTAGCCTGAGCTCCACTGGTGATGTCAACCAGACTTACTGACAAGGACAGCCCAGGTTAATTGGATCAGAGGCTGGTATGTATCATGTCGACACCTCTATTTAGTCAGTTGAATCCAGATTGAGATCAACCAGAGATCAAAAAAGCCCCTGAGGCAGGAATTCTTCACCCTCCAATCCTAAATCTTAAGGATATACTCCAGGTGAACATGAGGTTTCAAACGCTCTTTTTTTCGGCATGAAACTTCTCAAAATCATACCAATGCTCATCCCACACTTTGCAGACCAGCAGGACATCTGGGAGTTACTACAGCCAGGCTTGTGCCCCAGAGACCTGCCAGCATTGCCTTGTTTGGAAAGATGTGGAAGGACTAGTACACCTCAAACAGCTCCACCGACGAAACTCCTGTTGGGAATCCAACAACACTGGCAGAAAAGAGCTTTTGGTGTCTACCTATGCCTTCTCAGGAAGGTGACATGGCATTGCTGCCAGSTGCTTTTTTAGCCCTATTCATGGCCCTTTGTCTCCCTTGGGGCAGGGGCTCTGTAGAAATCCAGTTCGTCCTACCAAACTGTGGATGTAATTCCCCAGTTCATCTCATGCACCTCTCATGTGCCAAGGTTTATAGGTGCCTACTTACTTTCAAGAAGCCCATATCTACTGTGCTTTCTTTTAGAAGRTGACCACTGCAGGAAAAGACCAAATACAGAAAGAGCTAAATATTTTCCTTTTCCAGGAGGACACTACCGATGTCAACGAAAATTTTTTTTTCTTACCTTTTTTTTTCTTACATTTTCTCTTAATGTCAGAGCCACAGTAGGAAGATTTACTGGTATGCAAAGCTCAGTAATGAAGATTTTACCATACATAGCAATACTAGTATCATCGCAGTCTGAAGCACCAGTCATGGACCACAGCTCCATCTCTTTAAATATTATCCTTGTCCCAGTTTCAGAGAAGATGACAGCCAAATGATGGCTGGCTAAGCTGCCTAGTCAGCAAATTGTGAGCCCTTTGTAGACCTTGCAGGTGGAGGAGACATTTAAAAGCTACAAAGGTGAACAAGAAAGCAGATCTGCAAATCCCGGCAGGGAGGATGAATACAAGAACTAATGCCATAACATTTCTGCTTACCACAAAAGCAAAGAAAACGAGAGAACGGCACAAAGAAGTCCAGACTCTTGGGCAGTCTCCTCTGAATCCAGTGTCCCAAGGATAATTCTCAGTCAGCTAGACCTGCCTTTCTCTGTTGATTAATCCCAGCAGCACTCTGCTTAAAATGCGTGAGGATTTCTTTAACTGGCATCAGACCCTCATTAAGAGCCCAGGGGCTGAGGCTGAAGGATGGCACCTACTCACTTGTTCCCTGCTGCTAGCATGACAGATTTTAAATGACAAACTATTATTCATTTTCAGCAAGAGAAGGGTAAACATGCCACATATAAATTTTTAAATGATTGGGAGCTTATTGGGATAATGAGGGACAATGCGTTTAGTTTTGTCGCTCAGAATCAGTGACGAAATACAGAAGTAAAAGAAAAATGCAAAAGCCACTTCTATTTCGAATTGTCAGATTGCAGCCTGATTCATYTGGGACTGATTTTCTTTAGTGGCAAAGCCACCGTATCCTGCCTGGGAAGGGTAAATTATTGTCATCTCTGCTGTAAAGGTGTTTCTCAAGCATAGGGAAGGTTTAAGTAGCTGTCTTGCTAAATAAAAGAGAGAACTGGTGAGAAACTGTGCTTGAAAGTCTATATGCCCAGCTGTCTCCGTTGCAGCACTTTACAACAACACAAACCTCAATARTGTCAGGATTAGGGCTCCTGGCTGAGAGAGAAACAAAGAGGAAAAGGGAGAAACACAGAAAGAAAAGGCTTGAAAATCAGCCTAAATACAACTGATTCTGATTCAAGGTAGCATTGCCTAGCTTTGCTCTCAACTGGTTATCCAACGCAAAGTCATAGCAAAGACGAAGCCATCCACTTGGCTTCCTGGGTTGTCAGGAGGTCCAGGGAAAGGCTCCTTTTCTCCGTAGCACTTCACCCAGCCCCACTTGCTCCTCCAAAAGCCACAAGCTGCAACAAGGAGGGAGCTGCAGGGAAGAAGGTTCAAAACAAAAAAAAAAAAGAGAAAGGACTGACGACCGAAAGCTCAGAGCACAGCTTTCTCATCAAGGATGTACACGGTGTTAGACCCGTCTGGCATGACCATGCTCATGAATATCCCTTTTCATCCTGGCCTGGAAAGCCGTGGTAGACCCAGTCCATCTCCAAGGGGCCAGGGCAGGCAGCGAGCRTCGGTATGAAGCACAAAAGTTGCCAAGGAGTGTGGGATTTGTGGGGAGAAGGCAGTGGAAAAGATGATGAGATAGCCTTCCACAAGAGGAAGAAGAATATCATTAAGAAATAAAAGGCCACCAATGGAAATAGAGGGGAATGTTTAAAAAAAAAAAATGGAGGGGAAAAATAATCAAAAGGCCTAAACATCCCCAGGTTGGTTGAGAAACTCAGCATAAAGACAGCCTTTCTGGGAAAGAAAGACAAAGCGCTACCTTTTCTGGAATTCAGGGATACAGACGTCTCTTTTTGGGAATTGTTTACACCTGGACACCAGGGAGTGGACTGAACAGCCAAAAAAGACTGAGGTAACTTTGAAAAAATCCRTGTTGGGACTGTGGGTTTTGTTTTATATTATTTGTTTATTTAAATACATTTTTTTTCAGATGAAGCAGCTAGTGTTTGAAGAGATTGAGCTTGGTGGGATCAAGGTACATTTTTAGGTTAGTGGTAGCGCTATTTATCATTTTTAAGACAAATTTGATTACCCTGATGGGAATTCATGTCTTCAGGGAAAGTTGCCCAGTTGTCATATTAATCATTGCTTTTAGTGTTTTCATTAGGGTTTTGGTTTTTGGTTTAGTATGGGATATTCATTTTTTTTCCCCCTTTTAATTTAGCTTTCAGTTGCCCCAGGGCTTTGGCCCGGTAACCTTTGCAGAGTGTTTTTCCTTCAGCCCCTTTCCAACCTATGAATTTTATGAAGGTTGTTAATTCGTAGTACTGCCGTTGCTAAAGATCTGTCACTCCTTCCACTGATGGGGAACCAGTGTTCAAGGGATTCTTTCTTGCAAGAAGAAGAAATAAATAAAAAATCACAGAGTAAAAACGAACATTTACTTTTTCAACACGGAGCATATCATGTTGATGTTCTTCCAAAGTCTTTATGGGCCACTGTTGCTATCTTCTGTTATGGTAACACCTCAATACCTATGTCACATCCCAAGACTGCTCTGTGCTTGGTGAAGAAACCCTGAGTATTTCTTACTCCAACCAGTTTGCTCAGGTTCCTCTGAGGCTCCTGGAAGTAGACATCTCGGTGAAGTTCACAGATTCCTGGAAGGGGCGAAGACAGCCCAGTCTGAGTTCATGGAAGTTATAGGCTTCCACCCAGTGACTCCTTCATTCAACACCAAATCCTACTGGTGAAAGTACTCAATCTGTGGGACGGCACACAGTGGGACGTTGTGTACATCCATCCCAGGGAGACTGTTGGTGGGTTCAGACGTGCGTTTCCTGGCTGTGCTGTAGTTCAGCTGGGAGGTGTCAGTCCTGCTGCGGCTTTGCTGTCTCCTGCTGTTGTTCAAAGGTCAGAGGAGAGAATCACTCCRGTCCAGTCCATAAAACATGATCATCTTCAGGTGACCTAATCCGCTAACGTCAGTAAGACAAGGTCACCCGGGCAAACTGAGGCAGCTGTAGAAAAGAAGGACCCCGTATTTCGTGATTCATCCCAAATATCGAAACACCATCTTAGGATGAGATGAGTCACTGGAGGATCCTGTCTCTTTCCCATGATGTTTGAAGGTGCCCAGACCATTCCTTCGGAAAAGAAATCTATGTTTTGGAAAACAAAAGGAAGATGAAACCCCAACTTAAATGAATTATGGGACATTCCTACAGTGTGCCACCCTCTTCGAGAAAAATGTCAGATCTGAGCTGTAAGGAAGTTTTAGATAACAGTTTTACAGCTGGAGCAGCACTTTTATTGAAATCACAACATGCTGCAGGAATGCTGGAAAATATCACTGAGAAAATGCTGAAACAGATTGCTTCTATTTTCCCGTTTTGTTTCAATGATGTTTAAATACTTCCTTTTGATAAAGAGAATGCATCTATCCCCTTTATCATTGCGATTCACTCAGCTTTGACTTGTATTTTACAAGCTGCTGCTTTCAAAATCACACTACATTTCTTATATTTCGCTTTATCACTAATTATATTGTTGTGGCATTTTCAAAACAAAACCATTCTGTATTGCCAAAGTGAAGCAATTCATCATTATCACAACAGACTATGTCAGCAATTTCAAAATGAAATACTTAGATATTCTTGGAGATCAGCATTTTGTAATTTCTTTACTGCAAGAAATGTTCCTCTTTGGAATACAAACCAGTGGTAAAAATGTTTAAATATCCAATAAATACAAAATTCTCTTTCTCACTTAGGGCTAGTAAGTAACTAATGGCAATTTAGGGGAATATAGGGCAATTCACAATAGTGTAGACAAGGGGGAAAAAGGCAATAAGAAATCTGCCATAATGGCCTCAATACTCATTAATATCTGAAATACAAGAAATAGTTAAGAACTGCTGCCGTCAGTAAGAGTTGAGCCCCATCCCACCTGCATGTTTTTAAGGACCCCAGGAAGACCTATAACCATCCACCCCCAGTAAAACAAAATACTAATTGGGAGTGTTAAGTTTGGGACGTAGCTGGCTTCAGGTCCCTGCAGGGATAGGAAAGGAGCCTCTGTGCCGGGGGGATTCCTCTCCTCTTCCCCTGCCCTCCCCACATCAGGGTCAGCCCCACGGGAAGGGCAGACCCAGACCCAACACCAGGCGAAGGACTGGAAGAAGTGACAGTTCTCCAGCTCTGCCCATCGTGACCTCTTCCCCCCACATTCCCAACCTTGGAGCACAAAATTGAAAAGCTGCAGAGAAAAACATGGTCCTGAACTGGGAATGCATAARCCTCAGTGCTGGGCAGGGACTGGGTCAAGGGAGGAGGAGAGCAGAGGACACCAAAGCCTCAGACCACACCAGTACATCCCTATGGTCTGTGCAGAGAGGGACACCCCTGGGGGTAAATCAGACCTTGGAGGAGCTGGATCCTCTGTCACGACGGCAGAAGGAGCCTGSGTTAAGGAGGTTTCTGACTTGGGCATCTCCATTAAGTGGCTACCAGTGGTAAGAAAAGCAGGAGGTGAACATCCAGCTGCAGCAGGAGGGACCGGCAGTGCCACGGTCTGAGCTGGTCCATTCCCCCGTGCTTCACCCCCGCTCCCTGAAATGAGAACAGGAAAATAGTCAGTAAAAGTTAACTAGTGGACATATTTAAAAGAAATTAGAGGAAATGGACCCACATCCTGTGGAATTCACCCCTGCCAAAGTCTGCAAAGCCGAGTTCTGTGGCCAGATTTAGAAAGGGAGCGGAGAATTTAATGGCCAATAACATAGCTAAGCAAAAACGCCAGTGCACGCCCCACAGTCCACAATAGTGAGGCTTATGTTTCTGCTTGAATAGCTGAAAGCGCCTCTGTGACACAGGGCAGGAATGCACGAGGCATCCCCCTAAATGTCTCAGTTACATTTTCAGACATGCAAATATTATTAGCACTACGAGTATAGCAACAATGGCACCCAAGAGACCCAGGGCTGGGCAGCACATCCKAGGCTTTAGAGAGGTAAAATCTGTCACCCCTCAACTAAAGCTGCCTAAAGTTAAGATCTGAATAATCCAAATTTTATCTTCAGTCCAGCCCACTTTGCAAGAGGTCACAGAGAAGCAAATTAGGAGAATTTTCTACCCCTGTGTGCTGAAATGGTGCCTTCATGCAACAAAGAGCCCAAGGGAGCAAAGAGTGTGAACATAAACCTCCTGGTTACAGCACTCGTCTGAGAAGAGTTTTGGGTGCTGGTACCTATTTCCAAAATGTTTCTGAGAGCCACTTAAGAGGTAATAACCACGCTGCAACTCTTCCCTCTTCACGGTCCAAGTGCTGGGGTGTCTGACGGTTTCTGTCATGAGCAAAGGTTCAAATTCAGCTCACAGCAGAGAACTGATCCTGAAAAACATTGGTGGTTTCAGTCCAGTAGTTACAGGAATCATAGGAGGCAGCAAAACCTTAAGCTGAGAAAGACAGCCTGTCCCAGCAAGCCTGAGCCTGGGACCTCAGAGCCCTGGCTCCTCCTCCCAGTGCCTCTCCCAGTTTGTGGACCTGCCAATGTCACCACCTCATCCCTCTGTTTCCTCACTCAAATTTAAAAAGCCTGTGCAACATATTTGTAGATGAGTTACCTGTCAGTGAGATGCTCAAGCCATTTTTCATGACTTGCATGAAGCCTGAAAGCAGTCCTYCCTTCTCAAGAAGTTCTTCTGTCCATAGACAGAATGTTTGCACCTTCAAGTGCAGCAGCAACATCTGCCACCCACAGCAAAATCCCCATTAACTGGCATAACAAGGTGCTGTCCGTAAGGGACATTGCTGAAAAAATTCAAGAGAACTTGAATTTCTAAACCCATAGACATGAAAACATCCTACAGCCAGTCCCTTCTGGRGTAGCTTTGAAGACTCTAGTAAAGTTGGAACAAAACTGGTGATGCAAAAAGATGTTTTTTCTATCCTCTGACCCCTTGGTTTGAAATCCTGGCATGGATTTAGACGAGTAGCAGCAAGAAAAAATCAAGAAGGAAGTTTTCAGTATATATTCCCATATAACACCAGGCAGTAGACTTCACACCCCACTGTTAGCTGTATGGTTTTCCCTTCCATTTCTTCWCACTGAAGCTGCCCACAGGTCTGAGACTTGCTTCATCAGCTGCAAGCATCTATTATCACCGTGCCACTAGCTAAATCAAATTACATTCTCCAGTTTTTGTTGTGAGAACAGCAAAATTTGTCCTGCATTCACCTATTCTGCAAGTACCAAGTGCTGGTTTTAGAAGAGCCAGGCTCTGAAGTTCAGAGAAGGGCCACGAGGATGGTCAGTGGTGTGAAGCAGATCCCAGATAGGGAACGATTGCACGGCCTGGCACTCTTCAGCCCGTGAAAGTGATGATTTACAGGAGACATGAAGATGTCTRCAAAATCACAGTGGTGCAGAAAAAGTGTCTGCTCTTTGTGTCTTCCAGAACAAGCCATCTACCCCAGTGCTTCACTATGTTTAGGACAGGRAAACCCCTTTAGGATGGAGTTCTCAGTGGTAGACTTCAAGTCCCTCGTTGCAAGGAAGGCTGTGACTTCCTGCTGTCATGAATGGTGCCATGAATTTTTTCCGATTGCTCAAAGTGTGAACTAGAAAGAAACTGGATCTCTACCTATACACTGGGATCCTGAAAACGTCCAGAAATAACCAGAAATAAAACCAAAGGGGGAGYTCAGTAAAAGCACTGGGCCATATTGCCATGTGCTGTAATTTTTAGCTCCAGCAGAATTACTGGAGTCCCATCAGTCAGCACCAGCTGGGAATTTGACCCAACACAGAGCCCAGATGTTATCCCTCTTGCCCAACGACCAACGTAGGAGCAGGAGATAAAAGCTGGATYGCTTGGGCTATTTCAGACAGATTTCCAACCAAACCTTAGTGAGCCTGCTTTCGGGATCCAGCCCACATTGGAGCAGGGAGAGAGATTATCTAACCATGGAAAATTTTCCTATTTCCAGAATATAATATCATATAAAATTATGACATTCAAAATGAGGTCTGGTTGTTTAAAGTCTGTTTTGTCAATGCTGGACCAGAGGCTTCTCATAAGATCCAGGTACCACTCATGTCTTGCTTTAGGTTTATGTGCCACTTAAATGATCCGWGTGTTTCAGACAAGCAGACATGTTTCCAATATTACTTGAGAACTAATTTCCATGTKCTGGCATGTTCCGTGTCAAATATCTGGGCTATTTTTATTAGTCGCATGCTCATGAAAGTGAGATCAGAAATTGAAATGTCATCTGCTACTTGATACTGATTACCAACTTTCTTGACATATATTTTCCTCTTAACATATTTCATATGGCTATGAAAAATTGCAAGAAAACATCCACACTGTTGTTTAATAAACTGAACAGGCTTTGTTATTTTCATTTTTCCTAAGGGCCAAGGGAGTCCTTTCGGCAATTTCCCCAGTGCTTTTTCCATGGTTTGCTTCCAAATTGCTGACACTTTGCTGGTAGCAAGATGTCCACATGTCTTTTCTCCTACCTTGGATCTGCCTGSTGAGACTCCTTGCTCTACAGTGTTTATACGTATGTGAACTCCAAAATTCCCCTGAATTTTATGGCTTACATGGTATTGTAGTGTTGTAGGTAATAAATCACGCATCACCTCATCTGGCAGTTCTGCTTTCTAGAGTGCTTCACAGCTCAGGGGACCAAGAATGATGGCTCAGCAGGAYAATGAAAAGATGCTGACGGGACCGCTCAGAGCCTGAACCCCAGAGAGGTGGTTCCCAAATTGYCCAAACAAGCTCATGGAGAGCAAGGTGTCCGGGGAATCTCCTGCCCTGACAGAGATGAGATACAGCAGGAATGTGCATCTGGACTGTCCTTCCCACAGCACAGACGTAAGCTGAGAATACACAGTTGTATTAACAAGGGCTTAAACGGCTCAAAACCAAAAGGTGAGAGACGTAGCTCCCACCTGGTGTTCAGAGACAAGGTCTGAATGTTGGGCATGGCCCATAAGCATTACTATAGCCATAATCAGAGGTCTCCTGTCCGCAGGCCATGGTTTGATGCAGACATTTTGTATGCAATAGCATTCAACATATTGCCCCAAAGCTGATGATTCCTGCCTCGGTGTCCTGCTCAAAGCCAGAGGTGATCACACAGTGATGTCCTGCCCAGATGTGAGCCGTGCACACCCTCCAGTCTTCATGGTACTCCCCGTGGGGCGTGAGGCAGCTGGGACTCAGAGCACGTCAGCTTCATGGTTGGTCCTCCAGATTTGTAGCACCCAATGCTACTGATTGAAAAGAGCAAAGTCTGAGCAAGARGAGCGGAGGAATCCAAGATGATCCTGATCCTCAGAGAGTCCCAAAGGAAAAAAGAAAGTTGGAAAGAAGCTAGCAATAAAAAAATAATAGTCAGAAAAAGCATTCCTTTAGCCCCTGTGTGGAGGTTGTTAAAGTACAGCCAAACYTACTGTCAGTGAAGATTTGCAGAGCCCTAAACAAAAAGAAGGCTAAAAGGCAAATAAATACATAAGCAGAATATTTAAATGTCATATCCAGAGTGTTAATTCAAGCCAAAGGACTATCCTAGAGTGTCCATGTTAGCCAAGCAACGTCAACAGAAATCAGATAAGGTATCACACGAAAACAGGCTGCAGGGGAAATTTAAAGAACAGCCAAGGCATGAAGGCAACCAGCAAAAAAAAAGTGCGTATCGCAAAGAGAAAACCAACAGATTGGGAGAGAAAAAGAAAAGAAACCTCACAAASTCGCCAGAACTGTAATATCTCAGTGTTTTCATTAGCAGACCAGGGTGTGCTTTGCCTCAGAAGGCCCATGGAGGGACGTCTGAGTGGACTTAGACACTGGTCCTCCAGTGGTGGCAGTGGCTGCAGCTCTTGCTACGGTGGGGAAAGGGTTCTGAGAGGTGACAGAGGCAAAACCATGGCCCACAGTTGAGCATGCAAGYCACATCATGCAAGCCAGGCTGCAAAGGCAGCTCATACTGCTTTACCATCAGCAGGTCTGCTCTCAGCACAGTAGCTCTGTGGAAGAGCTCAGAGGTTGTACCAYGAATGGCCACCTCCTCAGCTCCATACCAAAATCCTCGTATGTCCAAGAGACACCTGCAGAGCTGGGCTGGGCTAGCAGAAATCCTGCAGCCAAGCAGTGATGGCAACCCAAGCACCCCTACATGGACCATCCCACTGTCAGTCACGTAAATGCAAGGCATCCAACTTAAGACCATCAGTTAAACACTTCTGCTTTACCGCATTTAAGTCTCCACCAATGAAACACAAGAAAAATGACCCAAAAGCTGGATCAGAATCAGAAAAAACATTTGAAGTTTACGAGAGTCCTTGTCATTCTGAATGTATACAAGAAACAGAGATCATCTTATTTTTATTCATSTGACAACAAGTAATTTTTTCCAAATGGATGATTTTTAAGTAGCTGTCACAATCCCAAATTAACTCACAACACATGATCTATAAAACTGGGCAGATAAATAATTCAAGAACGCCAGCCACRGTCTCAATGGAAACAGAAATGAACCCACAATATTTTTTCATCGATGAGTTCCGAGATCCGGTGAGATGAGGGGTAGCCAAAAACACCACTGTCCTGACAGCTAGATAAATATATTCTTCCTTTTCCAGTTACCAAAATTCAGACAGGGTTTTGTTTTCCTTTGTAACCTTGTTAATTTACCATTAAAAATCACTGCCAATCATGAAAACATCATGCAAAATCTGAATACTGWCTAGATTTGAAAGGATCTCAAAATTAGAGACATTTACAATGTGCCGGAATGAAGCCCACTTTGCAAAATGAAGAAAAGCACTGACCAATGAGATTTTACAATTTTTATGATTGTATAGCTGATGGGAGGTGTGAGCGGCAGTAACGCTGTGGATCATCACCTACTTCTCATTCCCTTAATATCGAGGATGAGGGTGACRTGGTGATGAGTTGCTGCGAGGTTTCAGTGCGCGCCGTCTCAGCACAGACCCTGAAGGATGCAGATCCAAAGCTGCCTTCCCAGGATCCCCTCCAAGTCCTTACMCAGCTGGCAAACTGGGACTCAGGACAGTTGCATGGTGCCTCCCAGACTGGTCTCTCTGAGCGGTTGAGTGACGGCCGTGGAAATCAGAATGGCCAAATTCAGTTCTTACGGTGTTTGTTCCTGTCTCAGCAGGAGGAAGAGTTGAAATGTTGGAGTTTTCCATTCCTGAAGARGTCAAAAACCTCTGCTGAGACATCTGAGCAGTGTTGTTTTAAGGGGAAAACAAAATTATCTGGATCAGCCTGAACTCCTGGTGTAAAGGATGGTTCTTGTACTTCACAAATCCTGGGGGCTGTCTTCTCCCTCAAGGATGAGGTAGTTCAGGTTGTGTTGGCTTGGCTTTTTGTCATTGTCATTCCAGTCATGAATTATGGTGTCTCAGCCAGAGATGAGACCGCAGTGCATCACGGATGACATAGCCTAGTCAGGACCCATCCAAGAGAAGAGGGGATGAGCCATAGAAGTGACAGCTCCAAGAAGCATCAATGCAGATTGACCCAAAAATGTATCACTTTGCTTCCCAGAGGCGATTTGGAAAGGGCAAGGGGATTTGGTGAAAACAGTGTTTCATCAAAATATGTTTTGATAGAAAATATCCAGTGTTTGTGTATAATCRGCAATATCCATGCAGACACTTGTCCCAGTGTTGGGATGAAATGCTTGTCACTGCCTGCTGAAGGCCAATTAAAACAGAGGTCCAGAGCTTCAGTTCTGATGTTCCAAAAATATGGGCCAACAGTCAAAACCAGTCCCGGTCACCCTCATTATGCTGCGGTCATGCAAAAAGTAGCCAGAAGTTTAGTAGCAAGCAGGAATAATTTTTCCTTATGAGTTTGGTTTTTTGGATGACAAAATCAATCCAGGAAATCAGACTTGTGCAAACAAACCATGTTATCCCCAGTCACCCCCTTCCTTCTCTTGTCCAACTTTTTGAGTGATCTGAATCCCCAGGTTCACATCCAGAAGTTTTCCAGAGTTTTCCCACCTAGCCGGGAACATCAAGTGAAGGAGGTGGTGGGGTCCCAGCTGCAGCCTTGGAGGAGAGCAAAGCCCTGGGCAGCGGTGGAGGCAGGTAACATGGAGGAGCAGTGATGCTGCTTGCATCCAGCCCTCACTGCTTTCTGCTCTCTGGACTTTGCAGAAGGAGAACACCAGGCATGAGAGCCTGGATGAGCCTGGAGAGAGGATGGGGTTCCTCAGGTAGAAGGTCGGTGTCTTACCTGAGCAGGTTGTTCATTGATTATAAAGTCCCCAGTGSAACTCATCTTACCTAAACTAAGCCCCAAGTTAGGTCAAGTGAATAGTTCTTTAAAGACCCTGTCCCTCTTCATTGAATTAAAAAAAGGGAGCATGAGGGGAGGCAAAGACTAGCTTCATGGAAACACAAACAGATAACTAAACAGATCTCTATACTTAGGGGAGATTCCCCCACATCTCCCCAAACAACAGCACTTTTCAGGGCCAAATCGGGACCAACGACTGACAAAAAAATCACTGCATTATGGTTCAGATCTGGAGATCATCATCCCAGGCTGTTGACCTGTTCAGGAGACGGAGCCCAACTTTTCCTCAATGTAACTAGCCCACTCCAGCACTTTCCTCTGATTTATCTGGTGTAAATCCAGTAGTCCTCTTCTTGTTCACCACCCTGAAAGCTTGTCCCCATGCTTTTATATTCCAGTACAAAAAAGGAAAATTTAGATATACCTCTGCAGTAAGGGCACTGCAAAGTAACTTCCTCAATAAMTCTGACAAGATCCACATATGAAAAATGTCATCTCCATGGGAGAAGAGTGTGGGCTTTTGGCCCTTGTGCAGTGAATCTCACCTGGGAAGGACACTGGTTTGCACTGGGTTGGATGGAAGGTGCCCGTTCCTCCCCATCTTGTCTTTCTCTTTGTACAAGTCTGGAGCACTGGCAATTTGGATTACAAGGAGGGGGTAGTCCAGGTTGCTAGCCCAGATCCCAGCTCTGTCAGAAGTTTCGTGGCTGATGTCAGGCCAATTGCATATCACTGTGTCTACACTCAAGGAGGGATGAGTCTGATGCAACGAGTCACAGGAGCAGGAATGTCCTTTTTGATGGAGTTTTCTGGGTAAATAGTCTCACTACAGGAGCCATCTCATGCACCAACAAACCCCACAGCTTTGGAGCCTGTCTGAAATCCCCCCGTGGGATCCCAAAGGTCTGTTTTCAGCTATCAACTGTAATGAAAGACAGAATTATGAGACAGAGTTTTGCTGAGCCAAAATGGAATCAAGCCAGTTATTGGATTAGCCTTTCAGGTCAAGGCACAGAACTGGAAGAAGCAGAGACAATAGCTCATCAGCAGCTTGAGCGATCAACAGTCATAAACAGCAGAAGCTCAGATGGTGGTCATACACATAAACCACTTACTATAGCTAAGCAGCAGCTGCCAAGTGACTTCTCCAGTACAGATGTATATCTGTTGCACCTGAGAAGCAAAGGACTAACCTATCTGCACCGTRTGTCATCTCTGAGCAGGTGAAAAATATTACTGTTAATACCATAGCACAGACCGAGGGTCAAGTTTCTTGTCTAACTGCTGTTAGAACTACAGCCTGAGGTAGTCAGATGATTTAATGGTTTAATTGGGTAGTGGTTTCTAACCATTGACCTAAAAGTGCTTTCAATAACCTTTGGATCCACCTACAAACTTTTCAGAGGATTAAAATGACGAGCAGTCATACTGCATAGCTCCAAAAGCCTGTCGAGCTGAGTGTCTTGTCTTCAGTAGTTACCAATAACAGACAGAGACCAAATTTAAATTGCACCTAATTATACAGAACCTCATGCAGGGATCCCGTTAGCCAGCCAACCTGGAGCAAGCCCAGAGGTCCTCCAGCAAGAGAGAGGTCACAGCGCTGTGACTTACATGAACATGATCCAAGCCCAAGAGCTGGGATGCTGCAGACAGTCCCTCCAGCCATGAAACCACCTGGGCATTTTCCTAGCCTGATTTGGCCAAAAATGCTCTGGATGCTGAGAAAGGGGCAAGATCTTTGCTCATCTTCCACCTACTTATTTCAGAGCATTTGCAGTCCAAGCATTTGGTGCCCTGCTCCACCAGGACCTCGCCGCTCGTCCGAGGCCATCAGCGATGCAGGTAATGAGGCGGCTGTAGCCCCTGAGCCTTGCAAACAGAGTTTCTCAATCCCAACTCAGAATGAAGGGGAGGAGGGAAGCGGAACGAAAATAAATAATTTCTGGCTCCTCTGAATCAAAGCCTGTTACAATCAAAACAGCCCTCCGTCTGCAGCCAATGCCCTGGGGCCTCGTTCGTCAAAAATTATACGTGTGCTAGAAACCRCAGGGAAAGTCTCTTCGACAGAGAAGACCCTCCTGGTGTCAAAGGGAGCTGGGGAATGCTTTTAATCCTCTATCTCTGTCCCAGGCTCTCCTGGAGCTTGTGTGGACTCTTTGTCCGGTGTCCAACCCGGAGTGGGTTAATCCTCCAGCTCTTGCTGCAGAGCTTGTAGCAGACCATGCCCATGGGAATGACGGGCTGCCCAAAGGGAAAGGAGTATAAGGAAATGAGGATTTGGGGGATAAATTGAAATGATAAGTGGACAAGAGAGCATTGAARGAGACTGGCTGGAGAAACCCTCTGCACAAATGCAGGCAAGGAGCCCCGATTCTGGTTTTTCTTAGAGTGGCACAGAGCGCTACCGATTTCAGGGGAATTATTCCTGATTTACAGCAATATAAATGAGATCCAAAGCAGGTCCTCTGCTTTCAGGAAGCTTATGCACTTAATGTCATCCATCAGCCTGTGTGTGTATGTGTGTGCATGCACGYGTAAACATGCAGTATGTACGCACAAGAACACAGCAGTTAAAACGAGAAATCAGAAGTCCCGGTACGAGAGGGTGAAGATGTCTGGGATTACACCCCCAAAAGGCACTGATTTATGCTGAATATCTGGACTAGATGTTTTCCTCTTTTCAAGATACCGACTTGCAAGCTCTACTTTTCCCTGAAGCCATCCCGCAGCTCAGGGTTGCTTTTATCACACAGGTATTTGTGAGTGACTGTGTAACACTGCCTCTTGTAGCAGGGATGTCATTTTGAGTAAGAGCTGTGTCTTGGTGCTCCGGGGGAATCTCAAGAGCAGGTCCTTTCCCACTGTGTGCCAGGGCTAGTGGGGGATCTGCATGGAAAGTCGCTTCACAAGGAGGACAGAGCAGCAATTTTGCTAATGTCAGAGACCCCCAGCTGCAGCCAGCTCTCCAGAAATTTCAGGCAGACCTCCTTGACACATTGGCTTTGCTAAGAACTTGGAGAGGAGAGAATACATAGACCAGGCTCAGCTACTTGGTATTTCAATTTCCCTTTTCATTCATACCTTATGTTGCTAATATAAAGACATAATTTCTTTGARCCTGGATATAGCCAAGGTCACCTTGTGTATATAGAGTTTGTTTTGCTTCAATAGGAAAGTCATATTCTGCATTGTCTCCCTCTTTCTTAGCCCTCACATAACCCTACAAAGAGATGCAACTTCARTCAGAACCCTAATTACTGCAGAGGGGATACTGTAAGAGAAGAAGTGTGAGACAATGAGTAGGGAGATGGATTCAATGACATCCAGAGGTGCCTTCCAACCCCAGTTAGTCTGTGATTTTACATCAGTGTAAAACAAAGCCACRGGTGATACCACAGTGCCCAAAAGACAGGCATCGCCTGTGCAGAATCTCTCAGGAAAGAAATAGTGAACAAAAACGACTTTCTGTTGGATTCTCCAGCAGCAAGGACATTTAAATAGAGTCAATTGGATGTTAATAYCGCAATCTGGAAGCAAAAATGCAATAAAAAGAGAAGCTGAGAACAAGCAAGGTGGGGACTGGAGACTGAATAACCTTTAAGTCAGTTACAATGGTCCCCCTTGTCTTGCAGTTGGAGTCTGGCCAGCGAGGTCATGAACAAGAAACTGCTCATTCCCTGTGTGACATATATTATTTCATTACCTGGTTTTATTTAATGTGGCAATAAATTTGTGTATCCTACATGACTGGAACRGGCTGGGGTCTTGCTTATTATTACTGCCTGACCACCTAAAATTGCTGGTGCAAAGTGAAGAACCAGCTGCAGCCAGATGTCTCACTGTCTAGTCAATAGAGACAGACACATTCAGAAGATGATCCAGCCCAATGAAGGTATGAAATTCTTACAAGGTGAATCTCTCCATGGATTACAGAGAGACCCCAGGACTGTTCGTGGTTAAAATTATGAGTGGGACTCAAAAGAGGACAATTAGTCCTCTGGTCTGCTGCATCACCAGATTTGTCTCAAGCCTGCCCTGGTGAGTGCAGGTTGCCATGCCTTGCCCAGTCCTGCGTGCAGATGAAGTCTCATCTGAAGACAAGGAAGGAAACTTGACTTTGCAGTTGGAAAAATTCAAAACATTTTAACTCACACTAGTAGGATTTGGGGTATCTACTGTAGAGGATTCATGTTCATTGATACAACTGTTCAACGCTCTCCAGTTTTTCTGTGGTATCTTAATAGGTAAAGGGCTTTTAAAGCYTGGCATAAGTCATGTTAGGAGAGAGGTGTGAAATATATTCTCTTACAAGCTTCCAAATATTTAGTGTATCTCTATTCACCTATTGTTTGTAGTATGCATTTTAGTCTGTGCAACATCGGTAGTGATCTGCGATGAGAGAGTTATTCTTCACACATACCGAATGGGATATTCCTGTCCAAATTTAGACTTCTATAGGGCAGAGCTCTGTGTCTGCACTGTTTGGTGACTCCCTTTACAGTCACTGGAAAAAAAGACAGGTTCTGCTATGATATGTTTCACATGACTTATTTTAAATGCCTGCCTTAGTGTGAAACAACGCTCCCTCTACGTTGCCTGTAAAGACATCTCGATTGGTGTAAAGGAGAATACTTGTACAGGCAACTCTCCACAGTTCCCAAATCAGTTCAGACCTGAAACAGACTTATCTGGAGGCATCAAAACTGAGCGATCAACCAAAATTTCATAAGAACCAAACAGAGAAATTAACTTGCCAATAATTTGATGGATTGACTCCAGCAACTGAAACCCTCCTGATAATACCCACAAGTGGTCTCGTGTGTTGTAGACAATAACAAATGTCACAGAACTGAAAAAACACATCCTATTTATGCTTGAAAAGCAGACAACCTGTGAAATAAGCCCAGCTCCAACTGCAGAGCAYAGGACTGCTCCACACATCACCCACACACAGACGTTTGAAGCCAAGACAGCAGAGGTGTGAAGCATTGTTGCCTCCTCTCCCAGATCTCTTGACAGTGGTTAGATCACTTGCAAAACCTGCTGTGTATCCACAGACTTAAGTAGGGCTGATTTAAAAAATTAATTTTTTTAATTGCTGGTAATCACTCACTTAAGTCGAGCATTTGATGAAACTCGCTACTTGTACACAAATTTTCAGAGTCAATAAACTGAGYCATGTTAGAGAATGGCCTACGAAAGGAGAACCCCATCCACTCAGCTGCCACTTGTCCTCTGGATGTCCTCTGCAAGGACCTGCTTCCCCACTGGCCGTGAAGAGCCCACCASCTGCTTCACTCTCAGCTCCCTCCTCTGCACGGTGATCAGACCTGCTGGTGAGCAGCGGAGGATCCCAGCCCRTGTAGAATCATAGAATCATAGAATCATTAAGGTTGGAAAGGACCTTTAAGATCATCAAGTCCAATCATCAACCCAGCACCCATGCCCACTAAACCATGTCCCGAAGCGCCACATCCACACGTTTTTTGAACACCTCCAGGGATGGTGACTCCACCACTTCCCTGGGCAGCCTGTTCCAATGCCTGACTACCCTTTCGGGGAAGAAATTTTTCCTAATCTCCAATATAAACCTCCCCTGGCACAACTTGAGGCCATTTCCTCTTGTCCTATCGCTTGTTACTTGGGAGAAGAAACCAACACCCACCTCGCTCCAGCCTCCTTTCAGGTAGTTGTAGAGAGCGATAAGGTCTCCCCTCAGCCTCCTCTTCTCCAGGCTAAACACCCCCAGCTCCCTCAGCCGCTCCCCATCAGACCTGTGCTCCAGACCCTTCACCAGCCTCGTCGCCCTTCTCTGGACATGCTCCAGCCCCTCAATGTCCTTCTTGTAGTGAGGGGCCCAAAACTGAACACAGKATTCGAGGTGCGGCCTCACCAGTGCCSAGTACAGGGGCACGATCMCCTCCCTGCTCCTGCTGGCCACACTATTCCTGACACAGGCCAGGATGCCGTTGGCCTTCTTGGCCACCTGGGCACACTGCCGGCTCATGTTCAGCCGGCCGTCGACCAGCACCCCCAGGTCCTTTTCCGCCGGGCAGCTTTCCAGCCACTCTTCCCCAAGCCTGGAGATTGCCTGGGGTTGTTGTGACCCAAATGCAGGACCTGGCACTTGGCCTTGTTGAACCTCATGCAATTGGCCTCAGCCCATCGAGGAGAGCAGAGCCTTCTGCAGAGCCTTCCTACCCTCAGGCAGATCATGGTGTCGTCTGCAAGCCATGGCGATGAACAGGAAGAAGGGCTTCCGGCTAACAGACCATAACAGGCCACCACAGCTCAGTCCAGGAGCACTGCTGTTGCTCTACAAGTAAATTAAGTATCTGMGTGCCGGTATCACAGGCCATACATCTAAATAATGACAGTACAACTGCTGATAAGGCTGATTTTGCTTTCCCTTCCTGCCAAAGCTGAGTGTGGTGAGATAAACAGCAGCAGAAAATCAGTCCCCATGCTGCTATGCTTTCTCAATAGYTGATATTGATGATGGCTAGTTGGTGTTGATGATGATCAGGGCAGGATCCTACCTAAGATACATGCAGTTGTCCCCAGGAAGCCTAAGAAGTGGCCTCCAGAGTTGATTAGCTCTCTAGGAATTTRTATGAATTACCACCAGCCCCAACATCTTTGAGCTGCCTCAGCTCCCAGACCGAGCAAGAGCATGAAGACACAGCACGTGGGAGGACTCTGCTCTGCTCTACGTGTCCAGGTGTCTAAGCATGTSTCAGCACTACCAAGCTTTCCTATCTGTCAACGCTGCAGAGCCAACTTTTCCCTGAAATACATGAAGTTGAGTGAGTTACTGCTGGGAAGGAGGGAGCAATTACTGCCAGAGATGGTTAAAAGTTATGGGTTTGAGCTCATCTTATTTTCAATGTCTGTAGCATGGCCATTGTTGAGGCAGCAGATGGGGCAGGCTGAGAGGACCCTGGCTTGGTGTGGTGAGCACCTCTGTGCTGAAACCAGCATGTCCTACTGGTCCTGGGTCCTGGGTTTAAAAAGGGATTGGCGGGGGGGAAATGACCCCAGACCATAGACAATTTGGTCACTTGTGGATTTAAGGATAATAATATAAACCAAGCAAGAAATCTGGTCCAAAAGTCAGGCTAATGCTCTGAGAGACCCAGGGCTTCTAACACTTGCCTGTTGCATCCCCACAAAAGCTCAGGTCACCTCTCTGTGCTTCAGTTTCGCTCCCAGACTTGACTTCCCTTTTCCTGCTCAGATTGTATGYCGCTTTACGTTGTTGTGTTATAGTAACAACAACCCCCCATCTTGTTTGGAGACCCCTCCTGCCAGTTGTAATTCTAATGAGGTATATATATATCCTTACAATAATATCGTATAATGTAATACATCATTATATATTATACCATCATTCTAAAAATAATAATATGCTGTGCAAGGCATGCTGCACCGTGCCAAAATGCTGGGTTTTGGGTTTCCCACAGTACTTCAATGACACACTGAGTCACACTCGTGTTTCAGCTCAAGCCAGTGGGCTTATTTTACCAGTTGCACTATTAGTGCAGATTGTCTTAGCACTTGCTAAGTAGAGCTGTCACAATGCTCTGAGCTCAACATCCTTTTGTCCTGAAGCATAACTGGGTTTTAGCACAGGGAGCCRTTCCTGGCGAGGGTTTGTGCTTGAGCTTTGCTTTGCCTTTTCTGCTTTTCCAAGTGAAACTTAATCTACAGTCTTCTCTGCTACTTGAAGGATATTATTTGGTGGATGTGGTTTCCAACGTATAGTTCAGTGCATGATTTAGGACCTGATCCAAAAGGCAGTAAAAGCCACAGAAAAACTCCTATAAACAACTTCAGCAAGCTTGGAGCGAGCCCATGGATCGAAAAGGAAAACCTCTCTGGGTGTCGCTGCAACTTCCCATCCACCACATTCTTTCACTCCCACTGACTAGATTAAAGAGAGCAAAATACCTTACAGGAGCTATTTAAAACCTCCACGTGACACAATAGAGTGAGTATTTTCTTGCATTTTCCAACTCCAGACTCGTCTGTCATAAAGACCCACTCCAAATAGAAAGAGGAGCCGCCAGCTTTATCTTGGAGTCAACAGYCCACTGCAAACACAAGGGAAGGTCAGATTATTTTGGTCCCATCCCTGTCTCTGTAGTCACATACCAGCACGTGCCTTCTTTGTTTTGCAGATATCTCAGCTATGTATGCAGAGACACACTGGCAGTAGTGATGTCTGAGACCAATTTTTGGTGCCCTTGTAGCACAATGGAGATCTTTCCAACCTGCCAGCTTCAATGTGGATGAAAGTGAACTTCTGACTTKGGACATGAGTGCTTAACCACATGTATTTTGTCCTTGCTTATCCCAGGATAAAATACAGAATATTTCTACCTGGACCTATGCTGACACAGGCAGAAATGGGTTTCAGCTATTTCAATATACAGCAAGTTTGCACGGACTCATGACTGACAAAGGAGTAGAAAGAAAAAAAGTAATGTAAGCCTCTAGTCCCTTGCAAAAGGGTCATCAAAATTAAACTGGTGACAAARCATCGCTGAGGTTCTTCAGGGGTCTAGTTGCACCTCCTAACATTTCTTAGTGCTCTAAAAGCCTGAGAGGATTTCCACAAGAACGGGATGCATTCGACGAGGGAAAAGATGGACTAAACTAGTATTTGTCCCACTCTCTGGCTAAATAAAATGTGCTAGCAAATATCTTTGGGAGCTGCAAGATTACGTTGAGCATGCTCATACTGCAGGCTACAGCATTAGCAAACCTAAACCTTTCCCTTCGCTCATGGACTGATGGTCTGCAGAAACAGTGTCATTTCATGGTGAAGTTCTCCATGGTGCAGACAAAGGATGGATCCRTCCATGGCTGTTGAACATGGTGGGCTGATGCATCTCACAGCCCTGGGACCCCTATCTCACTTCGCTGCTGGTGGGGTAGTCTGGGAACCCTGTACTCCTCTCGTTTCCTATTTTTGTTCCCAGTGCCAGTGGTGGGTTACTGACTCGTGGGGCACCCCAGCCTGATCCGCTGAGGTCATTGAAGTGTTGCGCTGTGTCCCTCAGTGATGTTCTGCTCTGTTCTCATCCATCACAGGGTTGCACTCATCCTCCAGGGATATTTGGGCACTTGGCTGGACCAGGCCATTCACTCCTCTGAAGTTCTTCAAGAAGGATTTTTCTGGCATCTGAAGAGCTCTTCAGYTAATTGTCAATAAAGGTGCAAACCAGTTGCTGTAACATAGGTTTCCTGTGCCACTTGAGACCCTCTGRTACCCAAGCATCATGACAAAGATAGCTGGTTTTAARCTAAAAGAGGGTAGATTTAGACTAGATAGAAGGAAGAAATTTTTTACAGTGAGGGTGGTGAAACCCTGGCACAGGTTGCCCAGAGAGGTGGTAGATGCCCCACCCCTGGGAACATTCAAGGTCAGGCTGGACGGGGCTCTGAGCAACCTGATCTAGTTGAAGATGTCCCTGCCCACGGCAGGGGGGGTTGGACTGGATGACCTTGAAATGTCCCTTCCAACCCAAACTATTCTATGACTCTATGCTATGACACAGGAGACCTACTACTTTCTGAACAGGGAGCTGGAGGCTGGGGAGATACTCCAGCATGTCTCAGATGCCTCTGGACATCCATACCGAGGCAACTGAACCCCGGCTCTGACGTCTGGTTTAAATTGCCTTACTGCAATTCAATCCATGATTTCTTGTCTAATGTTTCCCGTATTCTCATACCAAATAATATTGGTATAGTAACACTGAAGTTCRGGGCAGGTAGATCAGAAAGGCTGAGTGGCTTTCTCATAAAGAGAAAAGCTATATTTGGAATTCCATTTAGTAAAAAGGTCATGTCAATGGCTTCATCCCTTGTGTTTTCAGCAATTTTGCCAAGACTCACTTGCTGTCAGGGTCCTGTTATGGCAGGATGGTTGCAACACACCAGCAAAAATAAGATCTTCCTCCCATTTCCTGCAGCAAAGTCCTCACCGTGACATGACCACATAGGGCTGCAATACCTACCAGAGGGACAGAAAACCGACAAAGACCTGGAGCACTGCAGTGACCAGTTCTGCCCAAGCCTGTCTGGACYCAGCTGCAAGCGTTGGACTACAGGGATGTTCAAGCAACACCAGGATTGGAAACATGTAGGCACAGACAAGCTAAATTTGGTCTGGCATCAGTTTTGCCCCGTGAGTGGAGGGATGCCCTTAAGGYTGCCATGGGTTTCATATCAGTGTCCTCCTTTACAGTCCTCTGCTGCTGAAAGAGAGGGAGATCACCCACACAGATCATCTGCCCTCACTTTGCTTCACGCTACCTGCTGTGCTGGCCCAGTCTAGGCTCATTTTGATGAATAAGGTGAGATTTAGCGTTGGTAGATATCCCCAATACCTGTCAGTACTCTGGGCCTTCTCTACAGCCAACAGAGACATAGAGAGTAGAGTCAGCAGGATTCCTGAAAYAGCTCGTCCCTCTTCAAACTGATGTCTAAAATAGGTCAGATGAGTCACACCTTCAAATTGCTTGGGGTTTTTTTGTGGAGTATAAATAGAGCCCAGGGTGACAGCTCAGCTGGATGTATCTGCCTGTGGACTTCTCCAGAGAGGTGATGTGGGTYGCACACAGACTGTCACACAAGATTCACACAAGCCATTTCCTTCAGAAGAACCGTATTTTTTTTTTCTCCATACTAGACTGAGAGGCACACCAATTAAGGGTGAGCATGYTGGGAGAGAGGTAATACTTTGTGCTTCAGAGCTTGCGTCAGCCTTTGACTTTTGGAAGCCAGGATGAGATTTAATCCAAGATGCAAACTRTTTTGCTGCTTTTTCTTCCAGCGCCTTTCCTTCCAGCGTCGGAGGCAGAAGCCTGAAAACACAGGTCAGATCCACGATGTTTGTTCCTCTCTCATCCCAGGTAAATCAAAGCGCTTCATGTTGAAAGCTGATCTGGAGAATGGAAGAACCCTGACAATGCCCGGAGCTGTAGCTGGTTTGTGCATGCAATGGGTCTGGTTCCTTCTGGTTTTCCCCCTCTGTGGGACCACTTGCCATGGACGACAGTATCTGAAACTTCACAGGTCTCCAGACACAAGACCTCACACTTTTTAAGTGGCAGCACCAGTCCTAGACTCTGCGTGAAGGGTTCTCAGGTTTCCSTTTTAATCAAGCTCTTCTGCATTCCTGGAAAATATATTTCTATTCCAAGAGGAATACAGGATTTATTTGCCAAATGCCCAAAGGTACAATTCAGCRTTGAACTATTGCCCACAACATTTCAGTTTAACAAGATGCTGCAGCAGTTTGAGCAGCAGAGCGAAGAGAAAGAAATCCAGCCTTTAGTAATACTCCATTTGACTGTGGTAATCTTGTAATGTGGGACGATAAAAAGTGAGGCATTTTGGAGTCCGGACCTCTACTGAGGGGATTATTAGAGTCAAGAATATGCAGCCTTAAAAGCAGTTTTCCAGCTCTGTTTGATGCAGGGTCAGCCTGAGCAGCAACGATGCTTCTCTTCTGTCCTGCACGCAGCGATGTCCTCATGCGTGAGCTACTCCTTTCCAGCACATTARGATAATAAAGATGGATATTTGCCGATGCTGTTTTTCACCCACGCCTTGGAGATGGCAGATCCGCACAGCGAGGCTGCGTGTGGCAGGAGGCCATGCCGCTGATGTCTGCRAAGTCATTATTAGGCTGGCTCTCACCGTGCCGCTCCTAATGTCCGCTTAATGCCTCCGACTGCAGTCACCCGCGGGAGCGACTGGAAACCTCAGCTCCCAGCCAACACACCCGCCCGAGCAGCTCTGACCTGTMGCTCTCGTTACACTTGTGCCTGAGGAGCTCAGGTGGGACGGGGAGGTCACCAGGCTGGGCACCGTGCTGGTGCCTACAGTAGCATCCAGCCCCCCCAGCCACGCTGTCTCACACCGTCTGCGCTCAGACTATTCCTCCTCCGCCTCTGCAAGCATTTTCAGCCTGCATTTTAGCCAATAACAAGGTTTTCCTGGGAAATCCTTCTACGGTAGCACCAACACCCCAGAGCCACGCTCACCCCTTACCTTCTGTTTCATCCCAAGTCCCGGCTGCAGTCCTGCTTCACTGCACTTTGAAACTGTAGTTTGAATGGAATTTAATCTCCTTTTCTCCCTSTTTTTATCTGGAGGCCTTGGCAGGACACTTTTCCCCGTACTCGAAGTCAGACACAAGCGCAAAGAGGATGGGAGGGAGGGGACCAAACCGCCGTGTCACCGGTGGGTGCTGAATGGGGTCATTTTCGCATGGGGGCCAGAAACCCCCTTCTCCCTCTGCAACGCATGCTGCCCCCGTATTGATTAGCCCCATGGGCCAGACAAGCCACCCAAAAGCAATGGCCCAGAGTCAGCCACAGGACCATGATTCAGACAAACCACCCAAAGTGCATTCAGCCGTCCAGGGCCGCATGGGAAGCATCCGACAAAGGGAAGAACTGACCCACGTAACCACGGGACCTGCCCTCCATCCTGCCACTCCATCCCCAGCACATCGCCAGCCCAACTTTGTCCTCCCCATCCCTCCGGCTCAGATTCCGCGCTCTTGCTGCTGAGGTTTGGGGCATGTAGGAGCACTCGCAGAAGCTTTGCACAGTGACGTACATCTCAGCGGCTTTGAGAAAATCCTGTTTATGGTATTAAGTGTGAATCAATGACTTCTCCCTACTGCCCAGACAACAACAGTCTCCAAATTTGTACCGAAGACGACAATACGGCACCATTCAGAAACTGCAGTTGCAACCCGCTCATCATTCTCTGGGGTAAAGAAATAGCCCCGATATTGAAAGACTTGGTAAAAACATATTTGGGGTGTGCTGCAGAGGGTATGAATAAATACCTGCAGCATCCTATGATCAACAGGTCCATGACTGACCTGGAGCCAGCTTGGCCCGATCACCCACACCCTGGATGAGCTGTCTACATGTAATCAAGAGCTGGCTTTAACAACTTTGTCCTGGGTTTTTCTACACCATTCCCACCTGCCTTGCTCTGCGTGGCTCATACCATCAGAGAGCAGCGCTAGGTTCTGGCTGCCGTCACCCCGTCCTGGCCCTGAGACTGGGAGTAACACAAGAAACCAGCTCCTCCAGTAACTCCGATTGCTGGGACCCTTCTCTCCATCAGCTCCTCTCCAACGAGACAAGGGAGATTGGAAAAAAAAAAAAAAAACAGCCAGAAGCAAAACAACGTTATCTCCTGGGTGCCAGCTCCTGGTTGTACAAATGAACGTGATGCACCTTTCAAATGGTCTCCTTCTCCCTGATAGGAAAYGACACTCTCTCCAAACGTGAAACCACTCACTGCACACAAATCCCTCTCCCAAGGGAGGGTTCCTGATTGTGAGGAGCACAGAGCCAGCCTGATAAGTACCAGGAGGTTTCTCTCCTTCGCTGGCAGGGAGAGGTTGCTTGCTGCCCTCTCTTGGCTTCAGGTGGCCTTCATGTATCCTGCAGAAAAAATCTCAGCTTTCTACCTATGCGAGCCTTTCCAGAAAAGGTCTAACAAGGCAATGGGACCATAAGGACTCAGGAAAGCAGCTGGCTCTCTCCCACACCTTCTGCAGATCCCAGGACCAGGCTTGATTTCTGATGCAGGACATGAGTGGAGCATGCCTGGGGAGGAGCTGGCCACACTTGCATGATGAGTACAGGAGGTTTTTCATCTAAACAAGACACAGGGAACTGATGCTTGACCCCAAAGAGAGCCGGTTTGTTGCGTTGGGCTATCTAGATTCTTCTGCTGGGCTACCTAGTTTCTTCTGCTGGGCTACAACAGAAAGCATGGGTGGGAGTCTCCCTTGGYATGGCTGTGGGAACCGTTACCCCATGGATGGCAAGACCAGCCTACCCTGAAGCAACCCCTTCTGCAGCCTTCCCAGGCTCCTTTCAAAGAGAGATGGGTGATATTTTGCAGAGAAACCTAAATTGGTCCAAAATGGAGAAACTCTGGTGGACTGGCTTGAATTTGTTGAGCGATTTAGCTTAAAAAACAGTGTGCAGAACCCTGAAAATGTCAAAATATCTTATTTCTAGGAGGTGATTTTTTTTCCTTAAAGAATTTTGCAACAGCATTTTCCACTTTCTGTTTCTGAAAGGGTATTTATTTAGATTTTTTTTAAGTGAGCTATAGTACAAAAAGTGAACTAACCCTAAAACAGAACAAAAAGTTTTGGGTTTTGGGTTTTTTTCAGACTGAGTGAAATGTTTCAAGCTGACCTGAAATTAAACATTTTGTGGGATGGTTGTCTTATGGGCTTGTGAAAACAGCACGATACTGAATCCCAGACGAAAAACTCCACATGCCTTTCTTAAATGCTCCTGTCCTTGACTCCACCGACTATAAAGGGGCAAATCTTTTCAACTGGATGAATTTCCCTTGAGTTTCCAAAGTTTGGTRTTGGAGACAATCGCAAAGGCTCCAGCATTGATGACCAACCCAATGGACACTGACACCAAGGGAAATGTTATCCTGGCTTTGGTGGAGCTGGGCTGGGGCAGCCCAGAGCAGCCTTAGGGCACTGGACCCCTGCACAGCCTTGGGCTGCCAGGGTGGGGTTGCATCCTGCGTCGGCGCAGAGACAGGAGGGGTGTCGCAGGTCATGGAGCTGACTGGTTGAACAGGTTGGAGCACAGATACTTCACTTCGCTTTTGTGAGTCTTCTGGTTTTAACGTTGGCCAGCTGTTTTCCAAGTGCCCTGTGTATCCACATGGAAAGCAGCTAGAAGTATAGACCATAATTTTTACGGCATGTCTCATCGTTGGGTATAAATACCCTTTAACTCCTGAGTGTTATCATCTTGGCTGAAAGTTTTAATCTTTCCATCCTTGAAAAAACAGTAATTATTCTTGTGAATGTGTCTGGTTACAATCAGCCAACTGCAGCCCTTGTTTAAACTCAGGTAGTCAGCCCTTAGGAGACAAACCCTGATGRTCTGGCCCCCAAGCCCCCATTTGCCCATCTTCCAGCGACATGGTGTGTGCTGAAAGCATTCACAAGAGGTCATCTGGGGACTCTTTCACCATCCCCTGTTTTATGGACATCACAATTTCATTTTCTGATTTCAGTCATCTGTACCAGCAGAAATGTGTGATACTTAGAGACTTTTTCTACTCCTGGGATTATAACAAGATCTCCCAAATATAAGGGTATCTTAGAGGTTCATTGATATCTGCTACTCCTGGCACAGAAAAATAATCATAGGATGGTGTCCTTTCAAAGTCTTTTATGCCCTTTAGGAGCTTCCCTCTCATAAAGACTGTGGCAGCCAAAAATCATGTTCAGGGCTTGTTCTGGTGAGCAGGGAGCAGAAATCTCTTCGTCTTCACATATGTCAGCACCCCCTTCTCATGGGATGGTGTCAGTCATCCTCTGGAAATTTTCGGGAGTTCAGAAAGCCTCCTAAATTGAACCCAGCCACTAATACTTTTATTTATTTGGAAAATCCAGGAAAGAAGTGGCTAGGACAGAGACCTTCCTGTTTCTTCTGGGGCCAGTGGCCTGTGGCCTTGCAGGTGGACCACAGGAGCACTCTTGGGTCTTCTCCATCACTGCAGCAACCCCACASACTCATGGCAGGGACAACTGTGCAGTTTGGTTGGAAAGATGTTGGATGTGGGTCTCGTTACCCAGAGACACCCAGGAAGGTGAGTTCCTACAGCAGATAGGCTATGGGGCACTCAGCCTTCAAAAGGGCATTTGCTGAGAATCAAAAGCCTTTTGAATCCAATTAACTTCTAAYGCAAAGTTAAGCTAAACCAAATTAAAGGGGCTTTGACTCTAAACAGGACCATCCAGGCTGATCTGATATAACTTAAATAATTCACTTTACTATCATCTCCCATGAATTTGCAGCGGCTTTCCCAAGCATCCCTGCACAGACGGGCTCTGCATCAGACCACAGGTCACAGAGCGGAGGAGAACAGAGGGGAGATCCAATGGCAAGGGGAAGGGGGCAAGATCTGGTGGAGACCAGGTGGAGGAGGCAGCTATTCAAGCAAGAGCAAGAACTGACCCAGGTCTGGAGGAAGAGGAGGGCTAAGGGAACCTCGAGGCRTGCAAGGAGATGAGAGAGCCAGCTCAGCCAAGGAGGAGACCATCAAAACCRTGTGAGGTTCCTAGAAGAGAGGTGGTAGATGCCCCATTCCTGGAAACATTCAAGGTCAGGTTGGATGGGGCTCTGAGCAACCTGATCTATCTGAAGATGTCCCTGCTTATTGCAGAAGAGTTGGACTAGGTGACCTTCAAAGGTCCTTTCCAACCCAAACCTTTCTATGATTCTAATGTCAGAAAAGATGCATCCTCCCAAGCTCAGTCCTTTGTCAGCTCCTTTCAACACTTGCAAGGAAATATCAGTGGGATATTTCACAGGGACAGGACAGGAGGCTTCATTTCCATATCCACTAAATGTATTTCAAACATCTCCTYTTAATTATAGTCAGCACACAATCAGGAGTCAAAGGCATTAGGATTATTATTGAATGCCCTGTGTTTATATATATGTGTGTATATACATTTATGTATGTTATCAAGACATTAGGAAGAAGAGAAATCCAAGAGGAGCTGATGTGCTTCAGAGACTGAAAGTCAAAGTACAGCAAGCAAGTGAATCAGAGAGCAAGAGAAAGCGCGAAGCACCAGGTATATTTATTGCTTGCCTGGTCTCTGCTTTTAAGAATCAAGGGAAAAGTCTGCTGTGCCCCAAAGTTTGCCCTACCCCAGGACAACGAGGAGTTTCGTAACCGACCGCTGAGATGGAGTTATATACCCGAACATTGCCTTCCTCTTGGGACTCAGGAATGAGGCTGGATGGGTTTCCTTAACGCCACGGGCATGGCAGACACCCTGCAGAAGGATTCAAGCAGCACAGTGCACACTGTGGGCTCTGAGCCTGGAAAAAATCAGGATTCAGCCTTTTCATGCCTCRGTGGTTTATCAGGGTCCGTTATCCCCGCAGATCCAGTCGTGCCCTAATGCAGGGGATGCTCAAGTGATCCCATGGCAGAGGCTGGTGGGACCTCAGCGCACTGAAAAGCCTCTGGAAGCAGGATTATTTTATTGGGGTTTTTTCGGGGGTGTCTTCGTGCAGGATGAAGGTCTGATCTGATCCTATTTCCTGGTTTTATTTTCCCTTTCCTGCATTTTTACCAGCCCTGCCTAGCCAGACTGTGCGTCCCTGGCCGTGTGTCTCACCATCGGCACGCACAGCGTCTGGCAGAACAGCCCTTCCCTCTCCCTCCAGCTTTCTGAATGTTACAGAAATATAATTACGGGCACTTGGCAGCTCCTCTCCTGACTCCTCAAGGGTCTTTTTATCAGACCAGCGCAGGGCTGATGGGTTGCAATGTATCCGCGAGCTCAGCCGGCCCCGGCTCCGCCGGCACAGCCCCGGCACAGCCCGCTGCTTCTCGGGACGTGCAGCATCGCCGCGCTCACAGCAGATTGATGGGGATTTATATTTCAGCCATAAAATTTTTTTGGGCATTTCCCCCCCCCCTCCCCTCTGAACCTCCACCGACCACAGATTGAAAAGTGCAGCGTTTAATATTCTCTCTGATGCTAATTCCACGGTGAAGATGGAAAATTCAATAACTTCTGCGTGCTGTAAATTCAGCTAAACATATTCCACATTCCAGCCGCGGGGAGGAAAGCTCCCTGCCTCCCGCCGCCCCCCTCTCCTCTCCTTTCTTGCTCTCCCTCTTTCCCTCCCTTCAGCCTAGCTCCCGTCCACCCCATTCCCCCTCTGCCACCAAAACAGCTCCGTCTGCGGGGATCCGATAGCCAGAATTGATTTAACAGATAATCTAATCAGAGATTATTTTTAKTTATTAAAAAATGAGCTGAGAGGACGAAAAAAATCGCTATATGCCAGGGTGTCCCTGCATTAAATCTAAGGGTGGGTTCATCCCTGAGGCAAGGCAGCGCAGTTGATGCACCCAAGATCTGCCCATTTCATCCTTTTTTTTATAGTTGTGATAAATGGTGGGAACTGGGATCGTTTTGGTTTTCTGAAGTCTTTTTCATTCCTTTTTTGCATGTTTTCAGCAGGCTCTGCCATGCACAAGGCAGACTTTCTGGGGGTGGATGGCTCTGCTGTTGAGAAAGATCTGCAAAAATTCAGTTCCCCAAAGGACAGATCCTTTCCCAGGCCAGAAAACATGAAAAATAATCCCTTTTTTCTCCCCTTTGTGCTGAAAAAAAAAAAAAAAAAAGAAATTTGGACAAAAAAAGAAGTATAGATAAAAAAAAAAAAAATCCCTGCACTTCTAAACTCTTCCCTTTAGCTGGGCGTTTGATGCTTGCCTGGATTTCTGTTGCTAACCTGTTCAGAGTGAAGTTCAATCATTCACTGAAAGCAGCGGACTTTCATCTTGGACGGCCAATTGTTATTTCTCTTCATTGATAGCAGAGTTGTTCAGAGCCGATGGCTCGTACAAAGGTTGTTTGAAGAAGCTCTGCAAGAGCTGGACCAGCTGGAGCATGCCTGCCCCTGGGCCACTGGATAAGGGGCTGCACAGACTCCCTAATAACGTCTTTGCCACAGCAAATGCAAATGGCTGATATATTTTCCACTAATTCCTTCAGCATTGCGAATAGGGGCACCCAATGTTTGTCTCTCTTTTGACTGCATTTATCCGAAGCTTTGCCTCTGTCCTCTCTCTCCTCCACCTGAAGGTATTTTGGGGGCTAATCAGTATGGAGGAGGTTGCTTCCCCATCACTTTTGTTGTTTCAAAAGGCATGGGAATCTGCTCACCCAGCGCTTCGGACCAAGGTCCGAACACATAAAGAGAAGGATGGGATGATGCTGTCAGCACCAGGGACTTCATTCCTAGTGRTGGAAACCTCAGGTGTGGACCTGAGCAAACACTACCGGCTGTCACTGCCTGTAAACGAGTGAGAAGATATGTCCAAAAGGCACTAATGCTAAAATGCAAATTAAAAAAATCCCTACAGCAATCATTTACTAAATACATTAATATTTGTAGTTCCAGGCTCACGATTTTTGTCTCCTGAACTTGGCAATACCACAGCTGAAATATATAGCAAAATACAATCTGCTTTTCTTCACTTACACCATTTATTTTCTCTTTACACTTCGCGTGGGCGCAAACCTGCAAGACTTGCCTTGTGTTGGGATTTGTCACTCCAGGAGGGAACCATATGAGAGAAAAAAACCTCCTCACATAGAGAAGARAAAATCAAACTGGAGTCATTTCTCTCCATCTCAGCCCACCACAATTATACGTGGGGCAATGACTGATGGCTGGTTTCACCGGTGGACTTGACGAGTATGGAGTCACCTAACAGGAGCACGTGGGCTCGTGATAAGCAGCCTTTATCACTATAAAGAAATTAAATTTTYCTCCTAGACAAATCAATTCTTCTAATAAATTTCACCTTTCTATAACCATGGATTTTTTTTTSCCAAGGCCAGCACCAAGTACTTCAGTCATCTCATCCCTGGACTAGCACAAGCCACGGGAACTGACCTTGCCTTCTCCCAAGCAGCTCATCACTAACGTCTGAGCCTCAGCACATCTTTCCTGGCCGCTTTTAAAGCACACTCCAACATTTAGTGCTAATGTTTCACTTGCATATTAATGCCTCAAATTTTATTACCCCGTGATCATAAAACCCCAGCTGCTGATCGTGGCCCCAGCCTTCGTTATTTTACCCTGCTGAATTCCTGGGACTAAGTCCAGCGTTGCTGAGTATAGCTAGTCACTCAGCTGGCGTGTGGAGACAGCCCTCTACAGCTTGTTGGCTAAATTCATTTACTCACATGAAATATTTTGCTCGGCTGCCAGCAAGCTCTTTTCCTCTTCCAGCCGAAATCTCCGGGGCAGCTGGGAAGGCAGCGTGGTCGGAGACCAGGACATAGGGATCAGACGTGCCTATGGCCAGGCCAGCCTTTGAGTACAAGCTTGCAAGCCTTGTTTTATCTGGGGCACAGGATTTCTCCTTCCTCTGCCCCTTTTACAGCTCTTGCTGAGCAGGAGAGACCTTACAAGACCATGCCTTAGGAGCAAGAGGGGAAAAGAAGGGACCGAGTCCAGTCCTAGGGTTTCCTGAGGTTTCTTCTAATTTTGGCGTAGGATGGACCAGCATCTGGTGGARTTTCCCTTACATTCTGCCCTTCTGTTCTCCCTGCCGTTTTAATTAGACATAATGTGCCCCCCCCCAGGTACTCCCCCACCTTCAGGCAGCCCTGCTCCACCCCAAGGACGGCCGCGGTTCCGCAGCAGGGGAGGGATCAGGCACCAGGAGAGCGGGGAAGAGCCCCTCGTGTTCACTGCATTTGCTGGTTCGACCCCCAATAGCAATCAGACCGGCRCGAAGATCAGCATTTCAAGGCAGCTGCAACCATGGAAACGAAGAAATGCAGCCTTTTGCCCCCCATTAAAGTGCTAATTCTTCATAAACCCTTTATCCGGATCTACTTAAATTACTGCACCTGTTAATCAGTTAATTATACAATTCAATTGACTGCAAATTGAGTTCTCCTGCAGAGAAATGACAAATACGGTGTTCGTTATTGAGTTGGAGGTGGATCACTTAGCATGGGGTGGTGCAGGCTGGTAGCAAGAGGGGCTTGTGGCRGGGACCATCCGGGGACAATCAATGCAGAGGTGGTAGAGGCCAAGGTGAGGTAAAAAGGGAGCCTGAAGGGAGATGTGGTGGGAACATGCTGCACCCCATCCCCATACTGGGATGCTGAATGACCCCACACAATCTGCCCCATCTCCCAGTGCTTACAGAGCTATGGACCAAAGCCTCTCAGGATGACCCAAGGGACATGTGTCCTTGACAGCTCAGCCCTTCCCATAACATCAGCTGGCATTAGATGGGTAGTGATAGGAAAAAGCATGGGATCACTCCTCTCCTTGCCTGCTTACTGGGTCATCTCCCCTGCCAGGTTACTGGAGACCTCCTCCTGCAAYCCGCTACCAGCCTCTGCCTTGAGGTTGGGCAGCTCCATGCAAATCATAACTCAAAYTTTGCCCTGGAGTCCTGCTCTTTGACAGAGAGCATGGAGGAGAGGGTCTGGATTTGTCCGTGCTACCAGGGTGGTGACCACAAGTTGGTGATGTGAACCCATCCTCCATCACTGTCTCTGACATGTGCTGCAGAGATCYTAAACAGGCAAGACATTGAACACCTCCCCCCCCGTCTTCATCCTTTCTCCCCATCGCTCTTTGCTCTCCCTACCCAAAGATCACCCTGGTGTTGGTGATCCCCAGGGGAATCYTAGATGCAGAGCCCTTGTGCTGCATGCAGCAAGCTCAGATATCCCCCACGCTGGTCCTTCAGTCCTCTTGCAGATCCCTGAGGGATGTAGCACTTACCAGATGGACAGAGGGTGGCTGAGCTGCATTGTACTGACTCCATGAAAGATCTTGATGTGGTGGGAGATGCTTATGTAGCTGACTGTGGTCCAGCAGTATGGCTTCTCGTTCATTAGGCTGAGGTCAAGCCATTGACTTCAAACAAGCCACAGGAATGAGTGGGGGAAGATATAACTTCTGCCAACCCAGGCTGTGGGAGGAGGTATGACCCAGAGGCAGGATAGTCTGGTGGTCAGGACAGGAAGATGGGACTCTGGAGGCTTCCTTTGGACTCACCACTCGGCCACTAAAACTCTCATGTGACAAGRCAGATCCTCAGAGATAAGGAGGTGCCAACTTCCCGCTAAAAGCCCACAAAAATTGGGCTCCAGGATGTCTGAGCCGGCCTAACTCCCTCTGCCCGCTCACCATCTCCAAAAAGGAGGTCAGACAACACCTTGACTTGGAAGAGGCACCTGGAGGTCAAAGCATTAAGCCTTGGGAGATAATATGGTACGCAAACTGGTAGAGAAACAACAACAGGGGTCAGCAAGCTACTCAGAAAGCAGTTCCTTCTGCAGTTCATGGCTCCCTCCTCTTGGGTATGGATAAAYGTTGGCTGTGATTACTGGAACTGCTGTTTCTGATCCATTTCTCTGATAGCTTGGCACACATCTAATTAAAACACAGGGCTGATACTCAGCTTTTTCACACTGCCAGTTTTAGCGAAGAAGGGGCRATTCAGGTACATCGAAGCATGAGCCAGCCAGGAAATACAAGCTGCATCCTGGAAAGAAAGTGGCCAGGGAACTGAAGGAGGTGTTGTCTTCAGGTTGGACCCAAGGGGGACAGACTGAGCGGTGTGAAAGCAAGATATGGATCAGAACTTGCTGGCGGGTGTATCTTGCCACTGGAGGCCCATCTGAGAGAACCTGGGGCTAAATGAGGCGTGCTCGCTTTTTACAGTGTGGATTTTCAAGAACATGCCACGTTCTCAGCACTTTCTTTATGCAGGAATCTGAGCTTCAAAGGCAGCCTCCGAGCTCCTCCCCTGGGTCAAAGGCACAGCAGGTCCCCTTGGGGCAGTAAGAAAATGCATGAAAGAT